>VYXH01008363.1:78122-108122 GCA_013397275.1 Burhinus bistriatus | reverse complement strand
CCAAAGCTGTTCTAGCACCATTCAGCAAAATTGTAAGGTGCAGACAATTGCATTCCCTGCATTCCCAGTATGTCTTTGGAGAAAGGAAGGAAGCCAGGAAGAGGACAAGGTCCACACCCTGGCCCATAGCTTCCTCAGATATCTAAGCTAGAAGGAATTTAGCTCCGTAGTAAAGGAAAGTGTCCTTTAGGTTAGACCGAGGCCATACTGCTGCCTAAGATGCGTTCCTGTTGATTAGGGTTTTATTAGAAATTTGCCATGCATGTTTTATTTTGAGGTTGAGAAATTGTTTTACCACTGGATAACTTCACTGGAAAAATATCTTTTTCTGTCAAGAAATCTGTTATCTTGTGTGAAAACCGAACACCTGGAAAGCAAAATCTTACAACCCTAGATCAAAATTTTAAATTCAAATAGCAAAAAAGTTGGTTTGAGAATCTCAGCAGGTGTTACCAGTTTAAGGGTAGTTTGAATGCCTTCTGCCTACACTCTCTTCTAATAAATGAATTTCCCAGATAAGCAGTGTTGTAGCAGCTTTGCAAAAGACGAAGATCATGGTGCAGTGCAGGTTGATCTCCCAGCTGGTAGAAAAGGACATGAGGAACCTCAACTACAACTCCCAAAACTACATTTTTCAAGGGTGTGAGAAGAACACTAAAATGCAAGGGGTTTAACCCAAACCCTTTTTCAGTTTTTCTGCACAGAGGAGCTAGATCTAACTAGACCCTACCTCTTTATCTTCTCTAATGGAGAATTATTGGAAAAATCTGGATATATAAGGAACATTAATATATCATTCAATATTTACACCCTCAATAGGCTTTGGTACTTTCCCATCATCTTTGAATTCTGTAATGTGTAAATCATTGCTAAATTGGTGTGCTTTTATTTACTTTACGATGAATCCTGCCCTCTCTGTTTTATCAGGGAGTTGCAGACACAGTGGAACCTGTGCTCTTTCTCTGTGTAAGGAAAAGAAGGCCAACTGGCAAATGCTTACAGTGCATCTTTACCCTTTCTCCTGTATACTGTAAAGCCCAAAACCTCCACCAGCTGTTGCTCCCTTTCAGCTGAGGAACTGATCAGTAATCAGCATTGCTCAATAACTGCTCTTCTGTGACTTGGCGCAGGCTGCAACCTTCTCGTCCCCAGGCTTTGGGATTTAGACCTCCTCAAATGGGCTAAATTACATCCAGTTTTACAAACTCATCCAGATAAGACTTCACAAATAATTGTATATTCAGCCATTTTTCAGCCTGGATGTGTACACCATGCTACAAGGACTGCCAAAATTGTAGGACCACAGAAGTTCCGAGAAAAGCAACCTCTTACTTCTCACTCTTGCTGGCTTCTCTGCTGCAGTTCAGCCTATACTTATGTGGGCATGGAGTATTTTTTTTGTACTTTGCATTAATCTTATATCCTCTGTGACCAAAATAGGGATAGCCTCCTTCAAAGGCTGTCCATACAAGTATATTTCATTGATTGCTTCCAACAAGAATCATGCCCTGATTAGTGCTTTAAAACAGTGTGCAATCACACTATCTTCAATTGGCTAAAAAAGTGGAGGTCAAGAGGAAAAGATGCTCTCTTAGATAATGCTTTTTAGCTTGACACCTGTGAGATCTTCTCAGAGTGAAAGGAAATGCTTTGGAGTTACTATGGAAGGCTATCCCTGGATATTGTTGAGGTAACTGCTGGAAGTTCTGTTCAGATATCTGAAAAACATATGAAGCATTTCTTGAGAAAATTCTATCAGACCTGTTTATTTGAAAAAAGGATAAGCATTTAAAGAGTCAAAATAAACAACGTGCAGGGTTGAACCAGGCACAACAGCCTGGTCTGCATTGGAGCTAGTTTTACGGATTTCCCACTTCTTGCTAGCATCACTTTAGTCCCATCAGTTGAAGCTCTACCTTTAGCCTTTACAAAAGTGGGAGGTTTTCTTAACTCTTGCTCGAAAACTTCTTTCTTTCTCTTCTTTAAAATGATAATTTCTGAATAGGAGAGATCTAGTAGGGTAAAGCAAATTGAGAAAAGAGACAGAAGAAAGACAACCCAACAAATCTTTGAAAATTCCCACTAGAAGTGATCTGGACGGCAGCTTGAACCTTTACTAAATGTTTTGTCAAACACGCTGTGACTTTCTGGAAGTGACATTCTTTTATCACATGGCCTCAGAGCAGGATTGTTGCCATTACACTGTAACCAATACGTTACTGTAGTGCTGTGCATCACACACAGCTTTGGCACAGTTTTATATTAATTTTTCTGTTCTTCCATTTACTGTTTGGAAGAACTTTCTGAACTGGTGCTTTGAGTCTTTGTATTGCAGATTCAGGAACTAGAAAATTTTGATAGCGTACATACAGGCGCTTCCCACACACACAGTAGCAGTAGTACTGTCAGCACGCTGCATATATTTGAAGATTTTCAAAACTGTTACTACTATCTCATATCATGTTTCATCTATCATAATATTATTATACAAGTGGATTTGTCATACACATATTGTTAAAAAAATAAAGACTTGAGTAACTTTCATGTGGGGATGCATTGCTTTTGTGGGAACAGGGAACTGCCTTCCATTTCCAAGGAAATCTTAGAGCAAAAGCTGCAAAATTCATTCACAGAAGTCAGAATATCAATGTTACTCAAGTACTACTGTGCATACAAGTCTGGTTGCCCAGCAATGTTGCCTTTTTGGAAAGAGGAATGAATTCATGGGTCAGAAGTTTTTTTATTTGTTCAGTTGTCAAATCTGACTTTACTTATGGGATAACTAAAACTTAGGAAGATGTAATGGAGGTAGAAACAGAATAGGCAAAAAAGCCCACTGGAGAAATCACTGCATTTTAAGGGAATGTGAGTGTTGGCAATGTTATAACCTGGGTAGGGCTGTGCTCCCACGGTCACAGCTGTAGAAATCCTTTTCTGCCTATTGCATGTTGTTTTCAAGCGGACGACTGGCAGTGTAAACAACTCTCTTTTTCTCTTTCCCTGTTGTGCAACAGCAAATCCGTGATTGAATGTTGTTAAATCCATGCAAATGGAGTAGTGTAAATTATAGTTTTGCTGCACTGTTAGTTTACCTACTTTGGGTATGCTTATAGGTTGAAGAATATAGGTATCCTACAATCTTAGATATATTATCCCCACAAAAAACCCAGTGAGGTAATAAATTGGTACCTCTGTTTTTCACAAGAAGGATAAAAGAGGGAGGAAAAGCAGAACTGTTGCATCCTGAGATGAGAAACGCCTGAGAGAAACAAAGCAAGCTTCCAAACTTAAGGCAGCTATAGCATACTAGGAAGCCATATTAGCCTGGCATTACAGTCAGGCAAATAAGCCCTAAAGAAATAACATGGCAGAACTGCCCTCAGGATTAAGATAGTGCCTCTATACAGTGTTACTTTCTGTATATGCTCTAATGAAAATAAAGTGTGCCTAATGAAATAAAATGTGCCTTTGGACGACTGAGGAATCAGAGGAAAGAAACCTGTGTAGGAGATTTGGTGTTAAAAATTAGTTCCTTCAGTAAAATAAGGAACACAGTGCTTAAAAAATAAAACTAAAAGAGGTTCTAAAGTGGATCAATGGTTTTTATGTCTAACTCCTCTTTGTTTTCATGCCTTCTTCCAAACAGCTGGTCTCTTTTGTGTCTGAATCTGGCATAATTTTTAATGTTTTCCTGTCTCCCTTTGGAGGGAAAAAAAAACCAACAAAAAACCCCATTGCTAATCTGTAGCAGATCAGATACTTTCATATATCTTCTGCCCTTTCCTTCCTTTCCCCGACCTTGCGCTGCCATGCTGGGTCATTGTGCTGGCTGGGGAGAGGGAGATAGACCAGGAGAGGAAGAAACACAAGTATTTGAACAAGTAATATTTGAGTTTTTCACTGCGCACCTTGATTTGAATTACTACATGTCTTCTTCTAAACCCAGAGAACACTTTACTTGCATGATTTGTACTCCCTGCTCATTTGGAAGTATCATTACCCTTTGAAAAAAAAAAAAACGGAGCACCACCCCAGGGTACCATCAAGGTCACAGCAGCACTGGAGAACAGGCACAGCCTGCCAGATACTCTGCTTCACCCCTGGCCAACTGTGTCATCTTCAGGTGTTCATTTGGTGCCACTGTAAGTGGGAAAGAAAACAAACATGGGGAAACCCATGCCTCAACGTGAAGGGCACTGAATAAATGAAGTAACTCTGAAGTTGCCTTGCCTTCAGTGGCTGAATACCTGCTTTGTGGTCTTACTATTTAGCTCTGTGTCATGTGAGCTAGCAGGTTAATTATGCTGTAAAAGGAAAAGGGTGAAGTCCTCAAACCTGTTTTTTTCTCTCCCAGATAAAGAAAGAACTTGCACGTCCTTGCATAGCCTTACTACTAGATTGGGAACTTGCTAATAAGTTGCAAACTGTGCCTCATAATATGTACATTTCCTTGGCTGTTGACTAACACAAGTAACCAGCCGTGCCTTACATGTACTATACTCTAACTTTTTGGGGAGCCAGTAATGATGAAGCAGTAATTCAGTGCCCTTCTCACTCTGGGTCCAATTTAAACAAGTGCCAAGCCGCTTTGACTTCTGGATGACTTCAGTTGGACAGGAGGATGCAGAGCATCAGGACTATGTTACCTTCCTCCTTCTCATTTCTATTACTTAAGTGCAAAAGTAGTAAATAAATAAGTGCCACAGTGACTTAAGATTTATCTTCTCATTTCTGTTGTCCTAGAAAGTTTTAAGAAAAGAAGTGGCATTTATGGATAGTCTGTCACTTTATTTGGGTCAAAAAGCTCAATAGTACCATTTTCAGCAAAACTCCATTTGAAATACATCCCAGCTTGTAACACACAAGTTCACTGCACCAGATTCTTCATACTGGACTTAATAACTGCATAATCTAGCTGCATGTATTCATTCAGGGAAGAAACTGTAGGATTTGCCTGTGAGACTTAGAGTTTGAATACCATAGGCTGCCACGGTTTTTCAAAATGAGACAATTACAGAAAGGGTAAAGAAGAGAAACATTAAAATGAAAATATATTTCTAACTTTATCCATCTGAGAATTTAATGAGATGAAGTACGCAGCAGATAAAGAGAAATCTACATTTTAAAGTCACTATAATTTTTTTTCCCTTTACCATCAGCAGAAAAGAACAGACGGATAACAGATAAAAAACAAGATGTTTGTATTAGGGTTGAATGAAGAAATGTTTTACCTCAAGTAACTTAATGCAAGACATTTACTGAAAATTTTTGTAGGAGATTTTTTAATTAAATACATCTTTGATTCAGTTCTTAATCTTCCACAAAGCTATTCATGGTACCTTCAGGAACAGAATTATGTAACCTACCCAAAAATGAGTCTTTCATGAAACTCTCATCTTTTCTGAAATGGAAACGGGCCACAATAAGATGTATCAACCAGTTCTGCTGAAACTAAATATAAGAAACATGTTGAGACAGGGAAAAGGAGGAAGTTCTGCTGTATCTAAACATGTCTGTTAATTAGTTATACATATCCATATTAAGCATGTATAATAAGGTTAGGTCCTCTTCCCTTGTTGGTGTCTCATGGCCACAGTTTTCCACCATGCTGAGCTGGCTTTTTCCTGAAGCAGCACATCTTTGCAGTGCTTGGCAGCAAGGTAGTGCTTGTTTGGTGAACTGGAAGAACAGCCAGACCAGGAAGAGTGGCAGAAGATCTGAGGTTGTACCTTCTGAGCATCTGCAAAGAGTATGTCATAAGGAGAGAATAAGAACTGGATTAATGTATGTGCTTATAAAAATTTAAAGGTAAGGACAGCTGAAGACCTATTGATAAATCAGAACCATTGTGCCTGAATCAGAACAAATGCTTCCCTTTAGAATAAACGTATTTAAGAACATTAGGTAAGTAAGCAGCCATCTCTTTTAAGTGAGAAAAATTGATTATTGCAGTTTGGAGAGAGGATGCCAGAACACAAATCAAACACAAAGAGCAGATAGCTACAGCCATGGTTAGCAAAAAGGAGAAAGAGAGAAGTAAAGGCAGAATAAAAGTGGTGTGCTCAAAATCTAGAGTGGCCAGAAGCCTTCATAAGATGCTGCAAGTGGCACTGTTGGGATATACCTGAAAACTCAGTAGGAAAGTAAAAGGTAATTAAGTGTGTGTTAACTTGTGGAACTCATCATGTGGGTCCTTATATGACTCAGTGTTCATGTTCTGTGCTGTTATGCCAGGCAGTTGCTTTGTTCTGTCACTTGTGGACTCCAAACATTTAGCTGTAACCTAGCAGGGATTGAGGAGGAAATAACGTCCTG
The DNA here is from genome assembly GCA_013397275.1 of Burhinus bistriatus. Taxonomy (NCBI): domain Eukaryota; kingdom Metazoa; phylum Chordata; class Aves; order Charadriiformes; family Burhinidae; genus Burhinus; species Burhinus bistriatus. The sequence goes on along the minus strand of VYXH01008363.1, from coordinate 101,807 downwards.
ATTTTCACACCAGTAACAGCTGCTTTAGTTAGGCAGTACACTAAATATAGTAATTTGCCATGTAGCCAACAACAGTGATAGCACATCAAAAAGAGATTCTGTGACATAGCAGGGATCCCTAATGTGCTACGAATGATGGATGGGCTGTTCATGCACCTCACAGAATGATGCTACTTTTCAAAATGGAAAGCGGCGTGTGTGACCATCAATATCTTACATTGAATTATTGGCTTCTGTCACAATGCCTGTATTTTAGCCAACTCATGTGGTGGAAAATTATTTTATTCTAGTGACATTTCTGATAAAAGAGCCATCAGTAAATATTTTCCGTGAGAAATGTGTTCTCAGCTTTACAGGTAATAGCAACAGTCCTTTGAAGAGCCATCTGTGACTCATAATAAGTAAAATAAAACCGTTATTGAACAAAGATTGAAACATGAATATGCTTGTGTTTAGTGGGTTTCTTTTTTACATGAGCGTTCTCTATGCCAAACATCAAGATGGATGGCTGTTGTACCTGTGTAGTATGCTGCCTGACTAAACGTTACTATTGCCTTCTGTGCCTGTATTATTGGTGGGAATAAAGTGCCTCCAGTTGACAAAGGTGATATGATAAAACACTACCACTCCTGCCCTTCAGTCCAAGTTGCCAAGAGGATTTCGGTGTCATTGCTGCTATACCTCAGCTTGTGTGGATTGTAATGAAACACCATCTGACAGGACAGCAGCCATGGTGGTAAGTGGGGTTTCCTCTCCATAAGCCAATGAGGAAATTAAAAATGCATTGAGGCCAGGACTTGCTGTGTTCTGCTTCTCATCTTACGCTATCAAGTGCTATATAGTACCTGAAATACTTTCCAAAATTAATTGTACTTAATTCAGTTATTCAAACATATAAAACGTAGCATGAAGATTTCATCCAGGTACAGCAAACCACATTAGTGTTCACCATGATACCATCTGGGCACTGTCTATTCACATCTTATGAAAGGAAGATGATTTGGTTGAAATCAAAGCATATAGGAACAGCAGTATGAGATGAAATTTATTCAGAGACAGATCCAACCTCTTCTTCCTTCAGTTATACTTCAGGATTGGGTTACACTAGCACATTTGTTTCGAGACTAATTGCATCATGATCTTTTCATCTGCTGTTCTGCAGTGGCTCTCTACCTTCTCTGTAGGGAACAGTTCCTCCTACTCCTTTTTCCTTTTGTGTCTCCCACTGGTAGATGCTCTCTTCAGCAAACGCTTGGAACTTGACAAAGCAATTCTTTGCACTGGGCCCTTCTGAATAGTGGCCACTGTTAATAAACAAATGTTGATGTGGTGTTATGTCTTCTACTGTCTGTCCTTCACTTTCAGTACTTCTGACTTAACCCCAGGTCACAGGGTTTCCCATCTTCCCGAAACTTGTGGTTTTCCCAAATGATCGATATCCCTACCACATACCTGCACTGCAAGTAAACAAGCTATATGTCAGATATAGCACGCAACTGAAGAAAGCAGACTTACCTGCTATCCAGAAGACAGTAGCATCTATGGAATGTCGTGGAATATACAGTAGTATGAAATAATACAGAATAGAGTTTGCATTGTGTCACAGATTTTATGTAAAAAAAACCCCGTATTTTGAATTAATTGGTACTTAAACACCAGGACTTTTAAATTGTAACATTAGCTGTTAAAATACTTGGAATTTAAATTAACTTCTGCATTTTAGAACACCAAATATCTCACACTGCAAAGTATGCATTTGCAACAGTACTGGGATCTGTGAGTGTAACTAAGCTTGTATTTTGAAGGTTAAAAGGTAAATGTCATTTTGTCATTTGTGAAATAAGACCATTTTCATAAAATTGAAATGGGATCCAAACTGCTTGCATTTTTCAAGATTTTTAATTCACTGTAAATAGTTTGGCAAGCCACAACTACTACAATCAGTAGAGACAAGGTATCTATCAGCACAGCAGGGATGGACCAATTTAACAGAGCACATTTCCTCCTTTTTAAGAAATTTTTCCACTTTCACAAGTACTAGACAAACAATGAATTAAATATTTCTTAAAGTATTTCTTAAAGCGTACTACCAGAAATTGTGTGTCACATGTTTCTGGGGTTTTAAGTTTCCATGAACGGTTATTCATTACATGAGCAATAAAACCTCAAGATTTTGCCTGCAATTTTTTCATTGTAAGCCTGCTTTCTAGAGGAGATATTCTAGAGAGTCATGGACAGTGACAGTGAAGTACAGACCTGCCTAGCCACGTATACTCTAATAGTAGCAAAAGCTCACGCTTTTCAGCCTCCTTTGAACTGGACATAGATAATGACTAGAGATTTCTAAAACCTAGTGACCCTGCAGATTTTCTGTCCTTTCATCCTAAAATAGATTTTATTCTTTCCTCCTTCAGCTTTGTAATTACTCGTCCACCTTTTCCAGCTGAGGACCTTTGAAAACAACACCACTTCAGAAATTATATTTCCCATTTAACTCAGGTCCTTTTTGAACCTGTTTCTCAGATGTTACTACTTTTTTAGAAAAACTCAGCAGAATGAAAAAACCCTATGCTTCCTCATCAGAAAATCCTCTCAGGAGAGAAGGAAATCCATCTTCAGCCTTGCAAACTGAGTATGCCTGTTCTCGCTGAAAGACAGAATAGGGCAGCCTTGTGGCCTGGACAGCGGCTGCTGTCTAAAACCATGCCACTGAATCCAAGTGTTGGAAAAGAAATACAAGTTCATCCTAAGGGATCTAAACAAGGTGTTATCTCCCCTCTGGTGCTGTCCTCACTTGCCCTTGGGGTGTGTTGTTGGCCCTAAACCGCGATTTGGAAACTGATATGGGCAGGTAACAGAGGCAATGCTAGGAGTTTCAAGAGGGCAATTGTAGACCAGCTAGCAAAGGCATGAAACTATCAGTGCCTGTCTGCCACCAAGTGAAAACTGAATCATGTTTAGAATCATCAGAAATCTATATTGAATTTTACCCTATCAAAAGATTCATTAAAAAAATGAATTTTTTTTTAATTTAGGCTAGTTTAGAAAAAGAAAACCTTATTTAACTGTGCAAGAAACATGTTCTTTGTTACTACTAACTATTAGGTATAGGTGCATGTTGAGGGCACCACTGGACATGTGTAGTCCTTGCTTCTCTAAATTAGCTTCTGACGAAGGCCTAAACTCAGTGCGAGCTAGAGGTATGAAAATCCATTCCCAAACATATTTTACATATATGCGTGTTTGTTTCCCCTAAAGTACAGCTAGTGTTGTAGTTTTTCATGGAACTGAATCTGACAGGAGTTAGGAAAGAGGGACTGTGATAAAAACAAAGCTCATAAAACTCAGAATAAAATTCCAACATCCTAAGAATTAAGTGCCTGACAGCCATGCTGGACCATAGTTGCTTATGCTGTCCATGACTACCTCAGTATTACTTTGTGCTTCTCATCCCATCATTTTGGTTACATCAACATGTTAGGTTCTCTTTGAAGGTAAACTCTTTGAGGCAATGTTTTTTCTTCCATGAAAATACAGTGTTTGGTACAGTGGATAGCAAATACATGACCAGGGTCTCCAGACCTAACACATACCTCACGTGCTTTGTCATATTCAAAAATCTCTCTTTTGGTTTGAAAGTTGTTACCTTTGTCTTGTTTTCTTTATCTACAGAGCGCCTGCCCACACCCAAACATTCACAAGGCTTTTCAAAATACTGATGCTGAAGTAAAAATAATAAAACTTGAAAAATGAGTACATTTCCTTGTTTCTTTTATTCTTTGCCTTCTGCAGGGTGCATATTTTCCAAGTGTATTTCCATAATATATCTGCAAAGCTGCTACAGATGAAACAAAATAGAACTTCTCCCATGTTTTTGCATTACTTCCATAACTGAGGCTACTGAAGGAATGTAAATACTGCAAAACTTACTATTCTTATCATAAGGGTTGGCAATAGATCAGCTCTTTTCTTTCACCTGAAGCTCAAAACACCATTATTAATTCCATGTATTTATGTTGCCTTTTCCATATCTTATATTTAACTGAATGAGTCATAATTGTCTTCTTTCAATTATGCTGAAATAAAAATTGCACTGACAGCACTGGTGGGTGCACTTGGCAATGCTGCCCCCCACAGCTCCTCTGCCTTTTTCTGCAGACTGAGGAAACAACTGAGCTGCAGAAGTCCCAAATGTGCTCTTCCTTTAGCTAAATTAAGCCTCTTGTCTCCCTCTGAAATTCAAGGCTGCATAAGAGAAGCAAATAAATCAAGAGTGGTGCTATGGCATTTAGCCATCCGTCAGCACTATAAACCGTTACTGGCCTACCTGCTTAAAAAAGTTAACTACTTATATTCCTACCACTCTTCAGTCCAGGTTCCCCTCCTCTGAATCCTTAGTAAACCTCAGACTAAAACATTACAACTTGTGGTAAGTAGAGTTCAGCATGGTACAAGACATTTATCAGTAATTACTTCTGAGGATCTCGGACCACACCTCAGCACTGCAGTGCTGCGTAACCAGCAGTGTCACTTGCCACACGTATGCACTCCAGACATTGCACTGCCTACATTCCCACCATCACTGGGTGATGTGTCCTACAAAACGGGAGATGTCTGCTACACGTATGAACAGGAATTTCTGTTTAAGAACAATTTTTGGAGTAATTAAATGCCTTCTTAGGAAAATTGATTTGCTTCTCTGTCTCAGATGTACTCATTATTTCACTTCAAGTTACTTAGTATTATTTGACAGAGCAAGTATTTCGCTGGTAACTGAAAATTCACTAGTATATGCTATATTACAAAGGTGGCTTGTCTCTCAGAGAAAGCGTGTCTTAGGTAATGAAGAATAAATTTATTTTGAAGTATGATTTCCTTCCATGAGGCAGACACTCCATACCAACCTTTTCAGCCACTGGTACTCCTATAATCTAATGACTGGTACGTTGCTGTTATTCCAGCTCCTGTAATCATGTATTTTGGTGAGCATGGGAAGAGCAGTGCAGACTTTAGAATGACTTCTGCTGCAGGGAGTACATTCACAGACAGACAGTGGACTGATGCAATGAAGGCTACCTTTGCGTTGTGTTTGACCACTGCAAAATCTCCAGATGCATGGCAAAAGTATAGAACAAATTGCTTGCAGCTGTATGTTTCAGAAGAAAGAAGCTTACTAGTGATCCTTTATTTTCCTTAAGGAAATTGTTAGGTAGTCTATATGCACCGAGTACGATTTCGTTTATTTTGTGCAGGTCTTTAAAAAAAGATCTTTTCTAATATCCACCATGTGACTTCAGAAAACTTGCAAAGGAGCTAACAATAGTCTTGATTCTATAAAAGAAATAATTTGTCCAAACAACATTCTGAAAGTGAACTGTATATAAAGAGAAAGATACTGAGTATGTACTAGCCTGCGATAGCACTCTCTCTTTGTCTCTCCCTCCTTTCCCTGTCCGTCTTCTCTCTCCCCTCCCCCTTTTTAAAGCTTGTTAATTCAGATCAATCCTTCAGTGGTAATATTGCCTTTGGGTTACATGCCAGCCTATGGAATTATATGTTTGAACACAGGGCCAAACTAGCAGTTATTCCCCTGCCACTAAAGGTGAAAAGGTTTCCAGTAAATCAGGTTACTTTTCCACAGGGTAAGCAGTGTTAAATACAGTCTCTCTGGGTACTTCATCAATATGATTAACCTATTGGCATTATAGTTATCAAATTACAGTATAAGAAGTCATAAAGTTAAAAATAAATCTGTTTTCCATTGAGAAAATCTATTTAGGTGGAGACTGCTATATTAAAAGCTTACAGAGTATATATAATAGCATCATAGTTCATGGAGAAACACTACCACAATGGAGGTTTTCAAAATTAAACTTGCAGGAACGTCTTACAGATAAGTTAAAAGCTCTCAAGGGATTCAAGGTACATACCATATAGGGCCATCATCTTATTAGAGTTTTACTACTAACCCTATTAGAAGTCTCCAAGCCGAGAAAGATTACAGCATGTGGATTGTAGAGATATTTTGTAGACACTTTGCAGCTCTCCACAAAATGTTCACCTTGGGATCTTGGTCCCTGTAGCTGAGTTAAATGGCTGCCCTAATTCCACCACCATGGCTGCACCAGTCTCTTAATGTACCATAAATCCAGTCAAGTACTTTGACCTCTTTATTCATTGTCACTATAGCTCCTGAAATTGTCCATTCTAGCAAAGAGCCCGCAGGACTTCAGTTGTTTTGACAAATGTGGGAGGAAAGCAACTTGGTTTCCTGCAAAATGTGGCTGTGCTGTTACTGCAGAAAAAATACAGGCAGTGAGGAGAAACTGGAACACTAATGCACATGAAATGGGACGGTCATTACTTCCTACTACATGCAAATTACTCATATGGTTTAACCAAATACATTACAATGCATTAAGTGGCTGGTGCTTCTGTATCACATTCAGTGGTGTTTATGGCTGCCATGTTCCATTAACGGGAAGTGTTAGCATAAAAAAATTGATGCACAAAAGTTACTCTGGATGAAAAAACCTGATGCTTGTATAAATGTTTGTAAGCAAAAGATACACATTTATTGCAGTTCCCTTCAGATTCTATTCAGTAGGCTCTTTAAGTCTGCTTTAAAGATAGCTCATGCTTTTTCAAGGAAACATGGCTTTTGGCTGTGGTGTGTACAATCTTCCAAAAAAACGCTTCTCAGACAGTGGAGAAGCCTCAAATCACCTTGGCAATCAGACTACTCTTATTAAATTAAACGTACCATCTTACTGTCGTGGTTTGGCCTCAGCCGGCAACAAAGAACCAGGCGGCTGCTCGCTCAACCCCCACGGCAGTGGGGGAAAATCAGAAGAAAAAGGCAAAACTCATGGGTTGAGGTAAAGGCAGTTTAACACAACAGCAACGGGAAAAGGAGAACAACAACAACAATAACACTGACAGAGGAATGTACACACAGTTACTGTACCAGCGCTCACCAACCAGCCCCTGGCAGCCCCAGCCCGATCCCAAGCCGCAATTTATTCCTCCTCCCCCGGCCAGCTTCCCACTATGGACTGGGCATGGCTCCCATGGTAGAGAATACCTGTGTCCCGGGCCAGAAAATTAACCCTATCCCTGCCGGAACCAGGACACTCACAAATAGAGGAGGATGAGGGTTCTAGCAGGACCTGATTTCATACAATAACTTACTGCTTAAACAGGTGCTAAAACTTGTATATCCAGTACTGCAATTTTTATTGCTATTAAATAGGCCAAATTCAACAATAAACCTAAATGCACTGAGAGGTTAGACTGTTTCAGCCCCTTCAAAAATGTTGTACTGCATGATGACAATTGATCTCTAGAAGATGTAAAAATGATATTGTCTCTGTTACATTTAGTAGATTCAAATTATTAATTTGAAATTTAGTAGAGTTGCCTGCATGTACATGAAGGAAGAATGTTAATTATTTGTATCAAATTTTAAAATGTTGTTAAAAGCTGTTGGATGAATCCTGATATTATGAGTATTTTTGTGTAATGTTTCTTTAGTATTTTATTTGTTAATAGAACACCATATTTATAGAATAAACATTTAGTTAGCATATTATGTTTCATTCAGGGAATGAATGAATGTATTGCATTAATAAAATCAATCTGAAAAATTTAAATTACTCTTTTGGGTCAGCTAGCCCATATTATAATTCAAATTAATATGACAATAAATTTGATTACTATTGCCAGCATGATACCCAATAAAAGAAAAAGAGTAAGGATTAAATATCTAGAATGACAGTTTAAAAAAAGTCTAGAAAATTGAAATTGTGAAATCGATGTTAGTACAATGTTGAAATTACAGAAGCTGTACTTGGATCTTTGTAAACAAGAATAGAAAATTTCTCCATCTTATCTTTCATCCTACCCGTAGCTGATATCAGGTACATACAAAGAAAATGCTATGCTATCCCCCATCAAATTTGCGCTTACACATATTTGCACTTCTTTATCTGAGAGGCATGCTTTCTCACTCCTTAAGTGCATTGGTTTAGGCACGAATGTTTTCCAGCACCTTGAAGCATTTGGTCAAACTGTTTAACTTTTTTGAGAACTCCGTGTTGAATTATCCTTGTCTGCCTCCAAGTTATCTTCAAACCATTCTAAATTGTTTGCAATCCTATTTTTATGGTAATAAATGTGCCCTTGCATAGTATTCTGCAGTGAAGGAAATGCTTTTTACATAGGATCCAAAGAGCAATTGCAATGGTTAGGACCATTAAAAATGAACGAAGAGCTAAAGTAATACTGGATTTAATTTGTTTTCCTTAATCCAAAACCTCTGGACTATAAACTATCCTATTCTTCTGCTCAGATTTTCTATTTCCCTTCTACTCGGTGGCACTTAGTGATCACTCAAGCCGAGATATAAAAAGGAGTAACACCATTTACAGCATCTAGACCTTCGCAGCAGAATCTGAGGATGAATGGGGCAGGAATTAGGTAAACACTTGATGGCCTTTACAGAAACTAGCATACTAGAAACTAGTAATCAAAAGGGAAACATTATCTCAGATCCCAGCCTTTGCTAAAGTTTGGATGCCTTAGGCTATGTCTACATTAACATCTAGTAAAGCACAGTAGGAGCAGCTGATTCTAAGATTCTGACATCCACACATTTCAGGTGCTTCTGTAGCTCTGTTCTTTTTTCTTTGAATTTCCCCCTTTTTTCCCAGCATTTTGGGGAACATCTGGCCATTGACGAGACAGAAGTCTAAAAACAGTTGTGAGAAAGATTAATGGAAAATCAAAATTAATAAATGTGTTTCTAGAAACATTATTAAAAATTGTTATTGTATTGGCAAGATTTCACCAAGAATACTGTGTTCAGTTGTGGTCATCCCTGTCTGAAACAAATGAGCTCAGGCTAGAAGATGCTCAGGGAAGGACCATCATGTCACTGGGAGAATGGAGATTCCCACTTATGGAAAGCAACTAAAAGAGCCAACTATGTTTAGCCAGGCAAACCAAAGCTGAGCAGGGAAATGATTGTCTCTGTAAATGGATCAGGAAGGTAAACACTAGCAGGGGAACAGTTCTTTAAGCTTAAAGACAATGTTGACACAGAACCAGTGGGCATATCCCGCCTATGAATACATTTACAACAGAAATTAGCAGTGACATAGCCATCAGAAGACTGAGGCTGTGAAACAGATTTCTATCAGCGTAATGGGTACAAAGAGTCAAACTGGTTTTGGTATCAAGCTTCACGGTTGCATGGTGACATGTAAGACTGGATGATGCCATTGCCTGAAAGGCAGGCACTGTGGGTAATCACCCACACCACCATACAGTTCTGGTACAGAGGTACCTCCTTCGCTCTGTACAATCCTGAATGACAGCTTGTAGAAAGAAAACACTAGATAAAATCCATCTAACTCCACTGGGTGTACTGCTGTGACCCTTTTGTTGTTTCAGGAGTGGTGTGAGGAAGACTGATTTGCCTGGTTTTCACACTGAACCCAGAATTTGACCCTTGTTTTGTGGCTTGTTTCCCACCAATTGCGTTGATGTTGTTAGTCCTTCCTGAGGTATTGCATTCTGGAAGTGAACCCCTGATTTGAATTGTGCAGTGTTATTGTGTTCTGTTATTAGTAAAAGGGGATAATTTGGCATTTGGGTGGATTCAGTAGGAGTTGTGAGAAAAATATTGTTGTTAACTATTACATATCAAATTTTATGACATGTGAATAGCTTTCTCCTGTGTTATATACAACAGAGAGAAAAAATAATTATGGGCAAAAGAAATTTGAAAAAGCTGAATTGTGAATACATAGCACACAAGATTAATAAATATTACCTGAAATTGATTATCCTATGAATCTACCTGGGGTAACACGAGAATAATTGTCAATGTCTTTATAAGCTACTGGCAAAATACAGTATTTTATATTTTATGGCACAGATGATTATATATATTAGTATTGAGGGTTCCAATAAGGATTTCTACTACCCAGTCTGCAGTTTTTATCCATGATTATGCTTTTAGGTACTATAGTATTTTATGGAATAACTAAATACAGATGGAAAAAGTCAATAATGCCATGGTATTTTGACTCCGCAGAAAGGTTGGTCCTGTCTCTACGCAGTCAGGTTGAGGAGCCTAACCTTGACATAGCAAGCAGAGCCAGAGCCGAGATGCATCTGAGCTCTTCAGAAAGACTTCTCAGCACATGTGCTTTGTCACTCACCCACACAACTGCCAGGGAGTGGTCTCTCTGGGTCTGCAGGATGCTCTACTTTCATACAGCGTGTATTCTCGGATATGGCAAAACACGTGGGTGTGCTCCAGCTACTCAACAGCTGTCCAGTGCTCTCCTGGTAGCCTGGGCTGGGAAATGGCCAAAAGGCAGAAGGACCTGGTCCTTTTTCAGCAGTGAAATCCGACTGAAAAATCATGAACAAGAATAATAGCTTCTTTTCCTTTTTAATAGGGTGTTTAATATAGAAATAAAATTCCTGAATAATTTTATAATTAATCATATCATCTCACTTGTGTTGTACAGATTTTGGGGAGTAAAATTATTTTTAATAACCTTTGACACAAATAAATTGTTAGTGTATAGTACATGGGTGTGTGCATGTATCTGACAGTATAAAAAAATGTAGTTTCTAAAGCTGTGGAACTCCTTGCCTCAGGATGGTGTGTACGATGCATGGATATGTTTAACAACAGACCAAACAAGCTAACATGGAAGAGAAAACCACCAAATATTTCCAAACCAGTATAAGTTTCTGGTATTTAACACACCTCAAACCTTCAGATTTCAGAGGGCAAACTAGGAAATGTGTGAGAGAGGAATGGGTGAGTACCACACATACTAGCCTTGCTCTTGCGTTCTTCCACAGCAAGGTGAGTGCAAAAGTTAGTGGAGTTCAGACCTAAGCATGACAAGGTTTTTGACTTGAGGCCCGCCCTTTAAAGGATTAAAAATTTTATATCTAAATAGAAGGCTATATAGTAAAAACAACAGATGAGAATTACATACATTGCTTTCTCTGGCACTGAGATCCACTTTGTGTGAAAGTGGGGAAAAAGGGGGCTCATTTAAAATAAAAAGGAGGGGGAGGAAAGGAACTGTGTGGGGACAAGGATGGGAAGGGTTATAATTTCTTTCCTGCACACTGAAGAAGTCTCAGAAGATAAGCTGCCAATGTCTACAAACAAGTTGTACTGGTAAGAGTCTATATAGCAGCATTAGTTTATATGCACTAAGAACTCGTTCAGCTCTGCCTTACTGACTTAGGCTTTATGGGGTCAGCTGGATTTTGGGAATATAGTGACAACAATATCAGCAGATTTTTTTTTTTCCAGTTCTCTCTAGATGAAGAGTGAGTAGGTTGGTATGCCTCCACTTCTCAATTGTGCAAAGCTAGAAAACCTTGAAGCTCAATGTCATTGAAATGAAACGCCCAGATATACAGGAACTGTACTAGTGTATCTGAATTCTCCAGGATTCTTGAATCAGCTTGAACTAACCTAGCAGATTTTTTTTTTCCTCAAATCATTTTAATGCCACATTTGCAGTGGCATGAGAGTCTATAGAAGGCTCTTGAAATGGGGAGAAAATGACAAGTAGCTTAAAGAAAGGTTTGATTTGGGCTCTGAGTGATAGCTGAGGTCAGCAGTTTCCTAAATTGTCTGCCGGTGGCTGTTAACCATATGAGGAAAAAACCCAAAAACAATGTATTCAGATTGCTAAATTTCACTTGATAACTATCCCTGCCTTAGAAATAGCCAGGTGAAGTCAAATGGTATTTGAGTAATGTCTTCTTCCTCGCCTAAGTGGCCTACTAGCTTCATTTTTTTCTTATCTTACCTTAGGTTATAGAAGAGAGCAGAGCCCAAAGAAAAAGAATTCCATCCAAAATCCATGCCGCGTCCAGAAAGTAATTTGTGGAAAGTAGATGGCAAACCAATCAAAATGTCTCATCAGCAAAATTAGTATTTATGAAATTAGTGATGGAGCAGAACTGGCAGAGTGATTGCATTATAAACACTCAAAATGTAGGGGGAGGGAACAGAGATTTTGCTCATTTTCCCTCCCACTGCTAAAGCACTGTATTTAATTGACTTACAATTTTTCCCCTAATATATTTCTTTATGAAACCTGCCTTGAGCAACGGATACATGATTGTTCACCGAGGGTTGTGCCTCATTTGTTCCTGTAGATTGTGCCTAATTAACGCTAACTTGTCTGTACATAAAAAGTACAATAGGCTGTCCTTTCCAATTTAATTCCGACAGTTTAATCGAATCTGTATTCTTTCAAAAATAATTAGATCATTTACACTTCATTAACATGTAATGTAATGTTGAGGCATTCATCATAATGATTTCTTATTTTTCTTGTGCAATATTATCTCCTCTAATGAAACTGTTAACACCATGCATGTCTTAATTAGCTTTATCATATCACTGACAATTTCAGGGAGAGCGACATTTTTACAAATGAAATTAAATTAGTTCAATAGGTATATTTGAAGAAGAATATGCTCTATTAATGCAAAAATATTAGAAACAGGCTTACCTTTATATACCGTCTAGCAGTTTCTGGAGAAATTTTTTTCCATCTCTGTCTCTCAGCAATGAGATAGCTAATCTTCATGGATCACTTTTTTCTTTCCTCATCCTAAACAAAGTAATTATAGGCTTCTCTCAAATATATTAAGCCATCATAGGAAACACGGGTAATAAGAAAATAGTGACCATAGTACACCCTCCCACCTCATAACCAAATCCCTTTGATTTTGAGAGGAGTTCCTGTGCATATCTTGGCATCCCACCTCCAAATGCATCTGAAAGCGTTGTTTGTGGATTAAAGCTGTGAAGGAATTCTCTGATCTGCTTCATGGAGGATGTATTCACTGTATCCGTGTTTGTAAACCTTGGCCGAAAACGAGTGGTGCTAGTGTCTAATTCTGCACATTGCTAAGAAGCCACTACTCCCATGGGCCTGGAAACTTGCATGTTAGCATACATCGTTCAACAAGTATTTACAAGCCATTCACATTCTGACAACATTCTTGCAACCAAGGGGGTGTTTGTAAATGTTAATACAAAACAAATTGCCATAAAGCATCTCCTGGAAGGTAGAGTGCCCGTAGCTTCCAAGGAAAGCCAGTGACAGTGTTCTGCTCAGTATTTTGTAGCAAGCATTCTGCACCTGCCTGAACTGAGCTTTAAACTAGCTGAGGGACCTAAAACGTTTTAGAGACAGATAAGCTTCTTTCCCTCAACTCTCACAGTCTTGCCAACACAAAGAGTGTGCCATATTCCTGTCTACTGCAGCTGAATGAATATTGTGAAGCAAAACAAAAATTGCAAGCAATTGTTAGAATAAAATAAACAGATTTGTTGCTATCAATATTCATGACCTCTTTAATTTTGTACTGTGTGAACACTTGTACAAAACTATTTATTCAAAGAATTTCTCCTGAGTGTGAAAACTCTGGAGAGTACGTGAGTAAAGGTTGTGCAAACATGGGAGGAATCTTTCTGAAATCCATGTGACCAATCCCATATTATGTCCAAAAGTAGCCAGTGGCAAGTAGTGAGCAAGACAGAGTTGATACATATGGTTCACAAACAGACCATAGGTGGGAACATCAGAGAACAATTTTGTTAAAATATTTTGAAGAAGAAACAATTCTGTAAGTATGAGAGTTCATCTGAGAACAATTTATAAACAAGGCAGAAGGCTAAATTAATCAAACTATTTGCTATAAATAGATTCACTAGCACTAACTACTTCTACTCACTTTGCAAAACTGAAGCAGAGATAATTGTATTCATTTCTCTTTATTTATGTACTGTCAAGGGTTGTTGTACAAAGTCTGTTGGACCATTACTGATAAAATTGATAATGATGGTACCTTTGAGTCCCAGAGGTCTCATCAGCCTTTTAAAAGAAAATGCTACAGATCACTTTTAATAAATTTTAATACACCTTACTAAAATCTGTGGATATAATATAGATCAAAAGTCAAATTCTGACCCTTTCATGCTAACCTGCAATAGCTTTTAATTTCCCTAGTCCTATTTTATGTTTTAAGGAATTATAGTATGTACTGAACCCTTATATAGTATCATTGATTTTTTGATCCTTTCTCACTAACATTTTGACTGTTGATTTTCAGTTTTCTTGATGCTGCTTTTTTTAAAATAGTAGTGTAACTTATCCAAGGCTTATTAATGCAGCAGCAGAATGTCAGGGAAATGGCTTTTAGCTTACTTTTTCAACATTAAGCATGTAAATAAATTTTTTTTAAAAAAGAAAAATAGTCATTACAAACTGGCAAATACTAGGTTTAGGGTTTTGTTTATAAGTTAGATTTTTTCCTTTCCCTGAGAAGCTTGAGAATGTAGAGTTTTAAGAGGACTGAGGGAAAAAAACTAAGTAGGCTATTTGCTAGTGTCTTCAATAGAACTATTTTACCAGAAGTGCTCCAGTGTTTCCTGATTTTTTTTTAAAGTTGTTGCCACTTTCTTTGATTTATTACTTTAAACTAGTTAACACTACTTTTAACTGTTAACACCAAATGTTATTTGTTTTGTTATTTTGCATGATAAGCCATTTTCATAATCTTTGGTTTAGTATGTCTCATTTTATCATATTGTTAGGAAAGGATCGATCAAAATCAGCAGTTCTAAGAATTTGCAGAGAACCAAGCATGTGCCATGAGAGGAAGAAAGGGATATGTGGATACTCATTTTGAAGTAGAAAGAGAAAAATTCCATCTTGTCCCAATTTAACAGACCGGAAACTTCAACTGCCCTGGTGATGGTGTTGCCACCTCTTCCAGTACTGTGGGATTGCCTTCTTTATGTCTTTCTATATTCTCCAAACATGTCATACCTTGAGTCAGCAAACGACCAAATCTGAAAGCTTTTGGAGACCCTTTTTGATCAATTTTGGTAAATGTAAGACAAAAAATGTCCTTTCCCAACCCATTCCTAAGCATGGACTGATTCACAGACAAATCTATTTAAATGAAAATCTTATTAATTTGCTATGTGCATTAAGGAACAAAACCTATATTTCTACAATGGTTTTAAGTTGGTTAATCACACACAGACATGCAAACAATTGAGACAGGTAGATAAGAGTTCTATATGGTTCTTGTAGCTTTTTTAAGATACTGAGGAAACTCTCTGGTTCTTTTTTATTCTTTTCCTTTTAGATCCTGATTTGCATGTTAGGTAAGTGTTTGCTAACTTCTAATGGCTTTGGTTTCTTATACTGACCCTTTGTTTGCATGTATTCTGCTGGTATACTTAGCACTAAAAGCGTAAGTGCATGGCAGGCAATAGGCTTACACCTGTAGTTATGTGCTGGCAGATTTATAGAGGCAACACTAATGTGTCTGCTTATATACTTTACCAACCTTTCTGCTTGCTGTCATGCTAGTCAGTAGGAAGAGCCTAGGAACTTCCTATTCTCCCAAAACATCCTGGACTGCTGACGAAGATGAAGGAATTTCTAATCTTTATTTTGTATTGCATTCTGATAACAACCACTGGAGCCATCGTTCACTACTCCCAATTCCCATTTCAAAACATTACACATTTAACAAAGCATCCAAACCAAAGTGTGTTAGTTTGCAGAAGTGGAGCTCACGTGCATAGTCCTTTTTCTCTTTAAAGTTCTCACACCATCTCGTGTAAATAAGTACGCATTATGAACCCCTCATTTTACAGCAGTGAAAACTGAAACACATATTAAAAGCCATTTTCAGACAGAACTTAGGCTAACTGTAAAAAACGATTGCCAGCAAGCTCATTCCAGGCTGCCATTTTTTCAGTAGGAAATGGTGAAGTTGGAGAAATTGAGGAAATTTAGGTCAGCATCATGAACATACTCTCAGAGCATGGTATGCAAAATGTGGAGCATCTACAAATGAACTGATTTCAAATGGAATTACAGATTTGCCTGATGTCTTATAAGCTTTACCCTTAAAATTGACTTGACATTAGACCCTGCCATTTGGTTTTCTTGGTTTTGTAGCATTGGGTATTCTTTCTCAGCATAAATACTATGCCATTTGAGAAAGCTAGAATAATGTTTGTTTGTTTGTTTTTAAAGTAAAAATAAATCCATATAATTTAATGATATATTATAGTAATATAGCCTTAAAGGTAAGAGACTCAGGTGAAACACATCGCCAGATTATTCCATGAATAAACAAATGCTAGTTTTTACCACCAATGTAAGAGTAAATTTATTATATTAAATATTACATTTTCTATTAAGTATTAAGGCCAAATTATGATTTTGTTTACTACTATTTTCTTCCATCTGCTTCATCTGAGGTAAAACAGAGTCTAGATCTCCTGCGCTAAGAGAGGAAATGTTAATATTGACTTCCTCAGAAGCATTTCTCACATAAGATACTGAATCACAGAATCACAGAATCATAGATTAGTTTGGGTTGGAAGGGACTTTTAAAGGTCATCTAGTCCAACTCCCCTGCAATGAGCAGGGACATCTTCAACTAGATCAGGTTGCTCAGAGCCTCAGTGTTTCACCACCGTCGTTGTAAAAAATTTCTTCCTTATATCTAGTTTAAATCTTCCCTTTTTTAGTTTAAAGCCATTACCTCTTGTTGTATCACGGCAGGCCTTGATAAAAAGTTTGTCCCCATCTCTCCTGTAGGCCCCCTTTAAGTACTGGAAGGCTGCTATAAGGTCTCCCCAGAGCCTTCTCTTCTCCCGGCTGAACAACCCCAGCTCTCTCAGCCTGTCTGCATAGGAGAGGTGCTCCAGCCCTCTGATCATCTTTGTGGCCCTCCTCTGGACCTGCTCCAACAGGTCCACGTCCTTCTTATGTTGGAGGCTCCAGAGCTGGACGCAGTACTCCAGGTAGGGTCTCACAAGAATGGAGTAGATGTCCTTGATCTGCTGGCCACACTTTTGATGCAGCCTAGGATGCAGTTGGCTTTCTGGGCTGTGAGTGCACATTGTTGGCTCATAGCGCACATTGTCGGCTCATGTCCAGCTTTTCATCCTCCAGTACCCCCGGGTCCTTCTCGGCAGAGCTACTCTCAATCACTTCATCCCCCAGCCTGTATTGATACTGGAGGCTGCCCTGACCCAGGTGCAGGACCCTGTACTTGGCCTTTGTGGACCTCATAAGTTTCACACAAGCCCACTTCTTGAGCCTGTCTAGGTCCTTCTGGATGGTATCCCGTCCCTCAGGTGTGTCAACTGCACCACTCAGCTTGTTGTTGTCTGCAAACTTGCTGAGGGTGCACTTGATCCCACTGTCTATGTCATTGATGAAGATATTAAACAATATTGGACCCAATACCAACCCCTGAGGAACACCATTTGTCACGGATCTCCATCTGGACATCAAGCCATTGACCACTACTCTCTGGATGCGACCATCCAACCAATTCCTCATCCACCGAACAGTCCACCCATAAGTATGTAGTTACGCACTGGAAATCAGATTACAGCAGTATTCTAAACCATAGAAAGAATCACCAGTGGAAGACATAGCTAATATAACTTTATGTACACTTTTCAATAAGTATGTTAATTTATCCCATGAATAGATTTATTTGAGAATGTAGTGTTATTTTTGGTGCTGTATTTGTGTAGTTAAGGCTTGATCCTCCCTTATCAAGGGGGTTATAAATGATTAACATATCTGAAAAATAAAACTCTTATTAATATGGCTAAGTATGGATTTAGAGCTCTATATTTAGGTAATCAATCCTGCCCTTCATCATATTATGTCAGTTTACAGGTATTTGGTATATTTGTGTTTGGATTAAAATTTCTTTTTTAGCATCATTATTCTCTTCCGATTGTTATCTTTCAGATTCTCCATTACTTGGGTATGTGCCACATCAGGTATACTTGCATAATGATTTCTATGGGCAAGCTAAATTGAGTTCAGTTGTTTATACAGTATCTATTTGATTTATGTCTATATTTGTTTGTGATTGTCTTTATGGTTGTTAGTGTTAATTAGAGAATCAATAAAAAAGATTTTTTAATGAAATGAATATATAGAAAAACACTCTATTATAATATACAGTGTTATTTCTATAACCCAGTATCAATATCCTGCATCACTTCCTTTTCACAGTCTTACTGTGAAAATCTACTGGAAGATATTTCAGAGATAAACAAAGGAGCCTTTTCCTTCTTTTCTAAAGTATCTCCTGGGAACATCTTTAACTTTTCCAACATAATTATTATTTGTTATGGAACTACAAGTCCAGGGAAAAGAGCCTATTACTCTGCTCTAAATTTTTTCCAGATTTTTGATTCTTCCCTTTTCTCCCTCTTACTCAATTGATATTTCAGGCTTCTGGCACCATAAAGCTTCTCCTAAGGTCACCTGATAATAACAATGTCCCTATTCTGCAAGTCCTTAATATTTGTATGTTTAGGCACCAATCTGGCAAAGCACTGTGAGACCTTCTGAGTTACACGCTTAATGCTATTCCTTCATTGATACACTCAGAGTTCAGCACATACTAACTAGTAGATATTTTTCTGAATTATGCCTTTAAAGCTCTGCAACAAAGTGCAGCTTTGTTTCCCTGTACCTGATACTGCATCAGCCTTCCATCAGGCAGAATCCTCCTTTTTTGAGTCAACATTTTTGCTGGGAAAAATCATAGAATCATAAAACAATTGGAGTGAGGAGGGAACTCTAGAATGTCTCTAGTCCAACCTCTTGCCCAAAGCAGATGTAAATTCAAAGTTAAATCATGTTGCTTTAGGCCTTGTCCAGATGAGTTTTGAAATAAATTTGGTGATGGGAGGGATCTGAGGCAAATCCCAGACCATTTGTGGCTAGCTTGCTGAAAATGTAGTAGGGCACCATATTAAAATCTGTATCCCCTGCCAAAAAAAGAGACCTTAAGACGATACAAGCTATTTGTTTTCAGTTGTTCATTTTTGGGGGGTTTGTTTGGTTTTTTTTTTTTGTTCAACCCAACTAAAATTGTTTCTGCTTTTCAATATCTGTGTCTCCGCAACCATTCTGAGACTTTCGCTAAATGCAGGGGGGTCTGGGTTTTGTTTTGGTCTTTTGTGTCTTTTTTTAGTGATCAGTTCAGTTTTCTCTCCACCATTTGCTCACCTCTCCGCTACACCATTTAAACTAGTACTAATCTATTTGTACAATGATACTGTGAAAGAGCCTGCTTACCACCATAACACTAGGAGCTGCACTAACAAGAGAGGAAAAGATCCCAATTGCTTCTGAGCTTAGTCTTTTGGGCCACCTTCAGCCATACAGAATCCTTCTCCCATCCCTGTAAATCCCTCACTTGCCTCTCTCTCTCACTGCCTCTGAGGTGCCTCCCCACTGGGACCCAGGTCTAGCAACCGCAACTTCTCTGTTCATGGCATTGCTTGCGACAAAAAGGGACAATACTGCTATTGCTGCTCCTCAGCTCCTCTTTAGTTGAAACAATTCAGTGTTGGACAGCTTGGCTTCGTCTCCTACACTGCTCTGGTGTAGTTGAAGCAGCTTTGACTGGGGAGAAAAGCCGTGGGGCTTGAGGGAAAGTACAGGGAGGAAACTCTGATTTCACCCCTCCTTTAATCTCTACCCACTGTATGGTGTTTTCCAGCTAAAAATTCTGAGCCTTCAAATCAGTTTCAGCAATCAGAGCCCAGAAAGGTTCAAAACAGCTCAATACGGTAGCAGTCTGTCTAGAGGGCATCACTCCTTAAGTGCTAAACAGTCCATAAACTTGACCCACTTTGGAGCTTGTAAGACAGGGTTTGATGAGATAGCTAAAACTGGATTAATCCTAATATACTTTTCTTATGTACAGATACTTCCAGTCTCTGCCTTCCCAGGCGGGGTCCTAGGTATTCAATCAAATGTTTTGTTACTGTATTCTTTTTTTTTTTTTTAGGGGTGATTTTTACATCATGTGTTACTGGAAACTTATTACATGAAAATACAGAGGCGGGTGAGCTTTTATGTGGTCCTAGTGGCAACTGTGGCTCCCTGAGTCATAGCTGAGCCAGTTTGAATCCAAGCGGACCACTGATGGCTGAAGCTCATTGTGCCTTAGTTTCTGTGATAGGAGTGCTTTGAGCTAGTCACAGTAAAACACAGAGATGTCAACATCTCCTGCAGCAGCAACGCACAGACTATGGGTAGCAGGATGGCATAACCTGACACACTAGGGAGGCTGATGTACTAGATCTCTACTCATCAGATCCACACAACAGGGCCATCCACATTTCTCTCAGTAAGGACACAGGGTAGCAGCAGTATAAAATTTAGGGAAAGGCCTTTTCATTATTTAGGTCAGGCTGCCAGAGGAGGTGTCTTCATACTATTTGCCCTGATACGTGCAGAATAAAATTTCAAAATCTTTAAGAATAGACACTGATGCTATAAAATGCCCTCTTTGCAAACAAAAAGCACACTTTGTAAATATCCCAGAGCAGGACAAGGGCTGAATGAATCAGTTTGCTTGAACCTCATTTTAATCCTCTCTGGAATGTCACTAGGCTTTCCCAGCCGACATTTGCTCTATACTCTTTGCACCAGGTTGTCACCTGTTATGCCAGTGTAATTCTAAAGTAAACTACAGTGATGTTACTGCAGTTTTGTATTTGTCAGAGTAAAAGCAGCATCCAGCCATTTGACGGCAAGGTATGAAGGGGAGATGGACTATAGCACCATTTGCCTGTAGGAATTACTAAAGCCAAGGCAGGATTGCTGAACTGATTAGAAAAGAAGCTGAAAATACTTTTTCCAGTGTCCCTACAAGAGTCAGCTCCCCAAGTTTTATGCTGCCAGTGGAAGGTGTCTGACAAGAGTGAACTCGCCTTGCCATCTATGAGGAGGGAGCCAGCAGCAACGTGAGGGGAGCAGTTACCTGGAACTAAAAGGGGATTCACTGAAATAAATATGCCATGGGGCTTGGAAGGCTGAATTGGCTGCCGTCTGAAGGGATGGCTTCACGGCCTGTTTACACACATTGTTGAATCCAGAGCATTGATTCTATGTTTGATGTGAAAAGAAATTAAAGCCCTGGTCTCATTAGATAACCGGTTATGGTTAAAGATCACAGGGAGACTCTCTCTTCTTTTGTATGACACTGAATGGGTCTCAGCAGGCAGCTCCTTGTGCACAATTGATTTCAAGCAGAGTTTTGTCTGAAAGATGCTTCTAGATTATGGCAAGAAAGCATTCTATAATCCTTCTGCCAATGTAGTTATGTTTAACAGACATTCAACTCTTATCACTGATTGATAACACTTAACTCAAAACATATTTAAGCTTTAGGAATGTCAATATTTTGCCGCCAAGTGAAGGTGACCCTTGCTCTTCTTGTTTGCTAAGTGTGTGCAGTGGTTTGCTGGTAAATTTGTAAGGGTGGTTATGTGGGCAGGCTGTTATGGATTTGCTATCTTAGCCTGAAGTGTTTGCTGCTGATTATGTGATTAAATCAATAATAATTTCTGTTTGGATCCTGTGCTTCTGGATTCATCTTCTTTTCCATGCTGTGGAGCAGAACAATGGGCTCCCGCACTTGAGCCTGAAGTGCTTTGTTGTTAAAGAAATGCCAAAGGTATGGCAGGTGGCTTCCAAATCTCCTTAGAAAGCAAAATATTATAACAGCTCTACAGGTAAATAAACCATTGAGGCCTTTGTGGCAAAGGAGGTAAACATGACAGGTGCAGAATAGGGGGCTCTTTTTAATCAATGTTACTGTTTATTCTGGCTTACCTGAAGAAGTGCATATCCTGCCAAACTGCCTTCATTCCATATTAAACAGATATTCTTTTATTCTGATACAGGGGAAATTTACATTTAAACAGGCACAGCACTCACATTCACAGCATATGGTCATTCTAGCTACCCTGGCGGTTTTACATTACAACACAGGAGGTCTGTGATGCACTTCACAGGACAAAGAGGATTTCCTCTTTCTTTTTCTCCCTCTCTCTCTTTTTCCTTCCCCCTTGCCCTCCTCCCTTACCCCTTATACACACACAGACACAGCAACCACCATAGTGCAAAGTATATTAAGAATTCCTCAGCATTCTGCATGTCGCATGAGCAACAGATCTACAGCAGGCAAAAGCAGCTTGTTTTCCTTAAGTTGCTCTAGGCTGCAGAGTTGGGGGGAGGTGTTTCCGGTTTTTTCTTTTTTTTTTTTTTATTTTCTGTAGCTTCTTTTCAGCAAAGGACACCAGCGCAGTTATTTATAATAACTCATGTATTAATCTGAGCCACATTGGATGACTCTTCAACTCTCAGAGGGGGATCCTCCCTTAATCCTTCTTTCAAAACTCCTTAGTGGCTAAAGGGGCTTTACCTTGCAAGCAACTTTTGTGCTGCTCAAGCTCTCAGCAGGAGAATCTGGGACAATTCAATGTCCCAGCGGAAATCACTGGGACACCAACAGATCTTTTAAAATCAGAACATCTGGTCAGTCACCTTATCCCATATGGGTAAACAGAACTTTGTTAATCAGGCTGTGTTAGAAAACTGATTGAAACTGAAGGTAGTTAACAGTTATAGGATAGCACTTGGCTAATGTTTTAACACTGAGAGCGTAGCATACTGTGATGGACAACAACTGTGCTAATCAGTTCTTTTAAACAACAAATTGCTTGTAGCAATGTTAAATATCAGTTTTTTAAAATGACAAAGCAACCTCAGGGAACATGTTCTTCTCTCTCTGTAAAAGAGGAGTTTCCTAAGGTGATCATTCATCTATTAACAGCAAAAGGCACTGTTCATTCAATATACTTAATTAATACTGGAACCGAGGCTGGACAAATTCGTTTTGACTGATCTCAAAACTTTTTCAGAGTTCCTACAAAGGTCTCGGGTTAGGGCCACACTGAGGGCACTCTCACAATGTAGGAAAAAGGAGCTAGGGATGAAGGAGAGATGAAAAAAACTAAGGTTAAAAAAAATATTTAAATAAAGGTCAGAGAAGATTAAATATTCTAGGCTTTTGAGGAAGAAGAAATTTTGTCTTCAGCAGCATCAGCCACTACGATGAAACTCACTGTAACAATATATAAACATAAAAGCAATACTGTAGAGCAAAGGTTTGCGTACGTGTGTAAAAACATTCAACCCTGGATAAGCAGAAGACTGAAAGACAGAAAAAGAATGTTCAATAGTCATATGCAAGTTTTATAAATCCCAACAGCATAACTTTTTTCCCCCCATTTCTAAACATATTTAAAAAACCTAACTCCATGTGCAGGCTGCTGTTTTTGAAAACATTTGTAGGCAGGAAGTTTTGTACTACAGATTTCTACACTAAGGCCACAGATGACCTGCAATACAGAGAACTGATCCTGTTTATCTGTTGCAGTTAAGCATTTGAACTGAATGCGTCCCGCAGCAGCCATCAGTGTGTGACCTTTGTTAAGGAAGAAGTACTTCAGGTGTGCCTGGAGTGCAGGGTTACATCTGCAACTGGGGAGGAAGGGTAATGAGTCTTCCACTACCAAGCCTACTTTGTGGGCTTCTATCAAATTATGTGCTGCTCATAGTGAAAACGAAAGGCAGGTTACTGTAGTGAAAATAGTAAAATCAACCAAGCCGGGGGCAGATAGAGGAAAATTCATGGTTCCACACTCTGTATAAGACCAATGTTTACAGCAGAAAAAAAAAAAAAAAAAAGAAAGAA
>VYXH01008363.1:23449-78116 GCA_013397275.1 Burhinus bistriatus | reverse complement strand
GACCAAAAAAAAAAAAAAAAAAAAAAAAAAAAAAGAAAGAAAGAAAGAAAAAGGAAGAAAGGAATGCTCTCCTCACTGTAAATCAGTACCAACTCCACTTGGGTCAATGGATTTACACCAGTGTATGATCGAAATTGATCCTACTGAATTCACAGTTGCACAAATATTTTCAGAGAACCTTATTCACAAATTTTAAGGGGACTGACAATAATTGCCAAACTTGAAGAGGAATGATCATGACTTGGTAGTTTCCTACTGCTCCAGGTGTGATGTTTTTCAGTGGCTTTGTTTTTCCAATAAGATAGCAGCGAGAAGGCTTTGGTGCAGGCTCCAAGGGAAAATTCACAGAGCCAAATGGGCAGAATCTGACCCCAGTGATGAAAACAGCTCTATTATACCAATATATACTAATACGTTGTTACTACTGTGTTCTTGAGGAAATGTGGAATATGAAAAGCAAGCTGGCAAAAAGTAACTGAGATCAAAAACATTTCAGACTGTAGAAGCAGTGGGTAGGATCCATATACAGGCAGCCAGTCTGCGTGAATGGGGCGCTGTTCCTTCTCAGTTCCTGTTGCTGTGCTGGTGGTTGACATCCGCCTATCTGAAACCCACACAGCCCCAGAGAAGAAAATGGCTGGAAGGTGTCACATGCACAGAATCCTTTTGTTGTCCTTAGTTGTTGGACAAGATATCTCATCATGCTGGTTATTTTGATTCTTCCACGTAAGTGCGAGACATACTGTGCAGAGGAGGATTCATATAACTGAGCAGGTTGCATTTGGTCTACCATTGTATGCCATACTGTATTTTCTACTGACATTCATTAGGCCTTCAGCAGAAGCCTGTGGAGAAGAATGACAGGAACTAAAATAATTCAAATCCTCCTAAATCTGCTGATATTTTTGATCCTGTATAGAAATACATATTTTATAGCTGCAGGTGGGATATCCGTAACTTTGCATTGTGAACTGCTATGAAGGGAACAGTGTAGTCTGAAGCTGCATGGTTTTGAATAGCCTTCTAGGTGTGCATTTTCAGGATAAGAGTGCAAACTGAGGTGACAGACTAATATTTGTACTTCGAAAAAATTTCCTGTTTTAAACTTATTTTGAGATTAAATATACGCACTAGAAGGTTACCTTCCTTTTTTTTTCCCCCGGGTTATTCTGATGTTGGTTTGCTATCTCTTGCCACTGTGAGTCTAGCACAAACATAGATGGGAAGACCAATGTCGCATGAGGGGCATTGTACTTCATACATTTGACATCAAGCTCCTGGAAGACTGCAGTTCTACCTAGACTGATGTTGGCTTTCCAGAGCAGAATTATCCTTTCACTAACATGGTAAGTCAGAGACAAGAGTCCTAGGCTTTGCTTGTTGATGGCCAGATGATTTAATACATGGTAATTATTCATGCAGGTGAGTGCGAACTCCAGGAATCTCGTTTTTGCAGTTATCTGTTGTTTTTTTAAAAGAAAATCACTTATCATCCCCAAACAAAGATTTTGGCCCTGGAAGGAGGATCGCCTAAATCTTTGCTGATCTTGGAGACTTTACATCAGCCAGTTCCTAGCTTCTGTGGCATCTTTGGGTGGATTGAAGCACGCTTCTCACAGGAGACTCTCCCTCTCAGATAAGCAGAAAAAAGGATAACTTTGGCTATCCAACAGCTCCATTCTTTTTTAGTAGGAGAACTTGCATAGCCACTTGGGATGCAGGTGCAGACCCTCTACCATTGAAACACACTGTCTGAGTGTAGCCTCATCTGACTGTTCCTGAGGGCAAAAAGGGACAGTGAAGGGTTCTGCTTCATCCTTCACTGCATATAGGCAGGGTTGTAATGTGTACCTGTACATGTATACATGTGCAGATGTTTGCACATGCTTGTGTGCCTACTTTTCACAGTTCACACACACCTAAGAAGATTTTGCCTTATGTTTTTGTTTGTTCAGATACAGGCTCACCAGTCTAAAGAATTCCACCCCCATAGCCCCCCCCTTTTGCTTTTTGTTGATGTTATACTCATTTTACTCTGAGCAAGCTAGTTTGTTCCTGTCCTCTGAGGAAGTTCAAGGTATAATGAGCAAAGCATCCGGATTAATTAAGCAACCTGGTGCAATTCCCCCTCCCCCACCCCCACTCCTCCTCCCATGGACTAGATTGGATCTAATCCAAACCAAAGCAGTCCTCAAAGTCAGTCTTCAGCCAACAGTCAGTCCATTCTGCTGACATCCAAAGAATGGTTTTACTATATAAATGAGAAGAAATACCCTTGCTAAGACAAGAAGCCCTTTAAAGACATTACTGTCACCTTCTCAAATGTTTGCAGTGACTCCAGGCTCTTTCCAAATACTGTACAACATTTGCAAACTTTTCTGTTGCCAAGCATCCCAGTGAAATGTGATGCTTCAAAGCATATGAACTAGATGCCCACAGCATCTGACTCTTCCGAATGCCTCGGCACCACACACACAGCAGCGTAGACAAACTCTTTCTATTTTATTTATAGTAACTTAAACTTGGGCAGCACCAGGTATGTCAAATTACCTTGCTCATGAATCTTCAGGAAATTATTGCTCTCTCTACATAGTGCCATGTCCTTTAAAATGTGCAAAGGGGAGGGCATTGTGTTCCCAACTGGGGAGCTGGTGTTTTAATGCATGTAACTGATACTGATTTATGCTCTGGAGAGAATTTATAGCAAGACGGAAAAGGTTATGTTTTCATTGAAAATTTACTTCCATCATTTTCTTTAACTGTCTATCTTTATGCAATCTCAGCAACTATCTCAGTCAACCAAGTGAGTCATTGGGCTCTAAATGAGGGGACTGCTGTAGACTGTTTGTGTAGCTCCCTTTGGGAAGATTGTTGCCATTTACTGCAGAGAAGTCATTTAAAATAGAGGGCACAAATATATTTCTGCATCACGCGTATTTTGTGCATAATTTAGATTAGGGTATTAGTATTTCCTGCTTACAGGTTTCCTGCCTCTTACACAAACCTCTTTATATTGTCTTCTATAGGCAGTAGATGTGATACACAGCCAGCTCAGATGGATAAAGTATTAATGCTTTGGTCACCTGAGGTTACTAACTTTACTGGTGTGACAGGATAGTTCTGGGTTGACCGAGTACGTCCTGGACACAGAAGGGCAGATAATGCATAATGTTCTTGTTTTGCATAGTGGAACCATATCATTTTATGTCACGGGGAGGCAGAAAAGCCCTAAAGATAAGTTTGAACAGAGAGAAAGCATAAGATTTATTTATTGCTATTTTCTAAAAGAAGAGTCTGCAGAATTAAGGGACCTGGGGATCCATTCTCCAGCTAAGATCATTAGAATCTTCAATAAGCATCTGCTATTTGGCACTCTACCCGCGCCTCCTACACAGCAGTGACTCTCTGGTCAGATGACTTTTGCACATACTTTTGAGGCTATTGATTGGTAGGAGAACATCAAGCCATATTGTCCTGTATCATCCCACTTCATCTCATGTGACAGTTATAGGGAGGGAGGACGTTAAAAGACTCCAGCAATGGTGACTGCCTAAGGGTGAAATGGCAAAATGACCCACTCTTATCACTGTCCACATAAACAAGCTGGGCTGAATTCTGGTCTTAGCTTTGCGTGGCAAAGATTCACTCTGCCCTCTCCTCAGACTAGTCAGTGTGCTGTGGCAAACGGATTTGAAAGGAGTGGGCAGCATATGAACACCTTTTAGCAAAATGCCATCGCCTGGGAAATTCTAATGGGAGGGGAATATTTTTCAGCAGTAACTACAACACTAAGGCTGATGAAGTGTAAAATTTCATTGGGCCACGGCGTGCTGACTTTTTCTGAATAAATGTTTTTAAAATACATGTTTCTCCATGTGAAAACCCTTTAACAGGTGTTGAGTTTTATACAGGACACAGTAGCAGAAAGCTCAGCAGCTGCATCTTGCCAGATGGGGAGCTGCACGTGACTGTAGCATAAGAGCACGTCTGGCAGGACTGAGGATTTTAGAGCTGCAACTTCTCTTGCTTTAGAC
Source organism: Burhinus bistriatus (assembly GCA_013397275.1). Classification (NCBI taxonomy): domain Eukaryota; kingdom Metazoa; phylum Chordata; class Aves; order Charadriiformes; family Burhinidae; genus Burhinus; species Burhinus bistriatus. Next base: position 74,082 of record VYXH01008363.1, on the reverse strand, counting down.
ATTGATATTCCACTGACAGTGGAGAAAGCTGCATTTTTCAAAAGGAATGTACAAAGCAGATTGCAACACGAGAGACGGTTGTGGCATTTGCAGTTCCTCTGCAGTTTAGTGGGAGCTGAGAGCACTGCAGCAATCACTGGGCCACATGGTCAGTAATTACACATTCCAGAGTTTAGGGTATTTTCCTTGAAAAATTTACCACAAATACTTTACGAATGTACTGCAGAATAAGGAATTGCATTATTACATACCAAATGTACCAGTTCGCATAAGTTTATCAAAAGGAATATCTTTTTCTTAATCATCAGCATAGACAAGCTTGAGCGTGCATCTGTTCTCATGGTTCTGGTTTTTAAATCTCACACTTGGACAAGGTCTTCAACAGTGACTCCCTGCAATGAAGAAGCACCCAGGAGGTGCAAACGTGAGCTCACAGTTATGCTCAAAGACTGGATTTGGAGGACTGTTAGTGATCCTGACCAGGGTGGAAGTGAACTCTGCATCTTGAGGTTAAAGGTTGGAGCATAAAACCCGCGATGTTTCTTTTACTAGTGCACGTTCGTACCAGGGTGAGCTTCCTTTGAAAGCCACAGCACAGATGTCATTCTATTTTCTGGCTCCCTTTTATAGAATGGTCCCTAATTTTAAAGGCTTTACATCAGATTTCAATTAAATGAAGCCTCATTGTACTCTCAGTTCTCCTATATAACATTTTAAATGATTGGTGCATGCAAGATCACAAAGGTTCCTATATGAGGATCCATTAGCTCTTCCCTAGTCAGGGTCCACCAAGCAGTGCATGAACACCTTGTCAACCAGAATCTTTGCAGCACTGACACTTGTTATTTGCAGTTTTCTGTACCATTCAGTATAAGCCATTTTTCAATACTTCCATACCGTAGCATCTATCTCTTAAGCTTCAATAAATGCTAAATCATACTGGGTGAAATCCTAATGTTTTTTATTGCTTGAAATCCTCAGGACTTTTTTTGTTATAAAAACAAGTTTCAAAACAGCCTCTGAAAAAAATATTTGCAGGGAAGCAATGAAGCAAATGGAAAGACGGGAGATTATTTTGTGAAAATTCGGTCTTCACATGCTTTGTTTTGTGCTTCAGCTTATTCTGTTCAAAATCAATACAGCCAGCTCTGCAATAGCTAACTAACAGCCTAGAATTAGTGCAATCAAATGGTTAAAAGTTAATTGAAACCAATGTGTGTTGAGATCATAGTGTGTTTTGTTTAGGTTTTTTTTTCCTCAAGCAAAGTGCTATGTGTTATTCAGTCACAGAGCATAAAACAGGTCAAAGTCAGCAAGTCGTACAGAGAACAGGATTAATGCACTATGGTGCTAGTGGGCTAACGCACTGCAGCAGCACACCGGTGGCTAAATATTTAAATTATATGTATGTCAGTGTGCAGAACAACTTGAAAGAAACCTGCTTTTTCCTTCGTATAGTCCGGCTGTGAATTCTGAATAACATTCAAGTTCAGAGCAGCCCCCCCCTCTGACTATCACAGAGCTAACTGGCCTATTGTGGTGCTGCTGCCATTTTCCCCCTTCATTTTTTCTCCCAGCATACTGGGGGTATTTTCAATTAAGAAGAATTCAATTTTGAATCACAGTTTTGCAAAGGGTTCAATGCTAATGAGTAAACATAGGAGGACTCGGTAATAATAATTCATAAGCAGCAGGAAGAAAAGTGCGTGCTTTGTTGTTGGACTGGTTGGAGCCAGTTCATTTTATAGAATTTCATGCCAGCTACACTCCATAAATTTTTCACAATGATCATAAAATACCTTTTTATTTTATTTTTTTCCTTTTGTTGCTCTCCAGAGTTTATTCATTACACATGAAGCATATCTGTGCTGTGAAATCCGTTACTAAATACCTCAGGACCTGTCATGCCACTGTAATTTAAATTGAATGTAACAATAATCCAGCCTGATTGCCCAGCTCACTAGTTAATGTGAGGATATTTGACTCTGTTAATCACCACAATAGCCAGGTCACATTTCCACCATTGCATAAGTAAACAGATTAACCGGCATGCAGTGCAGCCCTAACAAACGGCTCGCTGGTGACATTTCCAGCACAGCAAGCTGCAGCCTCACCATGAGAACAAGAAATTGGCTCTGGCACTGCAAACTACAATTTTAATAATATACATGAAAACCAAAAACTTTTTAAAATGAGTTTAGGTAAAATATACATGCATTAGAGAATTAGCCATTCTGAGCATGACACCTGAGGCGGGCAGGTTATTTGTCACATGCATATATATACACAGAGAGCAAGTTCAGTGTATCTCACGCTAAAGCTTTGTTGCCTACCTCAGAAATAGCTCACGCTACAAAGAGATTTAGGTGGATTGATTTTATATTATGGGAGATCTGCCTCTCACTGTGCAATGTGTTACGATAATCAGATTTTCTGTGTTTTGTTTTTTCCTTGACCTTACGCTAAACAAAACTCTGAGCAACTTCTAGATTCCAGTGTTAGCTGCCTCTCAGCTCACAGCTTTTGAATCTGCATGTTGTGATGGGTGAAAAAATGACAATAAGTGCTGTGGTAAGATTTTTTTCTTGTTGGTTTTGTTTATGTTAAAAAAAAAAAAAAAAGAGAGAGAAGAAGAAAGAAAAAAGAAAGAAAGAGCACCAGTGATGTTAAGAGCTGATAAGATTCAATCAGGTGAGATCACAGGCCTGCTATTGTACGACAATTTTTCAAAATTGCCCTTCCCCCTCTTAATCCACCTTATGTACCCAGCAGCCGGGATAAGAGCTGGAGAGGATAATATCATTTTGTTTTGCCCCAGCAATATGATGCTATCAGGGCTTGGCTGTGCTTTTAATTAAGGGAGAACACCCTAACATGTTGGGCAAATATACGTAATAAATCTATTTCTGTACTATCTGGAGAGGAGTATTGTAAGAACTAAGATCTTGAAGCTAAATCTAGGCCTTTGTGATCTGTTTTGCACCCAGGTGTCTCGCCTGCTGAGGAAATGCTCTCTTTTAACAATGAAAAGGTTATATATCCACCATGACTCCTGTTTTGTGCATTTTATAGGGGGTCTGAAGTCATCACGGTCTCATCACATTAAACCTGCCACCACTCAACCTTAGTGGCTGATAGGTATTTTTGACGCAGAGTAATCCAAGTAGGGTTACAGCCCAGCAACAGCAGCTCTCATTGTATTTTTGCCTCCTGCTGTCTGCTTTTTCCCCTCCTGTTGTTTATTTTGAGGGACAGCAAAACAGGAAGAAAAAAAAGACATCACTGCTCAGCCAGTAGTAAAACTTCTTTTATGGGCTGGCCTTGTAGCCTACTGCTACTGACACCAAGGATTTGAGAGAGGATCCCAGTGAAGCAATACACACAGTGCTTCCTTGGCTGTTCTGGCTCGTGACCTGAGAGGAGCACTGAAGGAGCTCTCTTCATCTTTTTGCTGCCAGAAAAATGATTGGCTCAACACAGGTTCAAGGATGAGAGACACCAAGCCAGAGAAGGGGAGGGACTTCACTTACTGAGTGGGGCTAGGAGGACAAAACCATTTCTCTTGCAGGGAAAGAGGGGCAAAAAAAATTGAAAGCAAACATTATAACAGGATATGAGAATATATCATCAGCACACAGGCAGGTACCCAAACAGAAAGTTATGACATATTTTTCCCCAAAGAAAATGTTTTACAGTTCACACCATATCTAAACCTCTACCACTGTTGCATGAGGCTGAAAAACAAAGCTGACTTAGTGGTTTCACATGCTTTTATATAACCCTATAATTTTTTTAAAGCACTTTGTTTCATAAAATGAAATTATGTAGGCAATTAGTCTATACTGTGCACTAACCCCTGTTATGCCTTGGCTAGGAAAGGGAATTTAAAATAACAGTTATTTCATTTTAGAAACAGGTTATTGTGTATGCCCTGTAAGTTTTTCATTAAAAAGTGCTACATTTATTATACAAATGAATTATTTCATTGATCTTCCCTGTTAATGCTTTGAAAAACATGAAATGATGGCATATAGTTGGATATATCTCAATCCAGCACAGAAAACTGTATCTGTCACCTGGGTAAATAGGTAAAGTAGAAGAGGGAGGTGACTTGGACAGCTGGAGCCTTTTGTATGGACACTGAGGGCAGCTGTGGGCTGAAAACTCACTGAGAAGCAGCTGGTCTAGTACTGTTTCACCATGGCTCTCTGAGAACCTGACTCACATGTGGTATGAACTGTCACCCGTGCTGGCAGTCTAAGGTAAGAACAGAAGTGGAATGGACAAAGAGGCATCCTCACAGTCCAAAATAATGGTCACCACCTCCTGTAACCTGCTTTTGGTTCAGACAGGGAGATGCCAGGTAGAAGAGAACTGCCTGCATCTGACAGACCCGGGGGAGGGAAGAGGAAATGAGGTTGAAGTGTTTGACCTTAAAGGACTCTAAAATTTGTTTTTCTTGTTATTGTTATCTGGTCTTGTCATTTGCCAGTCTGATCTACCAGCTCCAATAGATCTGAGCAGGGATTGTTTAAAGGGCAAGCAGATCACGCCAGCGGCCTCTGGGTTTCAGGCGTTCTCCCAGACTATGGGAAAGGAATCAGAAAGACCTGCCTCATCAGTGAAAGCACTGCCCTCAGAGTTGCCTGGAATTCTTTGGTTCGCATGGTTTGATACAACATTTAAAAGTGTCCCAATACATTTCTGCACTTTTTCACAACTAGAGAAAGGCTTGCAAAGCAGTCTGTTAAAGAAGTTTAAGCTCCTGGTGTAAATTCCACTACAATACACTGGAGAGAAAGCTGGTATATCACAGTGCCAGAAGGCACAGAAGTGAGATGACAAAGATGTATCGGATATTTCACCACTAAGAATACACCACACTAAAAAGACACCAGTTTGCTGGAGCAAAATAAGAGGATATGAAGGGTAGAGGAAGAGGAATCTGAGACCATTGTTGGTCTTTTGGCAAATCCTAGTCAAACTTTAGGTTCACGTAAAAGCTTGATACCAGCAAATTATATGTGTTTTGGAGGATTTTTTTTTTTCCATTGTTTCTGTACTAAGGTATACTGGCCAGATCATAGGTGACACTTTACATTACTGTGATTTCTACAGATGTGTAAGCGCCTCATAATAAATATTTGCACTGCAGCATTAGAGATATTCAGACTAATTCTGCTTGGGCTGGGAAGCTGTCACAGCCTCTTGCAGATGCAAGGTCATTAAACATGTGCCAGTGTGTGTCTTAGCATGGTACAACATTTGGGCTAATTGGCCCACCCACTCCGTAGTCTGCTGGAGCAGCTATATACTTCCATTTCTGGCTAGTTCACTGGCTATGTCTGTTGTGCATAGAATAGCAATACCGCAAGCATGCCTCTCCTAGGACAATAAAATGAAAAAATAAAGGGATAGCTAAATGGTATCCTCTTGCTGACCATGAATTGATAATTAAGAACTCAGATGACTTTGAATTCTAGGAATAGGACAGAAATCACTCTGACTTACATTATATTATAATAATTTCCTCCAAGATTTTGAGTTACTTTCATCACAGGCTCCATTCTGTTGCCCAGCACAGTTTATCCTCATCAGAAATCAGCTAAACGAAGTTCCTTTTGTATCATCCAATGTGTTGAAATTCTCTGTATCTCCTATATGCTTTTGTTTTAACCAAGGTAAGTATATTAAACAAGCATTCTCTGAAAATGTTAATACTCCTCAAATACCTCTCATAGCACTTCAAATCAAGCATTAAATGATACACTTTTAAAGAACTACACAGGGTTTAACTTGCTCCATGTGTTTTCTAAGAGCTGAAGAAGAAAAGAATCCATGAAATAATAACACAACAGCATAGATCAGGTGGAAGGAATCAAAATGCATGGAGAGCTCTTCAGTCTATTCATGGGTTCAGGTTCTGCCAATGACACCTGACATTCCAGTAGCAAAATATGCCGTGATAATTATAGGTGTCAGGAAAGGGCAGAGCTCCGGAGAGATGCTCACTGAAACATTACCAACTGATTTTCCTTTTCAGCTTATAACTACTTGCCTGCTCTCTTTAAACTTTCCCAACAAGGAGCCAGTTGGTTTCCAAGTTGAACAGAAATCACTGAGACTGATGAAGTGTTAGGTGTTGCTAGCCAAGTTCTGCTTATGCTAGCCATTTTTCTCTGCTAGCCTTTCAGATATAGAGAACTTCTGAAACAGAAGGTAGGCAGGTAGGCAAGTTCCACTGCTGCCAAGCCACGCTGATGGTGGCAGGCCTGAGCTCATTGAGAGTTCTTGCTTGCCTTTGTATTCTTAAAAGCATTAGCAAAACTAATTGAATCACTGGGGTGATTACAAGGTAGCGGCCTCATGCTGAAAACATGGAAACTGACCTGCTGTTATTCTCTTAACTTTCCCCAAAGTTGGTTTTCATGGTCCCTGTTGCAATCACAGGCAACCTTCTAGGCTGCTGTTTTCCAAGATTTGACAGAAGCCAGATGTACTTAGTAAACGTTATGATGTGGTCAGCAAGAAAATATGCAGTATGTATATTCCTTTATCACAGTCCCCTAACGCTGGGCAATGTTACATACCACCAGGGGGTATGTTTGTTTTGCCAAGATGTTCTATAAGCATATTTTGCGATTACAATATAATCTCTTTGTACAGATAAAACATTGTGCAGGGTTGTGAGACATTCTGGTGGAGGGCCATATGCACCACAGAGCTCAGCTGAGATAGGACTGGAGCAAGAGCATTTGGAATGCACTTGTTTTGTGTCAAAACATGCACATAAATTTACATCTGCATTTGATGTTTTTACTGAAAAAAAACCATGAATTTGTGTTTTAATGGTAATGACTTTGCCTAAATCTCCTTTGTTTCCAAAGTAACAGATCATATACAACATTATTTTAAAGTGACAGTATATACACAGACTTACAATGGGATTTTCAAAGGAGTTTAAAGAGCTCTGTTTTCTGCTCCATTAGAAGTCTTTGCCTTTGTGTTCTCAACTCCTAGCTCACTGATCATCCAAAAGGGGAAGGATAGAAATTCATTTACAGCCATGCTCTTCTTTCCACTACAGATAGGTCTGAGCAGCAGAAGGAGATCAAAGAATCATAGAGATGCCTAATCAGTAGCATAAAAAGTTAACACAGCAGTGACTATTCAGGGCTTCTGGCTAACCCTTCTAATGCTCATCAGCCCACGAAATCCCTCTTCACCTTTCATGTGGTTCGATGGCTCATGTTCTTCCCCAATGTGTCCTTGGAGACGAAGTCCTCATGTGGTAGTACTTCCCTGCAATTCCCCAAAATCAAGCCTGAGCTAATAAGGCACAATTCTGCCCATTCAGTAAAAAAATGTTCCACAGGAGAGGTATGTGAAAGTCAATGAACTGGGCAAACCCCATTGTTTAAAAATGCTTCTGTTTTAGTTACGTGATTTAGGCCACATAAAACAGGCACCGTAGATCCCTAAGGCAGAAGTTTTGACTGATTTAGTTTCTGGTCAGATCTTATGGATTGATTATAAACAACCAGAGTGTGCCCCAACTCTCACTTGAAGTCTTCAAACACAAAGATCAAAAATCAAGGAGTTTTATAATTCACTGAGAATGAGCAGAGCTTGCCTCCAACCACCATATTCTGTGCAAAATTGTATTACCCGGAGAAGAGGTCATGCCAAATTCAGATAGCTTGGCTTCATGGTTTTTTTGCTTTTCTTTCAAAACTTCAGGCTGTCTTCAGGAATTCAGCTGATCTGATGTCTTGTGATGGCTTCACCCTGGACATCAGCCAAGCCCCCACTCAGCTGCTTGCTCGCTCCCTGCCCCCGATGGGATGGGAGAGAGAATCAGAAAGGCAAAGGCAAGAAAACTCATGGGTTGAGATAAAGACAGTTTAATAGGTGAAGCAAAGCTGTACATGTGAGCAAAGAAAAGTAAGGAATTCATTCACCACTTCCCACTGTCAGGCAGATGTTTAGCCACTTCCTGGAAAGCAGGGCTTCATCAAGCCATAACTCCAAATATCCCCTTTTCCTCCTGCTTTCCCCTAGCTTGACATTATATGGTCTGGTATATCCCTTTGGTCAGTTAGGGTCATCTGTCCTGGTTGTGTCCCCTCCCAACCTCTTGCTCACCCCCATCCTAGTCACTGGGGGAGGCAGCATGGGAAAAAGGAAAAAAAAATCAAAAATCCCCAAATCACACTTCAACACTATTCAAGAACTGCTCGGCAATAGCCAGAACACTGTTTTCAGTTGTAAATCCAACACACAGTACCATAGGGGCACAGAATGTGAGATTAAGTAGAACCTCTGTGACTCCGTAATACCATTATGCACCTCAACATTATGCATCCTGGAATATTTAGGCTCAAACTTAGAGCTGTTCTGACTTGTGCCTGACTGTCCACAGCAGTCCCCAATGAACTATGTCAGGACCTAAGTATTGTCAGGATGCAAAGACAATCTACCCATGTCCTGTTTTTCTAGGTAGTAACCTTCCAGTGAGGAGCTGTTAACCCAGCAGAGTCCGGCAGTGCAGTTCTGGGTTGCTGATGCAGTCAGCGTTGTGTCTGCTTGGAGCCAGAAAGCAGGCATGAGGGAACAGTCGCAGTGAGGCTCCTGCTTTGGCCTCAAATCCAAACAAAAAATTACCTTTAGCATGCCATTTTTCACTTCCATGTAGAAGAATCAAACCTGTTTATCTTTACCAAAACCATGCTAACAGGACTTTCTGGATATAAAGTTTCCAGAAGGCTTAGTGCAATATTTGGGTAACACAGACATGGGAACTGAACTCCAGTGACTGCATTAAGAAGATGACTCTACTTTCTTGTGTCTGGGTCTGTCTTAGACTACCATAATTGGCATCTGTTACTGTCATTTTGAATGATACCAGACGTTCCCATCCTTACTGAATCTGCTGCAGGGGATGCAGGTCATACACAACTCTCTCTACTGTGCTAAAATAACAATTAAATACCAACAATATGATTTACATTTACTACCTCCTCAACATAAGGGCAGGAATTTTGTGGTCTAGATATTGTAGCTGATGTTGTTGATCATTTCCTCACTTGTCTTCTGTTGCTGTTTGCTTATGCATTTTGAAGAGAGGACAACAAATGTGTAAGAGAGAAACAGCATCCTTCTCTAAAGTCATCGTGTCAGTGACTTTCTACAATGTAGGTTACTAGAAATACCTTCATCTCACTCAGCACCGCACATACATATTTCGTTTTATCAACTGCAGAATCTATCTGAAGGTTGTTCACGCCTTGTTGGACTTGACCAAATTTGTTGAAAGGGACAATTCTCCTGACCTGGCAGACAGTGAATATTTGGATAGAATCTGCTTACTTTACCTATGAAGTGAGCGCTTAGTTCTTCATAGTTTCTATATGTAACTGCATACAAGGCATCTACAAACAATCCAATATGCTGGTTCTGAGGCCAAAAAAATATGGTACTTTTTATTTATTAGTCTCAACAATTTCACAGACAAAACAGAGACAGATAATCCAAACAGGAACCATGAAATGCCACAGCCATGAAAGGGAACATTTTCGTTCCCAGTCGCACCGCACGTGCAATCACCAACAAATCCCACTACACAGTAACAGTGTTCCCTGACAAGGCTGTTAAACTCTGCTTTTCACTGTGCTTGCTCAGGGTTTCAGTACAGCCTTACCAAGTAATGATTTTAACGCAGGTCTCAGCAGACCGGGCACATAATTAAGGGAATACGTGAGTTATTTTTTCTTTCCTTTTATGTACAGATTTTTTTTCTTACCTCACTTTCTTTGCCCCCCTAACTATAGATACTTAATTTAAAATAGTGCTTTCTGGAGCATTCAAATTTAATTCTAGAGAAGTATGAACAATTATAAGCATAGAACAAACAAATACTACTTTTAGGGAGTATCAAAAAAGGGGAAAAAAGGCCTAAGGGCTAAACTTCCACATTTTCCACGTAGAAAACCTGATATGATAAACGATTAAATAGGCAAAAAAAGAATCCCTTTGATTTTAGTGTTTGTAATAGGTCAGGTCTATGAAAACATGATTGGCAAAAATGTTAATGAGAATACCTCAATATCACTGCCACATATAAAGACTTCTAAAAAAAGGACTGAAAAGAGCTTCTGCTATCAGTGCTTGATTTTATTGTAGCTGAGAGTTTGAGTTTTGTTTTTGCCTTTTTAATAGCAAACCCTTACCATAGGACTTACATTCTGCATTTGATCTTTGCTTAAAATATCATTAGCATATGCAATTTTGCAAGGGTTTTTTTTTTGTAGCACAAAAGAAATGGGGAGAAAGAATGGGGAAAGTAGTTTTTTTCCATGAACAAAATAGAAGAGGAAGTCCATCCACAATTACCCAGAGTCTGGATACAAGAATAGCTATACTTGGCGTTGCAGCACAGGTCAGTGATTCCCCACAGCCATGCTGTGAAACCACGGATCACCTCACCATTTTCAGTTAAAAAAAAAATCACAAAGGAGAATACCATACCATGGAGGGTTCTGACAGCTGACACTGCTATATAATAATATTTTTTTAAAAAGAAAATCTAATTGCTGTTGTTGACATATTCATTACTGCAAACTAAGTCATGTTCTTCTTGTTAGTGGGATTTAGGAAGGTCATGATTATTTTTGTAAGACACGCTACAAATGACAGAAGAAGTGCATGAACTGCTGCACTCCCCGTGGGTATGCATATTGTTAATTAAATATATCCTATTGAGACTTCTGAACACTGCTGTTGACACTTAATATAGCATGTGAAGACAACCATACATCAGTTTTTAAGCGAGCATCCAGCACACAGTGGTCTGGAAGTAGGAACATTCATTTCTTTAGGTGAACCTTTCTGGCAAATCTATTTGTGAATATACATGCTAAGGGCTGTAGAAGTTTAGGACAGTGGTCCATGAAGTGACCTTTCCTGGATCTGACTCTGTTTTCCATCTCTCTTCAAGTCGCCTCGCACGCACTGCTACCCTCACCAGCTGTATGGTTAGTCCTGAATGTGAATGGTTTTGCTGATTTCCGACAGTGTTCAGAGGTGTCTACCTCCAGACAGTTTGACCTGAATTTTCCAAAGAGTGCTTATATCCCAACCTCTACATACAGATGCACTTTGGAAGAAACAGATCATGGGCATTTTCAGCACCCTACCTGTTTACCAGAGTGAATGAAAAATGATGGGTCCCTAAGATTGAAAATTTGGCCTTCAGTCCTAATTATTTCTCTCTCTTTACAAAATGAATGTCAACATCCCTGTGTTTGTCTCTCCCTTGTGCTTCAGAATGTGCTTTCAAGAACCCATCTGACATGTAAGGTGGCTGAGCTTAGTTTTCCAAGCAAAGTATTAATGAAAGCTTAAAACAATGTTAACCTGGAGCAATGTATCTATTTTCTGTAAGATCTTCTTCTGACCTGACTTCAGTTTGTCACCACCAGTTATGTCTGATATGGAGAACACCAAACTTTCGTAACCTCTCCTCTCCCTCTCTGATCTGATTAAGTTCTTCCCATGCTTCAGTTAGGAAAGGACTGACCCCATCTCCAGCCACAGGATAGCTTTGCTAATATGTTTGTGTTTATGACACCTCTTACTTTAAAGTAGGTTTAAAACAATAGTCATAAAACAATTACAGTTTATGATGCACATGATTGTGATGGGTAACTCAGCAGGCAGTTGAAGAAGGTGAAAAATCTCATTAATTTTTGTCAGGAATAATTAATCATGACATACAAAGACTTGATTTTATTATTTGATCTTTACTGCCCTGTGAACATTCATTTTAACATACCTCTAAAAAATATCTGTAGTATTTTCAATAAATGTCTGTATGAAATAATGTCTATTTATAGCCAAAAAATGTTGAACTGATATATTCACACAGTAAATCAAATTGATTTTAATTCCTGGGAAAAAATGAAAATTTCAATTGCAAAGTAAACCTTTCCCATATGGAAAAACAAGTAAGTCTGTCATGAAATACGTCCTATTTAAAATAGCTTATTCACTTTATAGTTTATCTCCAAAATAAAAGCATAGGTATGTGTTACAAGAAAAGGAGGTTAATTGTTTTCACTGTTTTTACCTTCAAAGACCTTCTCAACATGATCTAAAACATGGCTCTTACTGTAGTTTGTCATGTTCCAGTTTACAACTACTGGTAGGGGAACACACCCATCAACATCTGTGGAATACAGATATAAGGTACGGTTAAGTCCTCTGCTACCTACACTTTTTCAGATTAAGGTTGTGTTTCAAACTGTATAAATATGTAAATATAAAAATGTTTAATCCTGTGTAGGTCCTGACTCCACAGGGCACATATACTGCTTTTTAAGTGTCTGCTTAAATACCTGGCTGAATTTGATAATACTGATGGCTGTAGTCATATTTACCTACCCCCCACCCCATCTTCCTTGGTGTGGAAGAATTCAGAACTTGAACTGCCATAAGGACTAGGCTCCAACATGAACTGGTGGAGGAGAACCCACTTCTCCTATGAATATATGTCCAACTGTATAGGTTATAGGCATACCTACACCATACCCCAAGGTACAGGGGGTATGTGCCTATGATTTATATAGACTTCCTTTCTGTCCCGCCCTTTCTGAAGAGTTGGTTGGCTGTAAAAAGGTGACAACCTCTACAAAGTTTCGGCAAACTATGTTAACAGTTCTGTGAAGCTAAATATTCCATTGTCCTTCTTTTAACATGGTTTAGTTCCATATTTGTCACTCACTTGTCCCCCTACTTGTTATTCTGCCTTCAATGCACAATCAGACCATGCAGTAGACCTTGAGATGAGGCCCATTAACCTATTATGGTTTAGGTTCGGGTTTTTTTAATATCTTGTTTAGGACAGTTGACACTGTCTAGAAATGGTATTCCACATCCAACACAATTTTTCCTCATTTCTTGCAACACTGTGCTTTGAAATGCTTTCAGGCTTTTTTCACCACTTCCTCCCAATAAGTAAGTCAACTTGACGCCTATTATCTCCCTTGTTGGGGCAGAGAATGAGTGGTAACAGTAATAGCTGTATTTCAAGTTACAAAATTAAAATAATCATTTACAGAATACCTCAAAGTGGTGGAGAGAATGCAGTGAGAGACTGGGTGAAGCAAATATATGTGTTGGGAGAATCAGCTGGGGTTGATTTATATTTATAGCCAACAAAGAAGTTGAATTGAATGTATGTATTTTTGTGAGCACTGTGTGTGAAATGTTTTCAGACTGCTGATGAATAGGTGGGGAACACAGTAGTTGGGAGGATTATCAGGACAGAAAAGAGAACCTTACATCCAATAACTGTCAAAAGGAGAACATAGAAATAGGGAGTTGTCAAAGAATTGAAAGGAAAAGCAACATTATACACACCAAGATATCAGAAAGTTGTGGTTGTTTGTTGGTTTGGGTTTTTTTAAGTATAGACAGATAGGGAATAACTGAAACATAAATTACAATCTGGCAAAAGGAAGTACAAGACAGAAATATTTTTTGGTTAACTATCGAATAGAAAATTTACACTATATAATAGTGAGATAAAAGACACATGAATATTTTATTGTGGACATGGGTGCGTAACTAGAAGGACCAAGATGCGAGCTGTGCCCGCGCAGGGATCCCCCGCCTGCTCTGCGGGCCGCGGCAGCCGTGGAACTGTCCATGGTCCTTCGGACAACGTCTCCGAGATCACTTTCACTTGCCTGGACAACCAGAAATACGTCATTAACTCCTCAACTTGATTGCTTGCCTCCTTTTGATAGAAAACAGATTAGCAGAGTTACACACAAGTTATAGACATTTTTCTCATGAAATTTTATATGGCAATTTCAATCATTTTACCCTGGATTCTTTCTTGTGACCTGAAAATCATTCTTACATAAAATACAAGCAAATGTTTTTGGTTTTTTTTTCAGGAAAAAACATCCATTACTTGAAAATCTTCTCCTTTTTTCTGGCAACTTAATTTTGTTTTGAAGACCTTTGCTTTCTTATTGAAGGACGACTGTTTTGTGACAATGGCAGTCTACAGTTTCTCAAATTAAGCTTGTTCTTAATGAGAAACTTGGATTATAGCTGAAAGACAACTGAGAATTTTTTACTGTATTATCTATATGCTTCCTTTAATGTTTGGACATTTTCACTTATCCATATTCTAGAAACCACATTTTACTAAGAGAGTGCATGCAACTTACACATTTAGTGCACTGATTTAGTGCATTCAAGTTTATTCTCAAGTTAGTTTTCAATTCCATATTCAAAACATAGTCTCTAAAAAGTTTAATTTTATTAATGTTGTTGCATACCAAAAGAAAAATAAAGTAAACTACATAAAAGAGAAATAGGAAGTTACTTCTAAAACTGCTTAAATGTAAATATTCCATTCTGGCTTCCACAAGCCTATCCTATCACACAGTTAGACAAGTTTAAAGATATTCAAAGTTGATATATAGCATGGTGCTCTTTACAGTTCTTTAAACTATATGTTCATCTTCCTTTCAGCAAAACTGCAGCTGAAAACAATCTGTGGAATTTTTGCTTGAGTAATGAAGTGTATTTTGCCTTTTCATCCAAAGCAGAAACTTTGAGGTGTGCAGGGGGTCTAAAAATAGGGTTACAAAATTAAATAGTGTAAACAGGATTTCCAATAGTAAGATGCTGACTGAGTAAAATCTAGATGTATTTTACTCGTCTCAGTGCCCAGTGGAGAATCCCATAAAAGAGCAAAGTGGTGGGGACCACCTTCCATATAGACCTACCTATTCTTAATTCAAACATATGGTTAGAACAAGATGTTTTACAATCCACATTGGATGTACTGCAATGAAAAGGGATACCTAGGATTCATAATCAGGGCCCTTGGATCTAGTTGTTGACCTTGCTAGAACCACAACCTCAGGAAGACCAAGCGGCACCATAAATGATTGATCGATCATATCTGTTTACATTCACAGGATGCATTTTGGTTTTTCTTACCGAGTTACATTTGATATTACTTCTTTCATTTGATCTCTTATACTTCAGCAACTGTCATAGCTCTTAATTTACAGTATTTACCCTTTCATTTGTATTGTAGTCATTGATATCAAGAACAGAAAACAATTATTTTGTTTAAAAAATCTTGACACTGAAAATTCTTCTAAATATGACCCTAGCACAGAGAAAGGAGTGCTGATGTCCATTTTCAGCTAAGTAACACAGTGAAGCAGGATCCTTAAGGAACGGCCAAGGAACAGCGCAAAGGACTCTACTAAGATTATTTCCTCAGATGTTCTAGGATCTGTAGGTCTTTTCAAGGAACTCGAGTGCTGTTTTAACATTGACTTTCCAATGTTACTGATCATGGATTTTCTTTTCATTGCCTTTTCACTTCTGATAGTTAGTTTCAAATGTTTAGAGGGAAATTTTGCTTGGGT
Source organism: Burhinus bistriatus (assembly GCA_013397275.1). NCBI lineage: Eukaryota > Metazoa > Chordata > Aves > Charadriiformes > Burhinidae > Burhinus > Burhinus bistriatus. Next base: position 58,621 of record VYXH01008363.1, on the reverse strand, counting down.
TGTTGAAATGTCAGTTATATGCTCCCTCAATTTTTGGTTGCAACTGTAACTTCTCCCCTGGTTTAATGTAGTATTTTGCAATGGAGAAAATTCTAATGCACCTACTTTTTTCTTCAAGAATCAGTTTTGCTCAGTGAGAGCCTGAGGTCATCACATGTAGTTTTCCTTTCAACACGATTTTCAGCTTGATTACTTACTTTTTATTTCTGTAGAATAATTGAGCAATTAACAGCAGGTTTAACTCAATTCTGAATACTGTTTGGCTGTTTAGTGTTTTGCATAGTTGATGGATTTTGCATCTGGTTTTACTAAGGTCTTGGTCCTAATGTAGTTGGACAGACATCTTCCCATAGTACTATTTAAACTCTGTAGTCCCAAATTTTCAGAATTGCTCATACATAGACAACGTGACTTTCCATAAAGTGAAGATGAAGGCATCTACAAATGAACAGTGGGTTATTCCACTAGAAAGAACTTGAGGAATGCAGTAGAAAATGAAAAAAATGTTTTTTCATTTAAAATCATGATTGTAAAGCTATGGTAAATGATCTACATGCTAAGTGATCCACAGCTGCACTTCAGACTATTTTAAATTTTATTTCATTGAGGTTACCTCAATTGTGTCACCAGTTAAAAGTTTGATCAGGAGAGCATAATAATACGAAAGATGTTTGAGAGCTAGGAGTGGTTTGCTACCTGATAAAGTTTTGGAAACTCTGCTTACAAGGGTTTTGCTGAAGAAAATACCTGTTCCTAATTTAGATCACATATATTATTTCTTATAGTTTTACTTAATGTTCTCAGCTTTTCTTTTTTTTATCCACTAGAACATAGACAACCTTAAACATCAAGTGTTAGGGTTATGGTATAATAAAAAGTCAGTAATTGGTAAATTAAACATTTTTCATTTCAATATAATTTTTCCCTTCTCAAGCATTCTCTCCACTAGCTCCAGTAATGATAGGAGAATATATTTCAAATAAATTATCAGTAATGCATATTATGTGTCTTTATTTTTAGACATTCAAAGTTTAAACCACTTTTATTCCATTTTATACATTTTAATTTTAATAGTTTCATTATGGCTGTTCTTGCACCATTCTGTTTTTTGATTGTGCTGCAGACCTATCATATTGAATTTACATACCTCTTTCATATGTGTGTCTCCACTTACATCCCCCAACTGTGTGTCTTTGTGCTCAGAAGTGAACACAAACTGTCTATGCATGGAGTAGCTCATAAACTTCTGATATTCTGCAGCAAAATTGTATTTTCTCCCTTACATTTTAATAAGTAATGATAGAAATGCCTTTTACTTGACTATGCCTCTTCAGATCACTTTGTTGCTACAGACTGCTATAGGATTTGTCTACTGTTCTAGTTCTATGCTGATCCATCTCATAGAAATGTTATAAAACTTCACTTCTTCAAGGCCTGGAATCATGCCATCCACAATGCTTATGTTCAATATCTGAAGCATCAAATGAGTTATATTTTGCTTAAACATTATTTGTATCTGATGACTAAAGCACAAAAGAAAAACATCTAATATTCAGATTTGCTGGGTACATCTGGAGTTACTCATGAGATACACACATAGAGACACCAGTTCATCCCTTTAGCTGCAGGAGTTGAAGAAGTCCAGGAAAAAAGCCACAGCAGCATAAACAACTTATAACTCTATTCTGAAGTTATCATCCACGGCATGAATAAGAAAAAGTAATCTCTCTGGGGTGAACTTGAAATGTAAATCTGAGCTCTTGACAGGAGAATTTACTCCCAAAGTGTTTTGCAGGCCTTTATATTCCCTCTTCAGAAAATCCACAATTTGAGAACATTACACTATAGCTAATCTTGCAGTACTTTCCATATATTGTTAAGATACATCTCAACTGTTCTCAGTCATCTGTGCTATAAATTTAGGAGTTGATACTGTGTTACAACAAGCAGAAAATCAGAGGATCAGACTTCTGCGATTTCAAAACTCCTGAGGCAAGAAAGAACTTGAGTACACATGGATTCTGTGGATTAATACTGGAAAATCACCTGGAGAGGAAGCATTTTGAAACACAGTTAGTCCAAGAACTAGTTTTCTTTGGACAAAATCTGGATGATTTTTATGCCTTTCCACAAGTGAATACTGTACCCGGAAAAGACAGTGCACATCCAGAGATGCTAAATATATTGAAATGTAAAATCAGAGTCCACCCAAGCCATTTATACAGTTTAAAAAAAAAATCACAACCTGCTTTGCAGCAGCATAGCGTTACACCAGTTCTTGCAGGAATGTACACACAGCTAGCTGCAATATATCATTCACATACACCAAAATCCAGAAGAAATCTTCACACATTGTTCTGTTTGGGCCAAATTTTACATAAGATTTGACTAAAATTCCCAATAAAAGTGATACTGTAATATTCTTGTCCACCCTATCCTAGTGCAGCACTTAGCAGCTACTTTTTCCAGTTAAATCTAGAAGCAACTGCATTTCAGTGGCAGAGATCAAGAAAGATGTTTTGAAATGCTTTTGTATTTTACTGAACAGAAGGTTGAAGTATAAACTTAGCAGTATTCTAACAACATATTGATGACATTTGTGGAGTTGTAAATACTTTGGATCATGACCTTATCTACTGCCATGTTCGATAAAATAAGAGGGGTGATCATTATAAAATAATAGTATACTCAGCACTTCCTGTCCTCTGCAACTTTACAAAGAATTAAAAACTTTACTTTTACTATAGACGTTCTGTAGTACTTCTACAGAAAACTTATTTTCTTATTTCTAGCACATCACTTTGGACTGGAAATCTTTGCATAACAGTAATACTAATGCTTACAGTCCAATAATACCATCAGTTTCAGTAATCATAGAATCATTTAGGTTGGAAAAGACCTTTAAGACCATCAAGTCCAGACCTTAACCTAACACTGCGAAGTCCACCACTAAACCATGTCCCTAAGCACCACATCTACAGGTCTCCGAAATACCTCCAGGGATGGTGGTGACTCAAACACTTCCCTGGGCAGCCTGCAATCCTCAATTTAAATCCATGTTACCTGCTAAATATGGTGAATCTAAAATAGTTTACAGAAAAATGGTGGATTTTTTTCCTAAATGAGCGATTTTTACAGTTCAGCAATAGAAAGGAAAATCAGTTCAATAGAGAGGCAATATCTTAAACATTGACTGTGAACAAAAGTAATCCTGGGGCATCTAACAAGACACAATAAAAGACAAAATAGAGCCTGTAATAATTTTAGTAATAGACTGTGAAGGAATATTACTCCAATTAAAAGCAGCTTTATCAAGGGACATTCACATTAGGACTTGTCATATAAATCCAGATAACATAATGAGAACTGTATATGTGTAACGAAGGAACCTGTCGGATTGAGTAGCTTTGGAAGAGCTATGTTGTAGGAAATAGCTGGTGATTTGGAATGAACTGAGCAAACAGTGGAAGGGCTACTAAAAAAGATGGTTTTCAAACATATCAGAAAAAGTAGGTTTGCCAAGGAGCAACCAGTTTGGCCTACAAAATGTTGATGCTTAGCACAAATGTATCAGTCTGTGCTATGTCTACATGTACTCCATACAAAGATAAAAAAAAGTGGCTGTGAGTAAGCTCCACAATACATTTCTGGCAAAAAAATCAGCACATTACAATTGGACCAATTCTGGAGGGAAAGTATAAGAAAAAATCTTTCTCTTTTCCTAATGTAAACCTGAGTTAAGGCTAGCACTGTGCATTGGCTCTGTCAGCTGCTATCAAACAGCAGAGAAACCACTGAAGCTGTATGAAAAGAACAGCCGCACCCCATGCCTGTCAAATGTTTTCTGAAGAAGCAAAACAGAGAGCTCCTGATGTCTCCAAGCTTTTTCCTAGTTAATTTAGGCATGCAAAGCTAACAAAAACCATCATCAATACAAGAAGTGGAAAAGCAAACCTTGAGACAGGAAGACTGTGACAGAACGGCGTTCAGCATCTTGTCCTGCCATGGATTCCAATGTAGCCCCAAGCAAGACATTCAGACCACATCCATCTCAATTTCCCACCTGCAAAATTTAGATGACACCTCTTCTGTGCTTCATAAGGTGGTTGGGGAATGAATCTCTTCACATGCCTAAAACTCTCAAGCATGTGAATATCATAGTCTGCATGGTCCCTCCATGCCGTTGATGACTTGAAAGATTTGAGATTTTGTTTTTGCTTCTAAGGGACACCTGACTTGTCTGTAAGTTGTCAAGTAATTGATCTGAGTATTTTGAAAAGCAGGCCTTTAGAGCACAACTGCAAGTCCATTTTCTCGTTATATGCATATGCTATACGTGCTATTGTGTATCCATTCCCTTGTAAACAATTTTGGCAAAATGACAAAGCAAACAAAAAAGAACTACTTAACTTTGTGTCTAGCACTTTTAAGTGTAAAATATACCAAAGATCTTCATTAGGCAAACAACAAAGACTCTCTGAAAACTAGCTACATCCTAAGTGTAAAGTGGCAGCCAAACAGACAGTAGGCCTGTTACAGAATTTCTCAATTAAAGCAAAGTTTACTTGCAGCAACCAAGAAAAATCTTTGTCACAAAACAATTGTCATAAGGTTCTTAATGCTCATGCAATGTAAACTTGACCTTAATTTGTCATCAGGCGTTAACTGACACATTATCCATCCTATTCTTTCAACCTGCACATACAACTTCCATTAGTCAACGACTGGATTTATACACACATGTCATGAACGGGCTCCTCCACATTGCAAAAACTTGGTTACATTGCTAAAGCCTGTTTCTGTACATCAATTGGTATCTACTCAAATGACATGAAGCAAATTCAAGTTGTCACAGGTGTTCAAACCAGTCTTCAAAACTTTGAAGCCATTCTTCTTAGGAGTCCAGGCATTTCCAGCTTACTGTTTGCCCTATTTCTTCAGCCTTGGTTAATAAAGCTCTCATGCACAAAAACTATCCGTATATTGATATAGCACCTAAAAATGCTTCAAGATTGATTTATGGAATGAAAAGAATTGTTATTTTATGAACATAAAAATGGAAAAGACTACTGTCCCTGCAAAGGGAGTATTGTAAAGTAACATATACACTTGTAAGGAGAAAGGAAAAGCTATAAACTCTGGTCCTATTTTCCACTTGCTCTCAGTGGAGAACAATAGAAACTCCAGCTGGTCATTGCAGAGCTTTTTTTCCTTTTGAAAATGCTGCCATACAAGTGCTTGTAGAATCTGAAGAGCCACAGGCTTTTTGGACTTACGGGTATTCATAGGAGAAGGGGAATTAGATAACATCTGTTTCATGGTCTGCACAGATTTTTCTCTTTCCAATGGATACTATTATGCACACAAGAGAAACACTTAAACAATTTCCATGCAGCTGGATGGATTGTTTCATGTTATTCCATGTCATCCTGGCATCCTACCCAATTGTCATTCTGACATGACAAAGCAGATGCCCCAAGTTTCATATGTGAGGAAACCTTTTTTAGCAGCTGTGAATCAAATGCTTACAAGAAAAGTAAGTCTATTAAGTGCCTCCAGGTTATTTTCAAATTAAGACATTCAAATAAAATGGTTTCAATATTGTCAATCTTTTCACGAATAACTGTTTGATTTCATTATAGGATGAAAATATTTCCCCATGCATCCAAGAACATGCTGGGAAGGGAGAAGTATCCTGAAAAAGAGAGATAAAAGTATCAATGAATGCTGTCTCTTTTAAAAATACTCTATTCTATCTAGAGCTAGAATCTGGGTAGGGGAAAAAAAAAAAGTTGGGGGAAAATGCTGTCCCAAGATAATTGCATTGCCTAGATTTACCTCTTCTAGCCTAATATCACACACTGCACACCTGCAGTCATTTATGTCTGGCTATGCAGGTTTTCATCAGACAGTGGTGTGTCCTCTTGTAAACACAAACACTGCAGTCCAGCAACTTCTAATCTGTCTGTTTTGAATTTCTTTGGGCAGGAAAGAAAACACCAGAAACTACTGAAGCAGTTCATCAGCAGGAATGACGTGAAACCTTCCTGTCAAGCTGTCAATGGAGAGACATGAGACGTGCCAGGTCTTGCAGAGACAAGCTCATTCACCATTTGTGCAAAAAATTAAGGGAAAAGATTAACATTAAGGGAAAAAGATGCACTCGGGTTAATATGGAAAAGTTTAGTTTCAACAGCAGTCAGTAGCTACTTACCAGCACTGAATTTCAGAATCATACATTTGCACTGCATAGACAAAATCTTCTCTTTGAAACTGTGCGTTGAAAAGTACTGTCAATGAACACAGGAAATACAGTGCTGAATGAGAGTAAGAGTATATCTCCTTGATGGAAGAAGTCATGCACACTTTTTCCTCAAAAGTTAATAATACCTTGGATGCTAGAGATGCCAAAGTGGGAATGAAAAAAAAATCAAATTAATTGCATTCTAATTTTCTAAGATCTGCTATTTCAACACGAGAAAAGATAAGCATGGGAAAAGAACTTAGAATTACATATATTCATCTACATATGCACACAGATGTGGAAGAGAAAGGGTGTTTATAAGGGACAGAGAGGTGGAATATATTCTTGTTTTCTCAGCTTTCTAAAGCACAACTGTTACTTGCTGGCCTAAGAAATCAGCTTGACTTGAAAGAAAGAGGATGTCCTTTATTACATTGGTCAGTGTTGTATTTGACAAATGTTATGTAAGAATATGAATACATTATGCACACGATCAGATAAAGATGATAACCTTAAACAAATCTTAATAATACTCACTTCAGCCCTGCTGAGTGAGTGGTTTTTAGGATTTAGTATTGCAAATGCTCCACAAAGGAAAATAAGAATTTCATGTGTGGAAATACATTGGATTGGAATACAACTGAGATATTGGCCCTATAGTTTATCAAAAGGAGGGAGAGAATGTTGTTACTTGGGCTACAGAAGACAATAGATGCCACTGATTATTTTTGTTGCCATATGTTTAGGATGATGATATGACTAACAACTGACTTCCATAATCCTTCCCAAAGGATAATAAAATTTAATTGCACCCTACATCATTATATAAGGAGCAAGATAGCATTTTTGTGCCTGTTTGTTTCCTTCTAGTTGCTTATGGGTTCCTCTAGTTCTTGTAAATACACTGCAGTAGTAACTGACAAAAACTATTGCATCCTTGGTATAAGCCAAGTTTTTAAGAATTCCCAGAAGTCACATGGGTCACAGATGACAAGTCAAATTATTAGCTAAATTATTTGGTTTTACTCCATTAAGTGCAACTACAAAATTAAAATTAATCTGAGGGTAAAAAATTAATTTTTTTTACCATAATGTAGTAAGTAAAACTTCTGTCTTTTTAAAATAGTTTTTTATTTATTCTTTTTCTCACTGTTTCTTCAAAGTGAGCAGGTTCATTTTGTAATCTACTCAAGGTAGGGAAATTTCAGTCATGGATTAACTGTTCTTCAGTGATGTGATACAGGAATAACTGGGTGAAGTGTTTTATTCATTATTATTCAGGCAGCCAAAGTAGATTGTTATAATGTTCCATTTCAGTTTAAAACATATGTATTTAAGCCACATTGTGTGCTGCAGATTTTTGGAGTATTGATCTTCAGCTTTGCTGACTATTTAACCACTGTATAATGGTGGTAATTAAGGCAACAAACTCCTGGAGAGCCCAGAGATCATAATGCAAAATTATATAATTTTTAACTTTGGTTTGTTGATCCTTCTTAGTCTTCACAGTATCTACAAGATTTCATTTCTCATCATAAAACAGTGGTAATATGTTGAAAATATTGCCATATTATTTACGTTCAACTTTCAAAAAAAATTGTCACTGATTAAAGGCAAACGGTTTCTCAAAACACATTGTGTTTTTTCCACCTCAGAAATTTTATGAGTGGAAATTTGATACATTTGTTGCATGTTTTCAGGATTTCCTGGCATCTAGGCAACAGACCTATTCCTCTGACTGAGCTACAGCCCTGATCTTGAAAACTTGACAACATCCTCTTTGTACGTGCAGACCAACTGTGCCGTGGATTTAATGTTAACACGATGACTATCAGTGTAATGCCTGTGGAATAGATCTGGTGCTTTTCAGAATCATCAGCCTGACTGTAAAGAGTGTATGGGCACATACTTGTCCAGAAAATCCCAGCTAGAAGTATGGTAAAGCCTGTCCAGAAGCTAATTTTGGTGCTAAGGCTAACAATGTCACTGCTTATAGAGGAAAACTTCTGTGTTCCATGGAAAATGCCAGAGATTTTGTGCCACAAAATATAGAGGAAGGTGATCTGGAGCATGTTTGTGTGTTTACTCTTTGCACTCATGATAAGCTTCCAAGAGCTGCATGTTCACAGAATCACAGAATGGCTGAAGTTGGAAGGGACCTCTGGAGGTCATCTTGTTCAACCTCCCTGCTCAAACTGGACCACCTAGAGCAAGTTGCCCATGATTGTATCCAGATAGCTTTTGAATAACTCCAAGGATGGGGACTCCACAACCTCTCTGGGGAACCTGTGCCAGTGCTCAGTCACCCTCAGAGTATAAAAGTGTCTCCTAATGTTCAGATGGAACCTCCTGTGTTTCAGTTTGTGCCCATTGTCTCTGGTCCTGTCACTGGGCACCACTGAAAAAAGCCTGGCTCCATCAGTTTTGCATGCTCCCTTCAGGTATTTATATACATTAATAAGATTCCCCCTCTGAGCCTTCTCTTCTCTAGGCTAAACAATCCCAGCTTGCTCAGCCTAATGTCGTCCAGGATACCATTAGCATTCTTTTTGCAGCAAGGGCACATTGCCGGTTTATGGTCAAGTTGGTGCCCACCAGGACCACCAGATCATTTACTGCTGAGCTGCTTTCCAGCTCGGTCACCCCCAGTATACATTCATGCACAGGGTTGTTGCTCCCAAGTGCAGGACTCTGCACTTCTTTCTAAACTTCATGAGGTTCCTGTCAACCCATATCTCCAGCCTGTCAAGGTCCCTCTGGATGGCAGCATGACCCTTTGGCCAATCAGCCTCTGCTCCCAGTTTTCTGTCATCTGCAAATTTGCTGGGGGCATACTCTGCCCCATCATCCAGATCATTAATGAAGGCAAATTTGCTGAGGGCACACTCTGCCCCATCATCCAGATCATTAATGAAGGTGTTAAACAGGACTGGACCCAGTACTGATGCTTGGGGTGCACCGCTAGCTACTGGCCTCCAGCTAGACCTTGTGCCACTGATCATCACCCTGCAGACCCAGCCATTCAGCCAGTTTTCAATCCGCCTCACTGTCTGCTCATCCTGCCCCACACTTGAACAGCTTGTTTATGAGTATCTTATGGGAGACGGTGTCAAAGACCTTACTGAAGTCCAGGTAGACTCTATCTACTGTTCTCGCCTCATCTACCAGGTCAGTTATTTCATTGTAGAAGTTTATCAAGTCGGTCAAGCATGACTTCCCCCTGGTGAAGCCATGCTGACTACTCTTGATGATTTTCTTGTCTTTCACGTGCCTGGAAATTATTTCCAGGATTAGCTGCTCCATCACCTTCCCAGGGATCGGGGTGAGGCTGACAGGCCTGTAGTTACCTGGGTCCTCCTTCTTGCCCTTCTTGAAGATAAGAGTGATATTTGCTTTCCTCCACTCTTCAGTTACCTCTCCCAGCCACCATGATCAATGATTACCAAAAGTGGCCTCACAATGACATCTGCCAGATCCCTCTGCACTCATGGGCGCATCTCATCAGGGTCCATGGACTTATGTATGTCCAGTTTGTTTCAGTGTTCCCTGATCTGATCCTCTTCCACCAAGGGTACATCTTCCTTGCTCCAGCCTTTCCCCCTGTTCTCTAAGACCTGGGATTCCTGAAGGCCAGTCATGCTAGTAAAGACCGAGGCAAAGGTGGCATCCAGTACCTCAGCTTTTTCCATGTCCCGTGTAACCAGGTCTTCCATCTTGTTGAACAATGGGCCCACATTGTCCATAGTCTTCCTTTTGTCACCTATATACTTACAGAAGCCCTTCTTGTTGTCTTTAACATCCCTGGCCAGATTAAATTCCATTTGGGCTATAGCTTTCCCAACCTCATCCCTGGATGTTCGGACAATGTCTCTGCATTCCTTCTAGGTTACTCATGCTTACTTCCACCCTCTGCATGCTTCCTCTTCACGTTTCAGTATGGCCAGGAGCTCCTTATTCCTCCACACAGGCCTCCTGGCATTTTTGTCTGCCTTCCTATTCATTGGGATGGACCACTCTTGAGCTTTGTGGAGATGATCTCCGAATATTAACTAGCTTTTTTGGGCCCCTCTTCCCTCCAGGGCCTTACACACTTTCCCCTCATCAGCAGGATTGAGGAGAAAACCAGCTGGGCCCCCATCCCCTTGACCACTGCTCTCCCAAGCTCTGTAGTCCCATTTGGTACTGTCCAGGTTTCCCCTTCAGCTTGGCAATGAAGGCAGAAAGCAGGGGGGAAAAAAGTCATTTTCAGTCTCACCATAGCTCTGGAGAAAAGCTGGTATCTTCTCTCAGCTATAGTTGCTAGCAATAGATGCTCAAAACTGACCTGAAGTAATGTACATTAAAGCTTCTGCCAGAGATCGTGAATATGAATTATTTTCTTTCTAAATTATTTTTACACTTTTGAGTTTCCACACTGTTCTTCCATTCCAAGGACATTGGAAAAGCCAACATACAGTAATTCTCTGAGTGGAGTCAAAATAAGTGCAGTATCATATTTCAGTGTGACACACTGTGTCCTTTCCTATGTCCCTAGAACTCCTTACAGAGAAAGATGGGTAGTAGTCCTGCCTCGGGCAGGTCCATGTGGCTAGAGCACATGCAAGTAGACAGTGGATGTGAGGCCCTGCTGCAATCAATGTATCCTCCTGAGGGTCTCCAGTTTCAGAAAATGGGACTTCAATACTGAACCCTGAAGGAATAGCTCTATGTTTGAATAGCCAGGGCAATGGTCTCTATTACATAAAAAGCTAGAGGAAATCTCACCGGTGATAAAATGATTAAAATGATTAACAAATACAGAAATATTGTTGTCACTTGCATGTTCAAATCTTGCATAGTTTATCCAATCTTAGAAAAAAAAAATAGAGAGACAGAGCGTAAAATTCCCCTAGGTGCTGGTCTTAGGAGGATGTAAGAACATGCTTAATTAAGCACTATGAGTAGCTCATCGTGCATTAAAATGAAGTATATGTTTAAGACTTTGCATTACAACATCCTGGGGCAGAGGACCATTCTCCCTCAAATGATCCAGAGAGGTTAGAGGGAATGTGGCAGAAAATGAACTGTGCATTTTCCCCTTACTTTGTAATCACATTTGTGCATTGGTTTTTGTTGGAATTAGATACTGTATGAAATAGCAGAGGAGACGGTAAATTGACAATAAAAATGTATGTCTCCAAAACTGATGGAGTAAAAGGGGTATGATATCACTGGCAAGTCAGTCTTACTGCATACAAGCAGACAGAATGCAAACATTACAAAGACAAGAAACTTTCTCCTACCAGGAAGTGCTGTCTGGCTGCCTCTCCTCTTAACACTATTGATTATGCTCCCCAAAGGTCATAAATTACTGGAAGAGTTATTTTTAAGAATATTTGCTGAGCCTGACCTGTCAAGAGAGGTTAATCTAATGACTTTCCTAGCTCCAGTCTGCAGTAGGCTAAAGCTGGATTTCTTCTCAACTGCTGTTAAAAGCTCCCGTGTCTTCCAGGTTCATCCCAACCTGTTATTAAAAATTATAAACGAATCAGATGACAAAGTGAATAAACTCTTTTGCACAGAGGCCAGAACAAGGAGACTCAGCATCCATTTCTGCAAAGAAAGAGAGGCATCTCACACTAGTAAAGCTGTGCATTTCTTTGCACGGGGCAGTTCTCTACAAAAAAAAAAAAATTTAAATAACAACAAAGGGCGCTCAAATGTTTGCTTTCACCCAGAGGTTTATTTTTTAACAAATATCTCTGGGGGAAAACCTTTATTGAGGAAAAAGGGAAAAAAAAATCCTCTTAGTCATATGGGAGTGATTTGGCATTCTTTTTTCCCCTGCTATTTTAATTTTTTGACATTTCAAATGAACATAAATGGTGGGAACTGGAACTCATATTGTTTCATCATCTAAACTCTTCCACAAAAAGTATGAAAGGGAAGGTAGTGAAAAAAAAAGAATAGCAAAAAGATTGAGAGAGAAGGGGTTTTTTTTGTTCTTGGCTATTTTGGTACAAACAGGTAATACTCCCCTAATTCTAATGGCTTTAACTGATAGTTATAATTTTGTAATTATGACAGAACTTAGTACTTCACAAAGAAAAAAGGAAATTTATAAAAGAGGGAGAGGGGACGAAGTGAATCTTTCATAGAAGGAATTAGCAGAGTTGTGGAGTAACATTAGATCGGGATGCAATATTTACTCTAGAGACACAAAGAAGGAAAATCGCCCAGCAAACTACTTTGCCACACTAGCCTACTCTGTGTTCAGACCTGCTGTCACATCAGAAAGGTCCTGTCAACATGACTGTAATCATACTAAAGTCACAGCTTTGGTGAGTGCTAGTCACAGCATAGGAATCTTTAAATGTATTTCCCTGGTCCAGTTCTGAAAGAATCATAGACGTCAGTAAATGGTGTGCTGGAATTCACAAAATAAAAAAGTACAACTTTAAAGGCTGCATGAGTGCTGCTCAGTTCTATTTGCACTTTGATTTTTTTCTTTCGTACTTGGAGGCAGCTCAGATTAATTTTACTGCAGTTGAAAATCATGCAAATATAGTTTAGAAAGAGGCATTTAATTCTTTATTGCTCTTGCACACAACACAAATAGCACCTCCAGTACTAACACAGCTAAGTGTTTTTAGTGTTATTCCACTATACAGTACATCACAATGTTAATTTTCCACATTACTTTATTCCTTCTCTAGCCCATATTTTACAACAGAGAAAACAAACTGCTTGTAATTACACTGCATGCCAGGACAAATTAAGTAAACACGCATTTTTAATGCTTTTGGCTGTTAGGGTGAGAAACAAAGGGCTCTGGTTAAGGTCAATATTAGAGTTATGCAATTGCTCTGGGATACAAAAGACAAATGCCAGTGATTGAACATTGGTGAAATGGAAACTGTCCGTTCTGTGCCGTGTTCCTGAACTCCTGAAAATAATATGCTGTGCTGAGATGAGGTCAGTTCTCTATTTTCATTTTCTTTCAGAATAACACTAATACCAATAACAAATAATAATAATAAACTAATGGCAAAATCTATTGTGTCATTAGTGAAGCGATAAATCAGCAAAAAGTAAATGAGAGAATGGCTATTGAAGATCAGCCTTGTGTTGTATTTGCTAATGCTACCATCTCAGTACTAGTGGGTGATACTGATAAAGGTTAACAGCAACTATAGGGGAAACCTAATTTTGCTCTCACTGATACTGGTGTAAATCTGACTTCAGTGGAATTATACCTCTCTAACTAGAAAGCAGACAGTGACCTGATGATTGTATTATTTGGTCATGGACAATGAGGGGGTTTACGTCTTTTTGCCTTTAATGGTATGGATAAGGCCAGAGGCACAACATTCAGAGGCAGATGAAACCTCACTGGAAAGAGTACTCAGACCCATCATCTTTACTCAGCCAGCCACAGATACTAGGCTGCTGGCTTTTGTGCATCTCTATTTTAGTGATAAATTCATCTTTCTCCCAGAACAAGGAATATATTTCTTAGACCTTGCCTTTGCTAGCAGAGATGCTTAGTACAAGAAGAGCTAGGGTAAAGAAAGAAAAAAAATCCATGCAACATTTTTCACAGGGAGAAGATCATGGAAAGAAATAATACTGAGAGAGATAATAGACAACTCCCTAGAGGGTGACACCAACCCATGTCGTGATGGATGCACGTTCAGAACATGGAAAGGAAAAAAGTCTCCAGCCAAATTTCAAGAAAAAAGTCAGGGATAAATCCTTAAGAAATGAAGAGGAGGAATTAAGAAAACTGAGAAGTTCTTTGGCTGTATCTCTGATCTGTGACTGATGTAGATAAATGGGATGCTGAGGGCCAGCCACAGTCTCTCTGTGTGGGTAGACGTTCGTGAATGCTCAGGCTATCATTTACATTCCCAGCCCTTGGTAAGTGAAAACATTTCCCCTCCCTGTAATATCATCCACAGCTGAAGTCTCTTCTTTCCAGCAGAACAAGGACTGTTCATTACTTGAGCACAAGCAGGCCACACAGGGGTGACAAGGGAAGAGGCAGGCCTTTATGGTCACGTGGCCTTACTCAGCCTCAGCATTGCCCAACACATCCACCAGTGTCAAGGAGGAGTTCTGGCAAGCGACTGTCTAGAGTGGTCCTCCAACTCAAGGCAGGGCTGTGCCCCTGCCAGGACCTAATGTAGGGGGTAAACCACTTCCAACACTAGATAGCTACAAGCTTTGTGGTGTGTGGGGTTGTATGGGCAAAGGCAATACATAATGGTCCAGATCCAGCTCCCAGTCAAATCCAGAAGCAAATTGGTACAGGTCTAGTGCAGGCTTACAGTAGGGGTAATGTTCTGAAATATTTATTTCTACCCTCTCGGTGATATCTCTCTCCCAACTTCTCACCTCACCTTAAACCTCACTCCATGGTGTTGATCCATGTGAACTAAAGAAGGTGGGGTAAATATCTCAAGAGTAACAAAAAAAGGAAAAGGGATTTGAAGTGATGGAAATAAAGTTAGTATGAGATCAAAGTGTGGAAAATAGCTGGCTGAAAAGAGATTCAGTTAGAAAGCTTAATCGTGGCAGGGGCTGTTGAGGAGTGGTACAAAAAATGATCCCATTTGATCCCTAATCTTGTCTATGGCGGATACTGCTGTGAAGTGCAGAAAAAAACTTACTATGCCCCTCCAGAACATTAGGAGGCACACCCACTAAAACAAGGGGCAGCACTCTATTTCGAAGGAGCTAAGTACTCTTACTACTCTGTATCGTGTAGTTACTACAATACTTTATAAATACATACAGCATCACTAAATAGTTGTGCTTAATCTATGTGAACCACTTCACTTACTGCTGAAATACAGCTTTCTTTGCTTGTATCCAAGCAAGTGAAAACGCTCACTCACCATGATGTAGTTTGGAATGTAACAAGTGAGTTTACTTCCAAGAAAGAATGTTGAGTTTGCTGCCCAGATCTCAGGGTCCAATGTGTTTTATCTGCTAATGGGATTGCCATGCCGTGCATTCCTACTGTAATGCATTTCTAAATAAAAAAATCATTATTTTTTTCTTTCTGTAGGCTAGCTTATTAGCTACTTGCTTTGCCATAACAGTCATATGCATCCATGCCTGTATATTTTATTCTTCAAAAACATTTTATTGTTCCTTTGAGAGAACTTACTGACCTGCCCATTTGTTCTCAATGCAGCTGGAGAATTTGTGTCACGTAGCCTTAGCCTGCGCTGAGTATGAAAACTGAAAATCGTCAGTGCTACATTCACAGTTTTCTGAATGGAGAAGTGCTGTTTTCTAGAATCAAAGGTTCATAAATGGCTTGTAAAAGTTTAGTGAACAGGGCCCATAACCTATTGATCCCCTTGTATTCAATCCAATTCACTTTAGTCAATGAGCTCAGTAAATAATGATACTGCTGTTATGAGCATCTTTCGTTCCTTATAAACAACTATTCACTTGTGTCCTGTTATAATGATGTCACTGATTTACAGAGGTTGCCCAAGTTACCTTATTAATTAGAAGATGCATTACGCCTATTGCAAAACATTGTTCTGACTGTGAGCTATCACTGCCCAAGGACCTCTAAAAGACAAAGAATTCCATTTTGCAAAATCTAGTTAACATATCAAAGAGCAGTAAATGTGCAAATTGCTGTCATAAGGAATCCTTTATTGCTTTTCCTTTTCATGATGGCACCCCTCCCCCGTCTCTCCATTCTACCCACTTTGACAAGGTTACTCATTGGAAAGAAGAGCAGCTATTTATGTTCTTCAGATGTTTACCTTCAGCAAAAGACACTTCAAAGACTGCTTATGGGACTCTCCTCTCACCCAGCAAACACTTAAAACCCATTGTTGTGATTGATGAGCCTTTCCTGCAGATTTAATAAATATAAGCAGAAGCCAGATCCCTTTTTTAGGCCAGCTGTCTTGAATAATAGGCAAAGAGCTCATGGGTGGCCAAGGTAGACAGGACTCTTCAGGAAATGCCTAATGATTGTTTGATACGGGATTCTGTGTATGTGTTTTGTAAGATTATTGTTTGAACTTCCTCAATACTCGGTTATGTTTTCTGCTGCTATGGATGGCAGTCATTTAAACAGATCCTACAGGCTTTTATTGGGAATTTTGTGCATGAGAGTTTCATAAGAGACAAGACAGCTTCATGTTTATTTAGATTTAGATCTAGGCTGAACTGGTTCAGTGAACTGTGAGATCCTCCAAACATAGGACATTATCAGATTGAAGGTAAGTAAAGAATTTCAGAACTAGAACTAACAAACCAGTCAGGGTGCTGGTACTTAGAAAAAGCATCACTTCTAGCTAAGTAGCTAATGCTACAACATCACAGTTCTGTGACATGTTTACAGAGAAACTGAAAATGTGATTGCCTGATTGTTCAACTTTCTCTGTCTTGATTTTAGATTGAATAGCACCAATATGACATAGTCAGGAACAGTAAGGATTTCAGATATTCCACTCAGGGGACTGAATCATATATGTAAAGTGGGGCGAGTGTGTGTGTTTAGTGTGAAACTGGCATGGCAAAGAGTCACCCAAAATCTGTGCTGGTATCTTACACAAAAGGATGTTAACTTTCACAAAAGGATAGCTTTAGAAACACTGATTTAAGTCTTCCCTAGGATACTTGCGATGCATCTCAGTCATGGTCTACAAAACTGCTAGTGGCTCATGGGAATAAAAGGTCTTTTGGGTAGAACATCTGTGAGGGCATGTAAGTTTATTTATTAGCAACAGCTCAAAGCTGAGAGTTATGTTTTTCAACTAAATTATGCTGTACATTTTCCAGTCAAGTGCAAACCTCACTTTCAATTAAAGTGACTATGGTTTGCTGGTTCCACACACAGAATTTACCCCAGCTTCCAGTGCTCTGATGAAAGATGTGACAATTTTGGCATCAGTCCTTATTCCTTCCACCAAAAATTCTGAAAATGGCATGCAGAGGCACCGTGGAGAGCTTGGTGCTTGGATCAGCATGCTCTCAGGCTGCCAAGATACGGAAGACCTAGAGAGTCACCAAGGGACAAAACAGTTTTCTCTCATGCAACATGTAGGGTAGGAAGCAGAGAAAATGCTCTACTAGAGCTGTCTGGGGAGTCAAGGGCGTGGGAGGGAACGTTTGCAGGGCAGGAAGCGAGAAGTGCCAACCGCCTCCTGGCTTTGGCTATACCTTAACAGCTGCCTCACTTGCCTGACTCGGGTCCTGCCTGCTCTTGGGCAAGCAGCTACAGCTGCACGGCAAGTGTGAGTGCTGCAGTGCCTCACAGCAGTGCCTCATGCCCAGCTGAAGGGAGCCAGGGAATCGTACACCACCAAGCTGTGTCACAGTGTAGCTTGGTGGTGGTGGTCTCCCATGACACTTGTAACACCAGCCTCCCCAGTTTTTGCCATTTCCCCAGGTGACAGAAACTTGTTTGGCTGGTGGCACCAAGATAGCCTTTGCTATCATCCCTGAAGGATGGAAGTACTAGAACAGCATTTTCCTCTTCGTTTGCTCTGTATGCCAGCTGTCACAGTGCTAGGCCCAAGGTCCCCAAATAGGAAGGTATGTATGTAGAGCCAGTGTCCCACCACGGGTGCATATTCCTCAGAAAAAGTTCATTAAATTTTCCAGGTTCCGTCACTAGTTTCCTGTAACACGTGTTGTAGGAGTGACTCTATTCTGTTCTTTCCTCTCTGTTAGGAGTTAGTGAATGCTGTGACTTGACTACTTCCCTAATGTTGCATATGGACTCTTAGCTACTTTCATCGAGCCAGATCTGACCTTCCCCTGTATTTAAAGCTGTTTCCATTATTATTTTGTGCTCTTTATCTCTATGCTATTCACAGGTAATCAGCTGACAGAAGTACTATATAACCTCATCTAAGGATCCAAGGCTAAAATAGATCATTTCAGTGGAGTTCAGCATCCAGACAAGAAAGCCATCTGTTTAAAACCTACACTTGAAAATTTTAATAGCAAATTTTAAAAATGGGGAAGTCAATCAGGTTTCTTCCTTTGTTTCTAAGGACTGAGTTGCAGTAATGAGTGATCTGTCTTGCTATGAGAATCTCCCTCAGAAATTAGGCAGACTAGATGCAACGTATCTGAATATGTCCTTCATAACCTCCATCTGTTGGAGACTATTGCTGCTATATAACCTACACAAAGGAAATTTTGGTTCTTGATGGGTACAGGACTTGCATAGCTGGCGTGCTTTGCTGCCACAAAAGGGATCATAAATTTTACCTAAACCCTAAAAAAGGGATTCCTGTGAGCCCCAAGAGAAACCGGGCGAGTATCACCCTCCAAGAGTGAGCTGTGAAACTTAACATTTGCAACTTGGGCATATGTCTTCCATGTAAGTTATGAACCTGTTCAACAAAACCTTCCATAAGACATGAACCTATTTTTCTTTTGTCACTAGCAGGAAAATATAAGAGGATGAAGTCAGTCTTTAAATGTGTTCTAACACCTCTTAAATTAATGGAGTTGGATGGAAAGCATTAAAGATGTCTGCAAGCTTCATTCAACACTGCTGATGTCTATTGTCTACATCTTCCGTCACCCAACACTCCCCTTATGAAAAAGTCTTAAAGAATTTAATGAATAATGAAAAAAATCCCCTAAAATATTTTAAGTAACATACAATTAAGTAACCTGCAATTTTATGGTTAGGTTATTTTTCCCTATTGATTAGTATAGAATGTTTCCCATTTCACTAAAAAGGATAGAACTAAATTTAGAATTGTAGTAAATTCTAAGTCTCATTTGTTGTCCATATACTTTACAGGTTCTGCCTGTTAAATGCTAGCAGATACTTTCTAAAATGGTCTAAAGAAAAGATATTTCAGTCGAAAAAGTGCATAATGATCTGCAGCATTCTTTGTTCCATAGACCTTCCACATCAACCTTTGATTTCTCCTGTACTAAGTCATGCTTACCTGCAGTTCCTAGAAAATCATCCAAGGCTTCTAGCCTGATCTTTATCCCATTCTTTTAGCAAAATTTCTTGAATTATCTGCTACAGATGCATTTCTTTAAAAGAATAGCTGCATTAAAATGTATTCTCTTCATGCCCACAAGCTGAGAACATTAGACTGTACCTGCAGAAAAATTAAATTACAACCTGGGAAGTTGCTTGCTTTTCCAGTGAAAGCATAGTAAATTTTGTAAGGTTACAACAGCAATTCCTAAACACGTTCTGTTCAGTTAAGGAGAAATCTACTGGAATCAAAACCAAGCTGCAAATTCACTTTCAA
The DNA here is from genome assembly GCA_013397275.1 of Burhinus bistriatus. NCBI lineage: Eukaryota > Metazoa > Chordata > Aves > Charadriiformes > Burhinidae > Burhinus > Burhinus bistriatus. Next base: position 39,127 of record VYXH01008363.1, on the reverse strand, counting down.
ACTTCTCTTAAATTATTTCTTTTACCTTTTTCCTTAATATTTTCTTGTAAACAGTATTTTTTAAATACCTTAGGCAAAAACTTTACTTCAGAGCCTACAAGCTTCATATGAACATACATTTTCTTACAATTGGTAGAAAGGTTATGTGTATCTATTGCAGAGAAGGTGAACCTTGCTTTAGGGTCTCCAGTCAGGTTTATATTGTTGAAATAACCACATTTCCTTTCCCATTTGCCATATATACAATTAAAAGAACAAACGATGAAGTTCACGAGGACATGGTATAGTCTCCTCGACTTGACAAATTAATTTTCTGGGGTTTGTTATGCCAAAAAAATGGGGTTTGCTACCTCACTGTGAGATTTTTTGTATCTCACTTTTTATATTGTAAATCATTTATTTATTTATTTAAAATACATGTAAAATTCAATGGCAACATTCATAGTTGTACCCTACCCATTTTTGAAGGTTTCTTTGGACACTGCATAATGAAATCTGAATGTCTTCAATGTAAGAGCTCAGGAATATCAAATACTTCCCAATAAGATCTCTTTATTCTATTTTCAGACAGGTGTCTAACTAGAAGTAAATTCCTGGGATGGTTCCATTGAAGTTTTTTTCCTTAAGTATACCATCCATCATAGTATCTTACCACATACCTCATAAATAAAAAAAAAGTTTTTACTTTGTTAGGAATAGGAAGTGCATTTAAAAAGCTAAATGGAACTAAAGTACTATGCAAATAACAATTTCAGAGAAGTTTTAATCTGGAAGAAAATGAGTGCAATTCTTGCTCTGAACAGTCCAGTAGATGAAGACATTGTCCTGAATTTCTGTACTCAAATCACCGGTCAGCCTGATTGAGAGGAATCTGGGACGAGATTTTGTTTATCTTGAAGGCAAGTTAGGGTTTTGGACCACCGCATTTCATATCCCTGAAAAATAGTCTCATCTGAAGATGACTTTTCCACTTCATCTGAAGCAAAAGGCAGAGGCTTCCATTTGAAAATAGGTATTTTGACATATTTCCACTTTCTAGGAACCTTTACAAAGCTTTTCATGCAATGCAAAATGAGACAAACTTCAGAAAGAGCTGTGGACTTGAGTTGTAATCATATGCTTCATGATCTCTAAGGTGTCAATTTCTAAAATATTTTCTAAAAAATACACAGCTATTGTAAACTAAATAATCCTCTGAATCTTGTTTGAGGGGCTGTATGACCTAGTGGGTCTTTTTCATTCCCAATTCCACCCGTTCCTATGACAAACTGCTAACAATGCTGAGTACTGGTCTTCACTGCTGAGAAGCATTTGAGGTATGTAACATTCTTACTGAGCAGTGGCATCTGAGTGGGAGGTCACATTGACTCTTTACTTTCTTTGACCACAGAAGCACTCATCAATCTGTGCAAGAAATCCTCCAGGCAAGTAAAATGAAATCCCTTGAAAAATGGTTGAACAGCTTGGGAAAAAAAAAAAAAGTTAAGACAAAACACATTACCACAATCTTCCATTATCTTTTCTCTAGTTCCAGGCATCATTTGATAGACATTTTCTCACCATTTCTGTGCCATATATATTCATTAGCAATGAAATCTTATTTGAGGCTCTGATATAAAACTTAACAAACACTGGAAGGGTCTATGCCCCAACAGATGGTTTATCTTAGCCTCAAATATTAGGCCCTAAGCCTGAATACAAGTCTAAGTGGAATTTTAGGAAACTTTGGACTGTCTTCACATTCATAGTCTTAGCCTTTTAACTCAGTCACAGAAAAGTTCTGCAAGTCACTTTGATCTTTGACTCCAAGATAATGAAATCTCACAGCAAAAACATCAGATAACCAAAGCAGGCTGAGCTCTGTTTTGGTTTTTTTTGCAGACAATATTACTCACAACACTGATATTCAGATCCTATCAACCCAGATTCTGATACTTGAAGTAAGTAATACTACCATATTAATCTCACCGAAGCAGTGACATAAAAATGCACTTTGTCCAATATCAGGGGGTAAACATGAGTTCTGTAATATTTGCAGAAAAAAATGCTTTGGAAATGGTGAGAGGGAAGATACATGTGCAGTAGTTTGCAGAGCATGGTAGTTTCAGTACAGCAATGTGTTTACCATGGTCCCATAGCCTTTTGTGAGCTCTCAGCCTGAGCAGAGTTAGTTTACTCCTGCCCTCAGAATACTGTTACGTGTTAACACTACCTGAAGTGCCATGCAGGTAAGCTGACTGTGGGAGTGGCCTGACCTCTCTAAAAATTAGATCTGAAAATTAGTTTTTATTTTACTCCAGCTCAGCTTACAAGAGTATAGTTTTCAGAATTTCGGCAATTAAAATACTTTCAGTATAAAAGGTCATCTTTGCGGAAACACTACCGTTTAAGCATAGGGCCTCTTGCTGTTCTGCTGATGGTTTATGAGTTAAGTAATGGGAACTGCAAAAACAACCTAGGACGTATTTGGTAACGCTCTTTACCTCCATCACTCTCCATCTTCTTTTCCCCATGCTTTACTTCCCCAGCAGCTGATGACAATTAAATCTATGGATGCAAAGAACTCACCTCACACCACTCCGCTGTAATTATAACTTTGCTGCCGACTTCCAGATCTGACAGGCTCCGTCTTGTCTGCCCCTTGATGCTGTGGCATTTATTTACAATCTCAATAACATCTTGCGGAAAATGAATTGTACTAGTGCCAAGGATCAGAGATTGATATATTGTGAAATGTTAGGAGAAGCAGATATTGAAAGGCAGAGAATAAGGGACAAATATAATGGACAATTATGTTAATTTTTCAAAGATCTTTAAGGAGGTGGCATCTTTTGCAAGAAAAAAAAAAGTTTAACAATCAAACATAAGATGCAAAGAGAGGAAATAAACATTCAGAAGAGCTGATGGACTTTTTTCCTGTGTTCGAATGCATTTTCTGAACAAAATTTTTTAGAACTGGTTTATTGGTGTTTTTTTCATGAACACCCATTTATGGGAAACTCAGATATAAAATATTACACTCCAGGGAGCATAGGGTTTTGCACTGCATTTTCTAAAGGCAAACTGCAGATCAGTTCAAGGTGGAATGTCACTTGTTCCTCAACCATGCCATGAGGACTACATTTTCTAGTCTGTGGGTTTGACAGTACTTCCCATCTCTCAACTCCATGTGTACATCTTACTACATCTCAATCCCAAGTCAAGGCAAGCTCCAGAAGACATCACACACATCTCTGGCCCATCCCAAAACTACCCTTGCCCTCCGCAAGTGCCCTGGTTACTGCGGGAAGGAAAACCAGCTATGTAGAGAGGAAGGCATCTTTGGCACCCCACTGTTGCACCAGCTAGACATAACTACAGAGCCTTTAGTAAAGGCCTGGTTTCTGCATCCTCTGCCCTCCCTTACTTCTGCTCCTCAAGCACGGCTGCTGCTTGAGGTGCCAGGCCGCACAGCCTGCTGTAATGGTTTATTTCTCCATTTTGGACCTGCATCCTGTGACATCTCCATCAGAATGAGTGTTTCTGGAAAGGGGAAGGGTCATGGGCTACTGTCCTTCCACAAACGCACAGGTTTTGAACAATATTTGCTTGAAGAGCTCCTTACTACTTTGGAAGCTGTACTGGTGGCTAGCATTCAGCCCAGAGGCTGACATCCCTCTTTCTAGCTTCTTTTTAGCACCATCACGTGCAATCCAGTTACCCAAATAGTGTAGATAAAACAAGGCAATGTGTCCTTTCCTACATAATTGGGACATTTGTTTTGTATGGAACTTGTACTATGTGGGGGAAACTAGCGATCTGTCAAAATTGTTCTATTTATTAATAACTTCATAAAACCTGTAAGAAGCGTCATTCCCTGGGTGTAGCAGAAAATGTTTTGCCTTGCCAAACAACACTGTGTTCCAGAAATGCCCTCTCTCCAGTGCAGTAATACTCACATTTCTTACTCATTTGGCAAGAACAATGAATTCTAAAGCAGGGTATAAGCTAAAAGGAGAAGTTTCCAGTTCTCAAAGTGAAAAAACCAGAGGAGTTTCCAAAAGATATCAGCTTGTGCCATTTTCCTTTGCTTGAAGTTCTTTGATGTATTCAGTGAACATGCCAGAGCCTGAGGCTGAGCTCAGTTATGATACTGTAAATCAGGGTAAATCCGCTGCTGGCATCGGTGGACTTAAAGTAGTTTGTGTTTACTGTAGCGATCATGGTTCTGCCAGTCAGATTCCCTCCTTATTTATGCTATGTATAATATTATTTTTCTGATGGACATAAACCCCTTTTGGTAGTTGTGTGTGGTGGGAGCACAGTGATTTTTTTGTTTAATTGTAGGAAGCTAAAGAGTAATTTCCTGCTCCCTGTACTTGACAGGAAGTTTAGTGTGATCCCATGCGAGCGCAGTAGTCGGTGACCTGTGAGAGACTTCACCATTGGCTGGGAGAATAATTCTGGGGAAAGAGAAGTGCCACTCAAAGAGGGAGGAAAGAGAGGTATTTCTCAAAGCCAGCTCACAAGACAGATACAGTTGCCAGCTATTACAGGACCGGTCTGTGCGCAGAATCCTGCTCGGTGCTTTCAGCCACTGCTGCTTGCTATGAATACACACAGACAAAGAGGAAACAGAAAAGAATCAAGGAAACTGAAAGTGCTAACGTATGCAGAAAGAGTGCAATGTTCCCAAACAAGACACAGCACCAGTGATCTTCTAAGCAGGCTCACCCACTGGACTGTGGCCAAAATAATCCCCCCTTAGGTTTGTTTCTTTTCTCATAAAGTGACTGCAGTTTTGAAGACAAAGCCCATGAAAAGCAAATCCTGTTCAGATTTTGGAAATTGATTAATGATTAAACATATTTAGATTGGTCCCTTGCAAAGTAGTAAAGATTTGCTGATGACACAGTTGCATTCTTAAGGGAAATGGATGTTAATTGCTGTCTAGACATTTTATTACTACAGTGGGGCACTAGCCATTGACTATCTCTGTTTCTTTTTTCTTTTTTTTTTTTTTTTACACATTAAACTATAGGTCAAGCTAAATTGTTTGTTTGTTTCTGTAGAAGATAACAATGTGGTTTCAGGGTGGTATGTAACTTTGAGATACCAATCATATCACTTCTAAAAGCAGTGCAGCAGGAAAGCATCCAAGTGACAAATGCACTACCATTTTTCAAGATATATTTTTCTGATTCAAAAATGCAACTGTGTCCACTGCAATTTTAACAAATCCCTCTCCTTCGCACAGTGCGAATATTCAGTAAGTCCTCACTCCTCTGCCTTTATCTCTCTTGAAACATAGTGGAGTAATTGTTTAACCAGCTTCAGTGCTGGGTAGGATGCTTTGACTTTGCACACATAAAATGCTACAGCACACCATTTAGGTTCAAGTCAGTGTCATATTTTGCTGAGATGAAAAGACTAATGACTATTTGTTCTGCTTGTCTAGCGAGCAAGCAGTTAAATTCAGATGAAATGTAAAACTTGTCATTGATAGCCCTCAACACAGGAGAATATACTTTAAGTCAGTTGGTCTGATTCTGATCTTACCTTAGTTTTGCATCAGTATAAATCTGTTGCTGTCAGTCAGCTTGATCTTGATTTACATGAGGGTAAGCAAAACAAGACCATTGTTTTTACAAGCTTCACTTATACTGCTAAGTGATGCTGATTTACTCTAATGAGAATGCATCTGCGCTTCACAAGGTAGGTGAGAGGTTTCACAGTAGTGGCTCTTCCTAGAGAAAAAGTGAGCAAGTGCTGGGGACAAAAGTATGGTGGTTCAAAAAACACACTTGGTTCAAACAGCACTGTTGAGCAGTGAGAAACACAGCAGATGACACACCACTCACCTGTTCCAAATGCTAAATTACATGGTTCAAACTTGTCAGGCTTATTGTATTTAAAAGAGACATTCCTGCAATTTCCCTTTGTCATGCATTTGCCGCTCAGTTCTACTGTCCTTCTTCTGCACCATTAAAGTAGTTAAATCAGATCCCTCAGTTTGGGAGACTATTTGCTTGTCTTACTGACTAGCTGACCCAGGTACAGGAGGCCATGCAATCAGGGAGAGCCTGTGACATTCTGGTGCTGTTAAGAAAGGTCTACCAGGAGTCATACTCTCTGTCCCACCTCCTTCATGTAACAACATGGCAACTTCACCTATAACAGAAAAGAGGAATCTTGTGAGGTTCAAGGCTTAAAATAAGCTTTTTTTTTAAAAAAAAAAAAAAAAAGCTATACTGAAAATCATCTTTAGCTAGTTCTTTTCAGCAGCAGAGCTCAAACTGCTTTGCTAAAATAGCCATTGCCACTTTCCGAGAATGCAAAATGAAGAAGAAAAGTGAAGAATCTTGAAGAAAAAATAGCTTCTTTCTGAGGAAAAGCCACTGAGAAGAAACCATGACCGAAAAAATGGAAAGACCGTGCTTCAAAAATATAATCTCAGACATTCATTTCCAATTTTGCAAGGAGTTCCTCACTGTACTGTGGCCACTTTTTACACATGGGTGTAAAATGTGAAAAAGGGTGCGTGAAAAAGGGTCACAGAGTAAACCTAATGCCTACAAATGCAACTGGCCACCCTGTTGTCTCTGCAACTTTCTCCTTCAAAGAAGTTTTCTTCGATGAGAAGTTGCAACTCCAATTCCTTAGGCTATTCTCTTAACTCACATTGTGATCCAGAACCACAATGCCCTATTCCCACAGCATTTTGAGAAGTCAAGCTGCTGTGTAGTGGTAAAAGAACTTACAAAATTGCACACAGAAGTTACCATAGAAGTATGAAGGGCAATGGCATTGTTAGCACTGGTGTGATAAAACTATGTAAAAATATTGGTGATGATGAATCACAGAAGGCTGAAAATAAATGTAAGTACCTTTTTTAGGCACATTTAAGATCAGGATCATTTTCAGTGACAGAGATCTCCAAACTCTGTATGCATTGTGGGGATTTGCCTGCATGAGCAAACAGCAAATATTGCAGGTAAATTATTGCAAACCCCTAATCTAAACACAGCTAAACCACTTGACCATGGTCTCAGTTCTGTCAGTAATCAATACAAGCTGAACAGGCTGTCTTCCCTGCTCCTCTTTTGCTCAGGGTTGCCAGACTTTGCCCTGTTTCAGGCAGAAGAGCTGGCAGAGCACTCCTCTGATGTTCATCTGGTTCCTGTAGCCAGGACTGGGTTAGGAAGCCCGTCTGAAGGGCTGCCAGATCCCACATGGACAGAAACAAGATGCTGGGGAGGGTAGTGACTGTTTCAGTAGGCCCAGATAGATCTAGAAGGCGTCTGTCTGGAGCCTAAGACTACAGGCAGAAGTCCATTTCACAAAGAGCTGTGCAGGTAATTATTATGTCCTTTCCCACTGTTCAGCACCCTTATTGCACCTCTCTGGCAGAGACCACCATTGGCTAGCTTATCTGTGCTGGCAGAGCTCCAAATACCCCTTCAGGTAAAACCAGCTAGGTTAGCAGTAACCAGGGGGGTCAAGCTCAGCACATTGATTTTTCTTGAAGTATATTAGGAAGCACCCATGTAAATGCATTGTGACCTCCAGCTACCCAGGTATGACAGCACATGGGGCAGTGCTGTCTTCCACCAGACAAGTTGTACCTGGAAAAGCCTTAGTATAAGAGACAAACATTAGAGATTTGCCCAGATTTAGTTAGGAAAATTTAATATATATCTATGCTAAATTGTAAAACTCTATGGGCCTAGATGTCATTTCTAAAGGTCTAACATGCAGCAGTGGAGGAAGGGAGAGTAAGGAATAGGAGGGGCAAACTCTTTATCCTGTAAATAAGTGGTAAATTTAATTATTTGCTGTGCTAATTAAACAACCATGCTAGGCCTGTCTGTTTCAACACCCAAATAATCACATCAGAGCTTCTGGTGCTAACTAGTCACCTTCTCAAATGTTAAACAGGATGTCTATTTTATTAAAGAAGCCCTTTCAGGCAAGGGACAAGCATGTTTTGACTGGAAAATGCCAATCATGTGAAGGGGGGCAGTGAAGGGAAGGATGGCGGTGAGGGTGATGGATAATAATATTCCCCGGATTATCTAAGAAGTGAGGTTTTTCCTCTGCTGGAGAAGAAGGCAAAGAGGAAGTCACAATCTCAGACAGTTTGCACAGATGGTGACCACCCTCAGTCAACATTCTCGTAAAAATGGCTGTGTACCTTTTTTTCCCCTCAGTATATACAAAGAGAAATAAAAAGGGGAAAGGAAAAAAAGGTCACTGGAAAAGTGCTTAAGGCAGCAAAATCTGTGTGAGTTCGTAAAGGGGGGAGGAGAGGGAGAAGGAATGTCATTTGACTTCCACTGCTTTTTATGCTTTTTCAAATTTCTCTTTCTTCCCCGTCTGGCCATATTCAACTTTTCAGTCTCTCGCATCCTGAACACTCAGCAGTTGAAACTCTGTCTGTAAATATTAAGCCACAATCAGCACAGTACCAAAGAGGATTAGAGGGGATGTGGTTTTAGGCCACTTTCATGGTGTCTGGATCCTGAAGCAAGAAAGAAACTGGTTTAGTTTCTGTAAAAGGCAGAGCAGAGAAGACTGAAAACTCAACGGATTGTTTTGCCCGGCATTCAGAGACCAGCACTTCACACAACACAGATTCACGGATGGACACAAAAACCTTTAGTTCTTGGTAAGTTACAACACTGCTTAGAAGGCTGCAAAATTGCAACAGTGCCTAGGAAAAAAAGAAACCTTGATGGGGTTGTTCATTCAGAAAATAACATGATGGTGGAGCACATTTTCATCAGGAATCACTTGCATCCCGTTTGTCTGATGGAGGTCCTCCTTTGCAGTGGCTTGCAGTATAATCTGAGCCTCAGCACAACCCTCCTTTGCAAGAGCCTTATGCAGCTCCCAACGTAGCAGACAACAGGCTGCCTCTGGCCAGCGTGTGGGACCTTGCAAAGAACTGAAACTGCAGGCAGCAGTTGACCGAGGATCAGTTAGATATTTACTCACTGGCACAGAGAAGTTGGCTCACGCACTGTGTTCACATCAAAAAAGAGGTGAATTTGGAATGCTGAACGTAGGTAGTGTTGAGGACAGCAGATGAATGGACACAGTACATGATAATATATGCAATCCAAGAGGTGAACAAAGACTGAAAGTGAGAAAGAGAAATAGGAGTTGGATAGGGGAATGGTGTGGCCTGATTAACTGGCAAAAGCAGGCTAACTTTGTAGAAAATTTTACTGTTCAAATAAAGCAATATTCCAAGCTTGCAAGCTACAGCTAGACACACTCAGACTTAAAATACAGCAATATTTTTTCCGGGTGATGGATGATAAATGACAAGGCCAGGTTACCTACAGTCATGGTGGGTTTTCCATCACTTGAAAATAAATAAAGATTCATTGAATTTGAAATTATATGCTGGAGTTAACAAATGGAATTCCGCGTCTTGATTTATACAGGGAATCCACTCACTAATTGCTCCTTCTACCCTTAATGTTCAGGAATATGCGTAAAAGACTGGAGAGGAAAAATTAGTGTATGTGAGCAAACATAGAAGCTGCTATGATATTCCCACTAGTCAAAGGTAGTATGATGTCTGAATCCAAGCAGCACTAAACACATTGTCTCCTTTAGAGCAGGCAGCAAGCTAGAACCACATTTGAAAATCTTGACAGTTTGATATGTCACATGTACTTAGTCTTAAAGGTAATAGGGTAAATCTCAAAAATATGTTTTAAAGGGTATTTTATTCATTATATGCTGATATTTCATATATTTCCAAACACTTTTTAAATACTGTTGTGAAAAAAGTTTACAAAGACCTTACGTTTCATTTCTTCTGTCTGCTTCCTCAAGGCAGTAAATTCAAGTGTAGCTTTTAAAAAATGTTATTCATAAAGTCTTCATTCAACAAAGAAAAAGAGCTTATTTCATCTTGATAGTCTATTAGAAGAATAGTGAAATTAACATTTTGCTATAATTTGCATAGCTTCAAAAATTTAAAAAATCTCAAACTGTGAAATAGAGATATTGGGAATAAATATTGAACTAATGTATTAAACTTTATAGCATTTCAAAAGGCATCCTCTCAAGCCCTACACATTCTCTGTTGTCTGCTGCAGATGCCAGTAAGTGCAAAGTTTATATCCACCTATTTGCTCTGCACATCAGCAATCTCTCCTTTCTGAAAAATGAAAGCGACCCACTTATCCAAAGTCCACAAACAAAACACTCAGTGGCTCTTGAGTCAACACAGGAGACAAACAAGGAATTCCAGCTGAACTGCTTCGCTAGACGAGGACACTGGATGAGATTTTATGAAGGCTACTCTGCTCCACCAAAGATGGTTCAACTGAAAACAACAGAAAGTCTTTGGGGACAAGAATTCAGTGAAATTGCCCAGAAAAGAAACACCTTGGTGGATAACAAGCCTATCCAGCACTGTAATTCAGTTTTTGTAACATATGCTCTAAAATAAAAATGAAATCTCATACTTGAGATATGACTATACTGCAGAGTTTGTGCATGTTTCTCTGAAGCTTCTGCAGCTGGTCACTGTTTCAGACCATGTGCTTGACTGGATGGAATTGCAGAAGAACCAGTGCAGCAGCTCCTGACTCATGCTGGAGAGATGTTGGAGAATGTCATTAGAACGACCACTGGGAAGACGGAAGCAGAGCAGAGTGCAGGAGTTGGGAAGCTAGTGACTAATAGAGTTTTTGTTAGGTCCCTTTGCTTAGCGTAGTGCAAACTGAGAGATGCCTCAGACAATTAAATTTTCAAAATTCATCATCTGCTCTGAGACATCAGTGTGAGTGTGTGGTGAAGAAACTCTGACAGTGAAACAGCCCCCAAGATAAGTAACTAAAATCAAAATGAGCCCAACAGGAACCCCCTCTGTGTCAAACTGTTCTGCAGTATAAGGAGGAAAAGGTAGTGCAGAGGTCAAATAAATCTCTTCCCTCCCTAATTTCTGTGATTGCAAACTTTCTATTATTATTGGCCAATATTAGAGAGTGAATTAAAACCCTTACAAATGTTCCTGCTTTTCTGGTCTTGCCAGAATCAAAGTCTTGCCAATACACAGTGGGCTACAGTACAAAACCTACAATGTTTTACTGGGAGCATTTTTGGAAGTATTTTACTAATTTTTGTGTAACACAGGCCAGATGCACTTGTTTCACTCCTTGTACACGGACTCACTTTTGCTCCTGCCTTGGTACTGAGCCAATCACTGAAAAGCCCCAAGTCGCCACCACACAAACTGGTGGAAATGAGAAGTTAATGATACAGTTTAAAGTACAAAGTGCATCTTCTTTTTTAACAAGCATGAGGCCAGATTCCTTCCTCCTATGCTACCTAATGCAAGTACTATAAATTCAAATGCTGAGCAAAGAACGTGCAGGTCCTTTAGTAGAATTGGAAAGATTCACTAACTGTGAGATTAGAAGGGAATTCAAACTAGCTGACTGAAAGACACACAGAGGTAGTGCACAGTATACAGGTTTCACTAGTTTCTGGGTACTGATTTACATTAAAGTATCTTTCTTTGGTTTTATTGTGTTGAGCAACTCCTTCCTGAATTATGTCTGGTTTAGACCCCCATCTCACTTTAAGATTTGTTAACCTGCAATTTAAAGTTTACTTTTTGTTAAAAGCAAATAGCTCACAGTGCCTTATTTATTGCTGACGGAAATTTGAGCCAGGATTTGGGGAAGACAGCAGCCTTCTTTCCTGCTTGCCAACAGTTAATGGTGTTCTTCTGAACATTTGTAAATAGATTTGGCTTTTTAAGCTTTGTCATTGGAGGATGACAGTCTTTATTTGATTAATGAATGCTCTTTTCTAGGCTTTAGAAATAATATCAGGCATTACATTAACAAATTGTTTAAGTCTTTTAATCTCAGGACATAGCATTGTTATATGGAGTTCTGCAGCTTTGGACTGCAATACTTAATTTGGAAATCACACACACCTTCCACATGTGGTTTTGGTAGGGTTACCAAAGACACAGACAACAGGACAAGATGGGATCTAATGCTAGAGGTAGTTTTGAGTTCAGAGCTCAACCACTGTTGGTGTGATTGAACACCTTTGCTGTGATAAATGTTTCTTCTCCTTCTTCAGTGAGCAAAATATGGGATTGAATCTAAAAAGCGGGGGAAAGGCAGTAGTTCATTTTTGAGATAGTTCTGTCACTACCTGTATAAAGATCTCAAATATTGACATCTTTAATAAATGAATACTGTTTTCTGACATACAGTGGCTTTGGTCATTTATTAGGCTAGTATGGTGATATAATGCAGGATTTCTGTATGGTTCTTCAGCAGTGCACCCAGAGACATATGGATGCATATTAATGAGATTACATACCCCCGAAGAGAGGGAGACAAATCCACAACAACAAATGAGAGATGCTCAGAAGCTGCATTCAGGATTCAGAATTAGCACAGCACTGAGAGAAGCAAATGTTTTTTTTCTAGCTGTCTGAAAAGGTAGAGATGGGGATTTATCTCCCTTAACATGTAGATGTCTATCTCAAAGCTAGAAGTCTAAGCCCTCTACATTCAGTGGAGAGAAAAAGGTGAGATTTATCTCACCCAAATATAGACATTTTAAAGAGATTGGGTAAATGATCTCTTAAGAGTATTTCTTTCTGTCCATAAAACTGTTGAAAAATTTACCTTAAATTGTATACATACTGTAGTCATCTAAGCTGTGTGAAATCAAATCTCCCTAGCTTTCTGCAGTTGGGCACAGAGACAGCTCAGCTAGCTTCAAATGAGCTATCTTTGACCACAAAACTTTTCTGCCTAAGACAATGTGCAAAACTGCCTTACCTCATACAGCTCTGCCTAGCTCTCCTGCTCCTGGTCCCCAAACTAGTTCATTTAATGTCTGTTAGAGTATTTCATAGCACACAGCAATCTGCAGAGCAGAGCAGTCTCTTTCTACTACTCAGATTTCAACTGTTGAAGCTGTTTTCTCCACACAAGGCAAAAGGGTCTGATTTGATGGGAACTCATGATCTTGAATGTCAGGCAATGTCTGAGTACTCTAGTTCACCCTGCTACCACAAAATAATATATTTAGGCATTAGAGTTAGAATAATTAAAGGCTGGTTTCATATGTCTGTATATGTAGGTTTCTGTTTTCTTGCCTTGATACAGTACTGAAAGAACTCATAGGCATTCATTCAAGTAAGATTCCAGTCTCATATAGTGGCATTTTAGTGGCTTAGACTAGGCAAAAATCAAAACATTTATACAGATCACCAAAAATATTTTGACCTACCAAGTACGTCTGGGAAACCTATAGTGTGCCCATCATCTCCCAGTCTAAGAGGAGAAGGAAGAAGAATTAGAAGACTGAAAGGGAAGTTATATAGTGGATGCCATCCCAGAGCTTATTTTGGAGTACCATACACTTAGAAACATTGGACTTGTGTAGTTGCCTCCTGTGCAGAGTGACAAAGGAGTGACAAAGGTTATTAAGAAGCTATTAACAAGTTCTGTGACTATTCAGAGTCAGATTCACATTTACAGTTGCACTTTTAGAAGTATTTCCAGGCTTGTTTGCCTTTGTGGAAAGGCACAAAATATTGGGCTGGCTTAGTCTGTTCTTATTCAACATTGCTATTTATTGCTTTACTGTATTTATTGGTTATAACTGTTACACAAGGCTAATAAATTTGAAGCCTTGAACATCAAAGAGAGAGTTGTGTGTGTGTGTGCATGTGCGTGCATGTGCAGTAAGCTGCAGGCACTGAGTAAGAGCATCTAAAAGCAAAGGGTGACACTCTGATCTCTTTTAATCTCAGTCATAGCAGTATAAAATGAGGAACTCAAATTGCCTTGAGAGGGATACATGGGGAGTGAGGAGTGCTCTGGCCCACTATGCCTGAATCCAAGTGACATCTTTCTGAAGATGGCCATTCGGGTTTTGTTCTGTTTACTTGTGTAATTCCCAAGTTTGCTCATAGCCCAACAGCTTGTCCAGTTGGGCTCCCAGCTACAGGCTTTGTGACTATATATGTATTTTTTAATGAGGATGTGAATAATTTCAAGGCAGAACTAATGTTTAGTGCACAAAGCTTTTGTGTATCTGTCTATAAGAGGCATAAAAGGGCACAGCTGGGCAAGCTAGCACACGCAGAGCGGTGGGATGGTGTGACAGTTTGAAGGGAGGGGGGAATTGATATCCATTCAGACATCTACACTACAAGCAAGCGAGTGTGCTGGGCTACCTGCTGTGGCTGGGGCAGCTTCAGCTCACCTCACCTCAATGGCTGCTTCTGGGGAGGGAGATGCTGCGTTGTGTGGCTCAGTCGTTCTACTGTGTTGTCATGTGAGGGACTCCCAGGGATCTTTTCTTTTAAAGAATATGGGTAATTACAGAAAATAATTTGTCTATACAGACACAGCACCTGTAAATAGATTTTTAAAGTGGCACTGTTCCATACTCACCGCCAGCTACCACAGGCAGGCTGGGACCAGCACTCAGACGTGGCTCTTGCAGAGCCAAAAGCCATTTCATTTTATAAAGCAGCCTTTCCCAGTTCCTGTCTATCCCTGCTCTGCTGTTCCCTTCACCTACCCACCACCTTATTTTACATATCTAATGCATGGCATTTTAAGGTCTTTTTACTTCTTCCAGCTGCCCACTTCAATACCAAAATAGAACCACAAACCCGATGCTCTGCTGGTTCTTGGCAATGTGGAAAAGGAGGTAGTTTTTACCTTTCTCACACAGGGACAAAAAGAAGGCCTCCAAAGGTAGGGAAGAAGAAGAAAAGGAATGTAATCCACCTACCCAAAATGCTGGTGGTTCAGAGAGACATCTGTGATGTAGGAGACATGAAAATGTAGGACACATGGTCAAACCCATTCTCCTCTGCTATTCCTAAGGGCCCTGACTTGTTAGATCTGTGTCATTAGCTATCACTAGAACAGAGCTCATTCGGAAATTTACAGAGCAGAAAGGGGATCAAGCAAAAGAATTTCCACATGAAGGTCTACAGCTTATCCTTTTTCTGTAACTTATATAATAAGCATGAGCTTTTTCTGACGTATCTTCTCACTGTAGAGTTTGACTTGACTTGGCTCTACAATTCTTTGATTACAGCTCTGCTGTTTCTGATTTTGGTTGAAACATTGAAAACCATGAGGAAAGCAATTCTTCCCATCCAGTGAAATCCAAGCAAATCTAGGTGTTTCACAAGTAAGCCCGATACTGCAGATTCTGTAGAACAAACAGATTTTATATAAGCACTCAGCCCCACAAGTCCTTGCAAGTTTGTCACCAAATAGAATCACAGAATTATAGAATCATTTAGGTTGGAAAAGACCTTTAAGATCATCCAGTTCAACCATTGACCCTACTCTACCAGGTCTGCCACTAAACCATGTCTCCAAGCACCACATCTACACGACTTTTAAACTCCTCTAGGGATGGTGACTCAACCACCTCCCTGGGCAGCCTATTCCAGTGTTTGATAACTCTTTCAGTGAAAAATTTTTTCCTAATGTCTAGCCTAAACCTCCCCTGGAGCAACTTGAACCCGTTTCCTCTTGTCCTATCGCTAGTTACTTTGGAGAAGAGACCAGCTCCCATCTCACTACAACCTCCTTTCAGGTAGTTGAGGAGAGCAATAAGGTCTCCCCTCAACCTTCTCTTCTCCAGACTAAACAATCCCAATTCCTTCAG
>VYXH01008363.1:0-22597 GCA_013397275.1 Burhinus bistriatus | reverse complement strand
TTTTTTCTGCATGACCTAACTAGATCCCTATACTCTTCTTGCGCTGCCTGCCCCTTCTTCCAAAGGTGGTATACTCTCCTTTTTTTCCTGAGTCCCAGCAAGAGCTCCCTCTTTAGCCAGGTCAGTCATCTTCCCCACCGGTTCATCTTACGACACATGGGGACAGCCTGCTCCTGTGCCTCCAAGACTTCCTCCTTGAAGAATGTCCAGCCTTCCTGAACCCCTTTGCCCTTCAGAACTGTCTCCCAAGGGACTCTCTTAACAAGTGTCCTGAACAGGCTGAAGTCTGCCTTCCGGAAGTCCATGGTAGTGGTTCTGCTGACCCCCTTCCTTACTTCACCAAGAATTGAGGACTCTATCATTTCATGGTCGCTAAGCCCGAGACAGCCTCCAACCACCACATAGTACTAGAGCAGACAGGCACCTTTCTACTTTACTGCTCTGTTAGTTGCTCCTGGGTCAAATCTTTGTCACGAAAAATAGAATTGTTTCCAGATCCTGAGTAAAACCAGTAATATTTAACCTCATTGCATACCAATAGTTCAGTGTCTGGAGAATATTCCTAGCACTGGATTTAGTAACATGTAAAGCTCTGTAATTCTCAAAACGTACAATTGTCCCATCAATTGTAAATTCAGTTTGGTAAAATGACATTGATTACTTCTTTGAGTTTTAAAGGATTATTTTATTTTTTACAAATACCTAGAAAATTCAGAAGATATCAAATATAAAAGATTTATTTGTGCAGATCATTTGAGTAAAAGTTCCACCTATTCTACAGATTCACCTTTTCTTTCACTGCTAACTGAGGTGAGCATCTGCTGTGATCCAGGTGACCCAATTCCCTCTTGCTGTTTTTTGAGTAACAGCTGAAAACAGAAATTTCTGCTGCCAGAATCAGTTGGCAACATAATTGAACTAATAATATAAAGATGATCTTTTGGACCTGATTAACAAATTCCTACCAGCCTCACATAGCACTGAGGCTGAGCATACGTTACAGTAAGAAAACTCTTGGAAAAGAGTCATAGAATCATAGAGTCATAGAATCACAATATTGTAGAATGACAGGATGGTTTGGATTGGAAGTGACCTTAAAGATCATCAAGTTCCAACCCCTCTACCATGGGCAGGGACACCTTCCATTAGACCTGGTTGCTCAAAGCCCCATCCAACCTGGCCTTGAACACCTCCAGGGATGGGGCATCCACAATTTCTCTGGGCAACCTGTTCTAGCACCTCACCACCCTGACAATAAAGAATTTCTTCCTAATATCTAATCTAAATCTACCCTCTTTCAGTTTAAAACCATTACCTCTCATCCTATCACTACACTCCCTGATAAGGAGTCCCTCTCCATCTTTCCTGTAGGCCCCCTTTAAGTACTAGAAGGCCGCTATAAGATCTCCCCAGAGCCTTCTCTTCTCCAGGCTGAACAACCTCAACTTTCTCAGCCTGTCTTCATAGGAGAGGTGCTCCAGCCCACTGATTATCTTCGTGGCCCTCCTCTGGACTCATTCCAAGAGGTCCATGTCCTTCTTATGTTGGGGGCCCCAGAGCGAGACACAGTATTCAAGTCAAGACATGCTACCAGTTTTAGGCATGTGGTTCCCATCAGGGCCACTGTCTTAAACTGGCATTGTAAGCAGAAACTACAAGAGTCTTAGGGAATGGATTTGGTCTCATCTCCAGCTAGATAGCACTGGAGAATGCTAAAGCACAAAAAAAAAGAGGAAAAAGTCCTAAAGATTGTGAAACAGGAAAGAAATTGCTCTTGTGAATTCAATACTGAATTAGATCTCACAGTATCAATAGAAAACTGTACGACAAAAAAGAACTGACTGGTGACACTGGGCAGCAGTCCAGAAAACCTGATGCACATCCCAAAAAGTCGAAGTACTGACATGGTTTCTGTATCATTCATCCAATGCTCCCCTTCCCCATTCTTCTACACCATCCCCCAGTCACAGAACAACAGGAATTTAAATGCACAAATCCTACCACAACAGCAGCAAAAAACCCTGACTTTTGCCCCTTAAGTCTAGGAAGATCTTTAACAACTTTTCAGATATAATTAAGACTTTTTTTCTTATTTCTTTTTCCTAGCACATCCTTACAAACCTTTTACATGGTGTTTTATTATTTATCGTTTTAGGTCTCTGAATAAGATTTAGTATTAAAATGTTATCATAGATCATATTAATGAGGTTGTCCCTTCACAGACCCTTTAGAGATGAGAACACTGAAGCACAGAAAGACTTCAGCTTTCAAATGTATACAATGGAAGTTAGCAGTTTTTAGGTGAGAAGTAGAAACACAGATCCCAATCTAATGATCACTGAAGTCAATGGGAGTCTTTCTCTTGACATTAATGAGTTTTGGATCAAACCCCGAATGACCTGTCCACAGTCACACAGCCCATCAGAGACAGAAGGAAAACAGGACACTGCTAACCAAATTACTTTTTCCAGTGAACCTGACTGGATGGCAGCATGCTTAAAAACTCTCTTGAGGGTTTACCATATGCCCTGGTCTGTACTACACATTTTCAATGACACTTTTTCATAAAAGATCTTACTGCTCTGACTTTCAGGGGTCAGTTTCCTTTTCAAACCAGGTACAGCTACTGGAAATTTCAGAAACTTCTGGTCTGAAATGTCTGCTTTAAACAGAGTAATTTCTGAGTATTATGAGCAGGATTAGGCTTTTTGTTGCTTTTGTATGTTTGTTTAGTAAAAAGACTGGGCTGAGCCATGAGTTTTGGTCCACCACTGAATATCCTCTCAAGTTTCAGTCCAAAGTGGTAGTCTGGGCTCATTCTCAGTTTTTCTATTTTGATGAGATTTTCTTTCCACTGATCAGCATGTTCTCCCAAAGGTACTTGCATATAGCACACTCTCAGTTAATACTAAAGGCTCACATACATGAGTAGGGAAAAATTTTATACCAGAAAAATAAGTCTAAGGTGTGTGTGAGTATGTGTCTGTGTGCAAGTGGATATATATGTTTATATGAACATATATACAGAGGCATTTGTATATAAAGTTAGATTGATAACTTAGGTAGTAATATCTAGGTATCATACACCCAGATTTAAAAGCTCCTAAAACATTAAAAAATAAAAGTTCAAGTCATTTCACCATTCAAGATAGAATAAAAAGGTTTTGTTTTCAATACTAAGAAACCATTTATTTAAAGGGCAGGACTCAATTTTAAGTTGTAATATCCTAATTCTGTACTCCAGCATTTAGCCCAATGCAGATTGAGTGTATCATAGCAATCTGAAGACTGAAATGTCCAGCTATCAATATTATTGTAAGACTCAGTCTTGTATTCTGCTTTTGGATTAAATGCTACCCTCCCCAAACTAGAGGAAAGTTTGGACTAGATATTTGAGATGCGAATTTCTGTCTTCTCTTTCTCTATCACCTCCCTCCTCTCTTTTTTTTTTTTTTTTTTTTTTTTTTAAGCAGCCACCAGAAAAAGGTCTGGCTTCTGATTTTTTCAATTATTAGAAAATGGGAATAGTGCCATAAAGGCATTATTACTTATTAAAGCTTCTCTTGTGTTTCTTTACCTGATGTCTTTCTTTGTGTAATGTCTGCCTAGCAATACTAGCAAATTGTTTCTGAAGAGCTACAGAGAAGAAAAGGCTTTGATCCAATAGAAAAACATCAGTGTAATAGCAGCAGATACCTTTTATTTTCCAGACTTTCAATGCCCCCCTTCAATTCACAAAACACACTCAGTGATTAAAAATTCCTGTCATTTTTGTTTTAGAAGCTGGGAACCTGCAACTTTAAAGTGTGGCAAAGTAAATCTTCTGCCGGACTGATCAAGGAATTATGCTATTGTCCTGTCTTTATATTTTCCACAATGCATAAAGCATCACTGTCCTTAATTGTTCTTTCATCTCACCCATTGACTTGAAATCAGCATTGCTCTCCAGGAGTAGTATTAGCTTGAGAACTGGTAAAGAAAAGCAAAGAGGCTTAGCATACCTCAGCACTGCAGATTAAGTGCCTCTTCAAAGATGTCACCCCAGATGTGGCAGGCTACATTCCTATTTTTCCCTGGCAACAGCTGTGGAGCCACATCAGTGCTACTGCCTTATGTTCCTGAACATTATGAGAAGGAATAAAAGCTGCCTTTTTAATGGCTTGGGTTTGTGTTGGAGGCATAATTTTCTGTTTACATTTCAAAAGGGCAAGCCTTCTTGTGTTTTCACTGCTGACAGATAAAGATGAGTTGATGTCCCATAAGCAGTGCTTCCTTTTTGGGCTATTTGATAGTGCACTGTCTATTGGTTCGGTTCATCGTTCCTCTCAGAGACTGCAATCTGTCTTTCACTAAGCTGTGATTACAAGCAACTGCTTGTAATTTCTTTAATGCCTTTGGTTGAGTTCAGAATTGTTTTATTTCACTTTCAGTTAAAAGCAGTCAGTGTTGTGAGTTACTGCGAAGTGGCCTGAACACGGCCAGGCTACAGGTGCAGCAGTAGCAGGAAAAGGAGGGTTTCAGGAGCAAGAGTGGGCTCCATCTGGGGTGGGATTGTCCACATAAGGGCAGAGAGCAAAAACTGCACAGCTGCATTATTCAAGGATGGGAGAATATGCCTCTTCACGTGTGTTTCAGAAAACCCAGGCTGGACTCAAACTGTGACCAAGAAGTGAAAGTTTCTGTAGCCCATCTGAGGCCTCTGAATCATCTCTCTTCCGATATGAAGAAGTTACAATTCCAAAAAATATATAGTGTCAGAGCAAAACATATAAAAATACTGATTCAAACTCTACCTTACTGCTTTTGTTTAGCTGTAATTTATCTGTATTCTGAAACTGGTAGCATGATGGATTATGGGGTTATCCAGCTTTTTTTGGAAAGGGAAGACTTCATGCAATGCAATTTCTGTTATGGCAGTGTGAGCCTTTTATTTCAAAACCTCTAATACACACAATTCAAATTCTACTATGTGTAACATTTTCCTCTGAACTCTCTCCTTCCTGATTCATGTACTGAGCCATTAGATCTTGACTCTCTTGCCCAGATGTGTACTGCCCCTTTACTCTGCCAGAGTTTCTTGAACCCTTTTTTGTTTATATGAGTCCTGAAAGTTTCCTTTTTTCTGCTAGGCTGCTTCCTCTAAACCACATCAATATTAGATAGTCCCATTGATCTATCTGAAGGAGTCTACATTGCTAATCTCTAGATGCATTGTCGCCTAACCCGTCTCAGACTATAGACTGCATATTTCTTGTAGCGATCACCACAACTTGCTTTGTTGCTTTTCCACCATTTAACACATTGTTAGTGCATGCAGAGCTGGTAGAAACCTATCCAGAGCATAAGTAATCCAAGATTAGTTGCTGTTTGGTAGCCTTCATGTAGCTAATCGATTGACTTGGAATCTAGCTTACAAATTTATCACATTTAACACTCACTTTTGAATAGATGCCAGTCATTGTCAGAGAGGAAAATGAATTACAGAAACCCCTGGTGTAATCCTCTTGGAAATTCATGTTTCCAAGCCTACAAAATACAAGGAAGTACCCTTCCTGTAGGTTGCACACAGTGTATTTAGGAATAATACTTGTGAAGAAGGTGTAAGTAGATCTATTTCATCTACCCACTAGTATAGTAACACAATTTTAAATATATGACCTATTCATAATCCTCAGAACATCCTTTTTATAAGTAGCAGCTGGATGTTTCTGAATGGATCCAGTTTATCTCTGTATGGCTAATAATTTATTATTATGTGTGTATAGTACACAAGTATTTTAAGTTTCACCTTGATGATAGAGGTACAAAAAAAATGTCTTATTAGGATGTCTCTGTTACCCAGAATTGATTTGTACTGTAGCTAATGAACAAAACGCAATTTTGTTTACAGACTGTGTCCTCTATATGTAGGTCACTCTTATGAATATCCTGGCTATTAAATTACATCAATTCTACCTACCTATTTAAGATGCAGGATAAACTAAAAGGAATTTCATATTAGAGCAATAGTCTGGGGCCACCAACCTGAGCTTATTCCCCACAGAGCATTTGCTGCTTGCTCTGCTGTAAGGAAGTAGCTCTGAAAGCAGCAGTTCCTCTGTGCATCTCAGACATCCAAGCCCCTTGTTACAGATCAGAATATGGACACTCAGGCTAATGAATCTCCTCTCCCTATGGATATGCACGAAGGAAGGAATCAGATGTGAGAAAGAAGGCCAAAGGGAAGGGAGAGAGAGTGAAGGCAGTGTGAAGAAAATGCTCAAAAGGGGCAGAACATTATCATGTTGCTACGTGAAGTGGTGAGCAACAAACATGAGTGAAATACACAGTTTTCTTCCCAGCTACATTTTCTACTGCAGGAAGCATCACCATGAGTATCTTGTGACTAGTTGGCCCATGTTGTCCACAGAAATACGAAGAGCATCTGAAGTCTCATGTGGTTTTTATTTCTAAAAAAACAAATTTTTGATGAGCTATGGATCAGCTATTGACTGGCAAATTCTTGATTACGCTTAATTTAAGCTTTATATAGATCTTACTTGTCTGCTTACAAAATAATGGCAAAATTCTCTTTTGTGAGAATGAAGCATCTGCTACCACCGTAGTTTCTGAAGAACATAAATGTGATTTCCCAGGAAAGAAACAACCTTACCCATAATAATAAAAACCTGCATAGTCACATACTAATTTCATCTTAGCACACAAAAATTTTCTGTGCCCATATTGCCTCCAGAGCAACTACACAGGAAAGACACCTAGCAAACACATCATAAGTTTTACAGGAAAGTGACCTGAAACTCTAGTCGGCTAGGCAAATTCATACACACTCTTTTTTCTGTTACACATTCTGAACACTCATATCATCTAGATGTGCATACACTAGATTACAACATGCCCAGCCATTTTGGCCATGTATTTATTTCAATTGCAGATGCAAAGGCTAACAGTGTTTGTCAATAGCTGTCTTATATTTGCATGAGCAAATAGTAGCTGTCCTTGCAACCACACACTTACATTAGTCAAAAATTTAGCCCACATAATCATCAGTTCATAATTAATGAAAATAAAATGTTGCCTTTGATGCCTAGAGGAGCTACGGACTGATATTTATGAAGTCTTTTGTTACAGGAACTAATAAATTTAAGAAATTAAGTGAAGGGAAGCTGCAGTCTTTCCATCACTTGCATTTGCTGAAGCTAGGTGGATGATTTCAGTAAGACACTTTCTCAAGTGTGTACTTTAAATTTACAAAGATATGGCAAGTGCAACACTAAAGTTCAGGATCACATTCGACTCTTCAATGCATGGATGTAGCACTCTCTGGAGACACAGGTGGGTAACAATGTCATTTTGTCCACAGGGCTTAACAAAGCACAAAGAAGGGCAGCACGAGTACACAGTCAGTGGCGTTGCTGCAGCAGCTCTTCCTGTGAGTCTAACAGTTTCTAGGGTCTCAGATCCTACATGCCATATGAGCTGTAATACCTAGACACAAAAGGATTAGTAATGGACAGGGTGAGAGATTGGACTACAAATTCTCTTACTTTTTTGAGTTCAGGCCAGACTTTTCACATTGTTTTACTTTAGCTATTTTTAAATGGACTGGACTACAGACATTTAATGTGTATTTAATACATGTATATAATTCTATGTCATGTATGTTATGACTGAAAGTTCTGCTTTGCACCCACAAGAAGTTTATTCAATTCTTTTTTTTAAATCCTTCATTCAGATATAGACACAAAGCCAACACTGCTTATACTTTCCTGTGATGGACAGCCTCAACTCAGATTACTCAGTGTTAACAGATCTCTTGTAACTCATTTGCAGGCACCAAAGGTTAAGTGTAAAACTTGGCTGCAATTTTTACCTGGAAAGAGGGGTGTAGGTCTCAAATTAGCAGAAACAGTACATCTGCATGGGACACAAAATCTGCTGAAGATATTAAGAAAATGTACAGTGAAGAAAACTGTATAAAATCTCTCCAGAAAAGGAGAAAAATTTAAAAGTACTTTTCCTCACTTCTTCCTCACCTGAACTTGCATCAAAGAAAGCCCTATCATAGATAGAGCAGATGTCACAGAAGAAAGAGCACCCATTAGAAAGGATGTCATGAAGAGACATAAAAACACTGCTAGGGAAAACAAATAAGCCAGGAAAGAAAGCTTCACTTCTGAAAATAAAGGACATTAAAACAGGCCAAGAAACTAGGATCAACCTATGCATTAAATTAAGAAGAAAATCTTTAGTACCATAAACATACTCAGAAGTTCTCTCGAGGTGGAGGGAAAAAAGCACTCCCTTTCTACCTTTTATTTAGTGTATGTTTGGTGCCTTAACAGATGAAAAGTGCAGCATTTCTTTGCCACCCTCCCACACTCCCCCATGTCACCTCCTTAAAGGTCACATATTTAAAATAAGTAAACACAAAATCTTAGTCATGGGCAAAGCTGTGTGCTAACATTACTGCTTTAAAGAGTTCCTAGCAAAAATGGGATACACCTCTGGCCAGTAACAAGACAATAGAAAATTAGGCACACTGGAAGTTTCCATCTGATATAAAGCTACTACGTGCTTCCTTACCTGTCTCTGACACAGGCCACAGTAGTAGCTAATAATTTTCCATAGCAATTCCTATCTCTGAGATAAAAGACACAGAAGCCATGTGTTTTCTTTAGAATGGCTAATTAGGGTAAATCAGCAAGCATATATTTAGTTGCCCTTACTGCTGTCCCTCAGATAACTCAAACTACGTCTATGATCTGTAACAGAATGGGGAAAATGGAATGGGAGTGTGGGGTGCAAATGTGGAGAGTCAAGAATCCAGACAGAGAGAAAAGGGAAACTGAGAGAAACACAAGTAATGGAAGAAAAATAGTATGTGCAAGAGGGGGATGTTGCTCTCAAAGTCAAAACAACTTGATTTTGCATGCCTAGGCTAAGTGGATTTCTTTTTTTTTTCTATTTATTTTTCTCTTCCATATAAAATGTGGTAGGCAGGAGTCTCCTCACATCACTCTGGAATGTGAGTGATTCCCAAATGTGTAGAGCTGGGAGGAGAGCAAAGATGAGGATATGAAACCATATGGAAACACAGAGAACAGGAGGACGAAAGAGAAAATGAAGATGATATCATAACAGAGAGATCAAAGAAAGAATAAAAATAATAGGGATCCATATGTATGTTCAGGACTTCCTGGGCAGAGGTATGGTAAGTGAGCCACAGAGATCTTGTGCAGTGAGAGTGAGTCTGAGAGTTCCAGGCCATCTCAGATCTGCCAGCACTGTTGCAGTCCAACTTTGATGTGCAGGTGTAGTGGGTCAGAGACATCCAGCTCACACTAAACTCATGGCAGATGATCTGAACAAATAATCTGTTCATGCACAATGCTCAGACATTGGATTTGCAGGTGTACGGAGGCTCCCAGGGAACTACAGTTCTCGCCAAACTATAGGGCAAGAGACGAAATTCTTCCTTCAATTTTCTTGTGAAAAAGAGTCTCTGGAAACTCATATGCCTGGTGGCCTAAGGAATTCTGCAGTACAACAGAAGTAGGTAATAGAATGCTGAAAAATGAGTGAAGAAATATCACCTCCTGGAAATCAAGATCTCTTCATAGTTAGTGACACCAATTATTGTGATCAGAAGAGGTAACGGTGGAGTAAAAAGAGCAGCCTTAATGTCTGTATTATCTAAATACCTACGAGTAAAGCACTGACACACATCCAAAAGATCAGAGAAAAAAGAGAGCAGAAAGAGGAATTAAAAAGGAGAATGCTAGAGTATCATAGGATTTCCCAATTGTATCCAATTCCACCTGGCTTATAAGACCTATTCTTTGTCAAATTCAACTTTATTGATTTTTTTGCAAATACATCACTGCCTAAGTCCAATTTTACAAACAACCATGCTGAGTGTAATGGAATGGATGAATTCTCAGAAGGTGTAAAACCAGTGTAGATGGCTCTACAGCAGCACTTGTCACTCTGTTCTTTACTTTAAAGGCCAGCAGGGTGAGGATGGATAAGGTCAGACTATGTTGCCGTTTCCAGTAATCTGGAAATACAGGCTGGCTCAAAGTTAAAGAGCTCTAATTTGCAATGGTGTAACATCAGGGAAGAAAAGGCAAAGGAGGGAGGAAATGTTCCTGGAGCCAGCTATACCTCTGACACACCAGTTATCCCATTTCTCGTCTGGCACAGTTGAGGGTTTAGTCTGGTGAGAAATTAATGTTTGCATTGACCCTTTAAAGATGTGGTCTGAAAGCACTTTATGAGCCATGTATATTAGTGTTCATATTTGTGTGGGTCTGTTGAGTTTTAATCAATCAGCCTTGTTTCAAAAGACTTTAATTTTGCTCTCATTAAGTATGTGTGAGTTTTGTGTGTGTGCAGGCGCATATATTTATCCCTGTCAGCATTCAGAAAATTGCATGCCCCTGGTTAACATATTGTACAGTACTACAAATTCTCATGAATATCACTTATCACAAAGGATAAGTTCGTCCAATGGAACAGAATGGAAACTTTTCTCATTTTCAAACAGATTGCCTCTGCTAAATACACAGATATTTGCTGTCTGTACTTTTTTGTATTATGCTTGTAAAGTATAACTGTTCCACTTACCATTTCTCCTGTATTTCCGGAGATAGTCCCTGACAAAATCACTGTGCAGAATTTCAGACATTAAAATAACTCCAAAATATATTTAGAGTTGAGACACATTAACACATATCTTTCACATTGTCCTCATGCAATGGCTTTGCTCCAGTGGATGACAGCAGTCAATGTGGATTTTTTAGGTAATCATGTAATCACAGCAAAAATACAAAGGCAAATAAAGCAAATTACATGCTAAGTAAGATTTCAAGTGTTTATCCTGACCAAACTGAAATTGCCTCTCTGTCATGTCTTATCCCACTGTAACTTAAGTAACTTGTTTCACTGCACATGAAAAAAAAAAATCTCTTCTGTTCTTCTTTCTTTCTTCAGTACCACTTGTAACCTTTAGTCCTTTCATTCTTACTTTGGGCTACAAGGGTATAAAACCTGTAATTAACAACTTCTTTATTGCCTCCGCAATAGTAATTGCCGTGTATAGCCTTGAGGTACTAAGAATAAAAAATCATTTTCCTCCCCCTGCCCCTTGTATTTAACTAGCACTCTACAGTTATTATTAGGGTCTTGCCAAAACTTCACCTTTCACAAGAACCTTGTGATAAAAGTGTAATCCCCGCACAGTGACCTCTGCATGCAGCAATCAATACTTATGCTGTAATATTTCCCCTTCTTGCTGTTTCAGAGCAGCCTTTTAAAAAAAAAGCAGGCTGGGAAGAGATTAGATTATCAATTATCATGAAACTGTCTGCAACTTCAAAGGGCTGTAGAGCAAGGGAAACCATAGTTTATCAGGACTGTAAGCGTCCTGCAATTATCTCTCATGTCACCCAGATGTAGAGCAGTAGTTGGGGGAATAGCTTGGGTCTGTGGTGAGAGACTGGGCTGGTGGAAAAATATAAAAGCAGCATTTTCTTTGGAACATGAATCATTGGTTTTGGGTCAGATATTGACAATAAGTAGGATCTTGAATGTGTTAACTACGAGCAGCTCGATCCAATATACTCATGTATCTATGCAGTGTGAGCATTTTATCGATAAGCAGACACGGGACGCTTTCTTTTTCCCTGAAACTCCAATTTTTACGCAGGTCAACAGATTGTTAATAGTGTGTCAAAGAATGATGCATTGATAGTCAGTAAAACTGCAAGATGTTTGTCTTCAGTCATTCCCACAAGTATTAGGCCTATGGGTTTGCACAGGAAAACAGCTTCGCAAGTCAAGTAAAACAAAGAAGTTTTGAAGCAAAACTGCAGCTACTGACATCACTTCCTGATGCAACGTGGCATTTTTGTTTGGTCTTGTTTTCCAGTGGGATCCATGAGGCTCCAGTTTGACCTGTGATATCTTAAGGCCAGGAACAATGGAAAATTAATGTAATGTTTATTAATACATAGAAAAAGCCTCCGGCTTTACAGAGCACCAAATAAAAACAATTAAAGCAGCATGTAGTCACAAGTCTGGTTAATGTGCAACTTTCTATGTCAGGATATGATATACTGAATGAAAATAAGTTTATAAAGGAATTTTACTTAGTTATGTTCCACCCCACTACCCCTTTATTTCACCCAACGTATAAGCCAGGTATTTACCCTTGACCACGACCACACAAGGACAAGAAAAATACAATTAGCAAAGCTAGACAATTTCATTTGGCATAAACAGGACTGGTCCTTATACAGGTAACAAAGATAAGGAAGTGTAATATTAATATGTTTAACTTACACAACACACAAGGATCTCAGTGCACTCCACAACAATGGAGATTTATGTAGTATGTATATGTATGTAAGTAAGTTTATGTATAACGAGCCTTACTCTACCATAGACAGATGGTAACAGTCCACCTCCAGTCCACCTCCAAAAATGCACAGCTGAGTAATATCAGAAGAGAGACCCAACTGGGCTGACATGGTAGAACAGAATGAATAATGTTAGAAGCATTATTTTTTTGCCTCCTTTTTGTTTCTTCATAGTGTTGGGTTATTTGTTGTTTTTGACATTTCGGCAGGATTGCTTATGACCCAAGAGACTAGAAAATGCCTAAGTTGAGACAAAACATCAGTCTGTGGTTTCCTTATGCTTTTAGCCAAGCAAACCATAATGGTGGAAAGACCTAAACTTTGAGGGAGCCAGGAAGATTAAGAAATTATAAACTGTGTGCTGAGTGGGATATCTGGACTCCCTGTACTTTTTTATTTCTTGTTAAGGTAAGAAACAGGCCACGTACAAAAGCTAAAAACATTTTACATAAAAAAGTTCTAAGGAGCATATCTGACAAAGAACTGGAATTTATTTCCTCTCATAAGAAACTAGAAAGAAAAACTAAAACCATTCACAGTGTATGTATTATTTCTATCTCCAGGTAGCTGTTAACTGGGCAATGTAGGAGTCCTTCAGATTCCTGATGGCCCTCTGAGGACCTGCTGGGCATAGAGCACAATATTTCAAACAAATAGTAAATACAGAGACTATGCCCCACTGCTTCCTAGGATATCTGGTATCTATCCCATTAAGGGTCTCTGATGGCCTATTGGAATACTAAGAGGTCAAAGGGTTGAAAAATGAGAGAAAAATAGGGAATCAAGTTAATTTTTTTGTGGACAGTTTTGTGGCTCATCTTTCCACAGCTGTCATTTTGCCACCTGCTGGTTTTTAACCTACTTTTCTCCAAATAAAGTTACTGTAGCTGAAATCTAATCCACTGATTCCTCATACAATTATAGGGATAAATCTAAACCTAAATCTATGCTTAGAGTCTACTCTCCTAAGTTGGTGTACACTGGGCCTTGTCTCAAAAAAGCACTGGCAAGGCAAGATATCCCAACTTTGACCACTGCATGGTAAGGACCTTGAAAGATTACAGAATAATGTTTGGTGTGAAATATTGTGAATGGGATTGGACTTTTTGGGTTGCATGTATTTCTTTAGACCTCATGTCTCCAGATGTAGAGAGGTAGGGCGTTTCTATGAAAAAAAGCTTTCCCTCTTGTTTGAAACCATGTTTTGTTCCTGTATGACATGGATACAACCTGGGACTTATTTTCTTTGCTGATAGCGGAAAGAGAAAACATTTTCAAACATATGCTGCATTTAGAGCCAATATGCAGAGAACCATTTTCCCTTAGTCAAAGTTAACTTTTACTTAGTTACACATACTCTATTTTTCATACAAAAAAACTTCAGAAATACTAAGATTTAAAAGATGGCATGCCTACAGATATATATGACATAATCTTCAATGATGTCATGATGCCAGACAAAATAGTTTCCTGGGAAAAAAACATGCAGCTAATCAGTTAAACCCATTTAGGAATTAACTTGAGCATCTTATTGTCAGATTAAACTCTCAAGATTGCCAATGTTCTTTTGCCAGTGTTAACACCAGACATGGAATTATTTCATGTGTATTTCAGATGAGAAAGATGAAAGATATCTCTTTGTAAAATGTTGTGGTACATCACGTCTGTTGTAGAAATGCAGCTTGACCTTGTTGGGTCACATCTCTTTTTCTCCATGTTTTGCTGAAGGAAGATCCTTTTTAGAAGAAACACACAAGCATAATTGTAATAAAATAAAACATTATTTATTTCCTGCCTTCCTATTTCAGACAGTCAAGGAAATGAGTGTTCTTCTCCATTGTATACAACTGACCATTTTGCATGTGATTTTATCCCTATTTTTTTGCTCAGAAGGCAGTTAAAGAGGGTGGAAAGGACACTGTATAATTTCCAGCTGAGTCGTGCTTGTGTCCTGAGCTGGGCAGAGCCTCCACAACCATCTAATTAGCCTTTAAATGAGAGTCAGGACTGCACCTCTGAAGCAAATCTTGCCATCAATGCCATGTACCACTTTCAAAGTGTGGAGCAATCTCAGAGACATAAACTGGACTCCTTTTGGATGAAAACGTACCAGAAGCTGCACTTCCACTGCTGGGACACATCAGAGCTATTCTAAAAGAAGCCTCCCCAAAATGCACATAGCATGGATGCTGGGTCCTCAGCACCGGCTGTATCACTCCATTCAACCACTCTACAGTGCTACACCACTTGCTGACATAGACACGGTCATATTCTCCTCCAGCTTCCTGACACTCTGGGGGCAGGGGCAGGAGCAGGAGGGACTACATTATGGGACTAGGCTGGTCCACATTGCACAGTTTGCACTGCACATGCTCGTCTGAACATAGGGACAATTAAGTACAACATTTGACATAAAAAACATCCCTGTGGAACAAGGACACCTTGTTAGCCAAACTATTATTTATGTAACTAGAGGGTTATATAAATCAGCAGGCTTTGGGGGTAAAACCCATTTGTTTGTCAAGCCTTTGTATAGTGTCTAGCACAGGGAGGCCCTGATCCATGACCTAGCCTCTAGGCACAACCAAAACACAATAAAAAGAATTTGCCTGGCCACTGGGCAAACAGAAGAAAAAGATAGCTCCTGCCTCTCCTGGTAATAAGGGGATGGTTCTTTCATATACAAACAGATTTGTTTAGATATCAGGAAACAAATTGAGTATCTAAGTCCACACATCCCCCCCATTAAGCAATTGCACGATCTGAGGTCTCAGCAATGAAATGATCATTGAGCCAGAAGTTTACTGAAGTCAAAAAGCCAAGAAAAAAGCAAGCTACTGTTTTTTATATTCTTGACAAACAGTATAGCATAAGATTTAAAATATAAGTAAAACAGAACCAGCTGGTAGAAGCAGGCATCGGTTCATTAGAGAGGAGGTAGCTATACCAATTTACATCAGATGAAGAACATGTCTGAAGGACATACTTTTAAGTACCTGCCTTGGTACCTGCCTTGCCCATCACATGCAGCCATCCTAACTGGCTCATGCAAACAAGGTTTCGTGTATCCAGCAAAACATGAATGTGCTCTTTGCAATTTTTATCTCCATATATGAGCATATGAAATTCTTGCTGCCCCAAATGTTTGATCATTCACCCTACCAAACCCTTAATTTTTTGCCCTTGCAATCATTTCCTGGCAGAGCTGGTTCAAGGTTTCTTCGTAGCACACACAAAATGGGGATCTGTCACCATGGGATTAAGGATCCAGGACTCAAATCGTAGGAAGAGACAGATGCGGCATGAGGCAGATTTGAGGTGCAGAGTTGCTGGCAGAAAAAGCCCTGGGAAAGCCAGGTTTGCTGCTGCTGCAGCTGCTGGGGTGAGGCAGTGCTGGGGGATGCTCCATCAGCAATAGCTGCTGAGCTACATGCCCCTTGTTCTCTTGGGGGCAACAGAAGCCAAAGCTTTTCAGGGCTTTCCCAGCAGGACCACGACCATGCCCTTGCTTAACGTCACTGCCTATTTTGTGTAGTCAATGAGGCTGTTTCCTGTTTAGGGGCACAGCTGAGGAAACTCTGGCTTCAGGAATTTCTTAAAACAGTTTCATGAGCAAAGGCAGCATTTCAGGAAACTGCTTCCGCAGGTAGGACAAATATTTGTGTTAACCATAAGCATATAACCATGTAGGTGGAGTTAAAGTCAGATAGATGGGAATTTGGTGATGTGAGTAGTTCAGAATTTAGTTGTTTTGGAAGATAAAGGTTGTTCTTTTCTCAAAGACTGGTCAGAAACACAATTCATATGAGTTTATTCATTTTCTGTACCACTGAAAGTAACAACTTTGTGTGCATCATTCTTGTGTCTGAGAAGCCGTGCAGCTACAAGTCCTCATCTGTGTAATGAATTTATGCAGGTCTTATTGGAAAAGGTGGCAAAAGCAGTCACCTATCTGTCCCTCACTTGAACATTTCCTTGCTTTATCATTATAAATTGCTGTTTTATAAATGCTGGGCCAACGTGGGGCTGGAGTGTGTTAGTGAAGTTCCCCTGCTTGATGGACTTCAAAGCTAGAAGAGATCATCTTATCTGACAACCTCAATGACTCAGATCACAGAGTTTAACTCACTTACTCCCATATCAAAGTGTAACACGCACATGGACCTGCATAAGCAGTGACTTTATGAAACAGGAAAACAGCAAATTGCCAACTTAAAGTGACTTTTATTAAATATATACAAAAAGCATGAAGGAGGAAGAAAATTAATGTCTTGGAGCAGGATTCAGCTCATCTAAACCTTTAAGATAAACAACAAAAAATTCAGCATCAAGTTGACACTAGGTCTCTCGTCTGCCTGTGCAGTCTAATGGACGAGCACCTCCTCAGTATGAGTCATCCCACTTGCGTAGACTTTTTTTCTGGGAAGACCGTGGATTAACGCCTGGGGGAGGTGCCTGTCATCTCCATTTATGAGAGAGGGAGCTTGGGTGACAAAGCTAGGCCAAGCACTTACCTATTAATATGACAGTATTCAGGTGAGACAAATGTCACCTGAAGAAAGAAAACACAGACTGCATTTTTTTTTAAAAAGTGAAAAGACATTGCAGGCTTCAGTGCAGCACCTGCAGAAGTGAACCCTGCCCACATCTGATATTTGATTTAGGAGTGCCATGCACAGCAGTGGCTCAGACCTCTTCAGTGAGGTAGAGATACGCCTTTGTCCTGACTTCCATCTATGGGCCTAAGCACAAACAGCCCAGCAGTGGGACATGTGATATCTAGCCTGACTTCTGCTGGTCTGACTCGGAGTTCAGCAACTGGCTGCTTATGAAAGTATGGCTCAATAAGAATTGTTGATGACCTAAGTAAGAAGGTCAATTTTTAGGTTTTCAGTATGCAATACAAATAACTGCTCTTAGTGTAAGAGTTGCAAAATTTTTTTTTTTTCAGTATTCATTTAGTCAGAAGTATTTATGTAAACGTCACAGCTCTCTGCATACATTTGTATAAAGTTCTGTACATTACAAAACATAGCAACAAACATCATAATTCCTGCAGGATTAAGTACAGTGAGCACAGAGCAATAAGGGAATAAAGTTTATGAGCAGGAAATGTTAGCTTGTAGCAGACTGATATATTTACACCTGTTCACTAAAATGTCACATTTACATATATCTATTTTTTAATTATATGCAGGCACTGTAGTACTCAGACTTGTTTACATTGAGTGGATCCAGAGTACTGACTGCTGGTTTTAAATATAAATGGAAGAATAAACCAAATAAATACAGTATGAATGTGTAACTGGGAAAGTGAGAGAGTAAAATTCTTAATAATACATAATTTCCACAAATTCGGAATTTTCTTAATGTGCATCAAAATATAATGAATTGTCTCTTTCAGATCAAGCCCTAGTTAGAGCCTTTGTTCTATACACATCACTGGGAAAATGTCCACTGACATCAGTAGGTCCAGGAGATCATATACAAAAATCCCAAATTTGTGCAGTGCTCTCCTCTGCCTTCTCCTTCATGAAGTACCCAGTGCTCAACTGAAATGCTCAGCATTCTGCTGAGCACTGGCATAAAGATACATAACAGAAAAAGAATAATGGAAACAGAAAGCAGACCCTTAAGCTACAAGAAGAGATGATATACGCAGTTGACTTTAACTGCTATCAAGGGTATGTATATTTAGATTTTGCTCATGACATTTTGAGTTGCACAGGATAGGATATTCTTGTTGGGACAGAGGGGAGGTGTAATGGGGATGGAAATTTTAATCTAGGCCCTCAACATATGTTGAATGACAGCTTCACTGTTCCAGATAGATTCTACTCTGATGCATTAGAAGCTAAAAGCTACCTGAACTGTCTTCCCTATTCAGCTTCCCACATGCTGCTGCTGCAAGAAAAGCCAGAACGCATTTGTGACAGTGCATTATATTTGTTGCTAGCATTGTGAGAAGTGCATTCAGAGTAGCAATCTTTTTTTTTTTAAAAGCTCTGTTGCTAATCTGTATTGAAAATAATAATGATTCCTATGCATCTTTAAAAGTTGAAGCCCAACTCATTAGTTTAAAGGAAATACTGAAGTCAGTATAAGGTTATTTTCATTCCAGGCCATGTTGGTGTGAACATTATCAATTGATCTAGGATTTAAGTGACCTGTCTGGAATGCTTGACAAACAAATTTTTCTCATGAATTATACATATTACTGAAAACCATACTTAATGGGAGACTGGGAAGAGGGCAGGTATTTCCATCACCTAGGGGTGAAAGCCCTGCAAATTAACAACAAGACGGTTCATTGAAGCAGGTAATGGATTGGTCTGTGAAAACAAGAAATCTTTGTGGGAATGACTGTGATTATTCATATAGTCTGTTTGCTAATTATTGCTAGTATGAACATTATTTTAACTGCTTTTAAGAACCTTGAGAAATGATGTGACTTGTCAACAGTGTTGTGAAACACTGCAATGTAGAACACATATAAGTAGTACGCAGTCATTCATTGGAAAACTTTGTGTTTGATCATGAAATCAAAATATGCAGACCATACTTATTTTTAGGTAATGAATATGTGTTTGGCTAGCAAGAGGGAAAGAATAATAGAGAAAAAGAATCTTTAAAAAATGGGAGGTACCATGTATCAGCACAGAGTAGCGATATTAGAGCTGAACAGCTACCCAGCTAACTTGATGCACAGCATATGATTCTCTGACTAGAGAGGACAGGAAAGGGGTAATCCTGCAATGCTCATTCCTGCATTCTAATTCCATGCCTAATAATGCCTAAACATCCATGTGGTAAGAGAAGTCAGTGTCATTTGGAGAGAGCCTAAAAGCTGTGTATTCCTAAGAGCTATATAGCACAACATAAATATACTATATATAAGCCGTTTTCCATTAAAGTGATTTCCTTTTTTTCCATTGTACCTGCTAACAGGCATAAACACCCAGACTTAAGTGATAACTTTGACATGTGTATTTTGTGTGGTTTTGTCACTGTTCCTTTCAGAAGTCAGATCTGTGCTCCTTTTCCATTTTCATTTACTACTTTCAGCTATTCCAGGAGACTAACTTTTTCAGTATCATTCGTTATATCCTCTACTGCCAGTATTACTTGGCTTTTGAAAGGACACTAAATAATTAGCTTTAAAATTAACTATCACTACAGTATCTTCACCTTTTGGCATAACTTCAGTTCTGATTGTTTTACTCCTAGCCAGGCATTATTTCCTAGAATTAAAATTTTAAGGCCAGAGGGATCTATCTAAGAGCCTTCTCTAGCTTCCTCCATAATACTGGCCTTCAGATTTTTCCATTTAAATTCCATATCTTTCAGTTGCTCTCCTGCATGTGCTTTTAAAGCCATGCAGAGTGAGATTCATATGATGTGTCCACCTATGAGCTAGTCCCAGAGATTCTTCATAAAAATGGAATGAGAAAGTAAATAGTAGATTTTTATCAGCTATTACAAAAAATGTTATCTTTAAATTTTCCTACAGCAGATTGGATGAACCAAGTGCTGTTTATGCCTCCCCATTACATCTGAAGGAAGTCGGGATGACCTGCTCAGCAGCAGAGGTTCATGCAGAAGACACCTGAAGTTAAACAAGAGGGCTTGCACTCTCAGCTTTGATTTGAGTCCTTCAAGTGAGGGGAAATGCTCAAATTGTTTCAGTGACTAAATATAGTAGCAGATAAAAATTTATGTCCGATTTCTAATCTGAATCTGACTAATCTTTTTCAGTATTGCCACTTCTCTCCATGCTCAGCTTCATTCTTACTCTGTGAAGTTGTGGAATGATGCTCTCTGTAACTACTGCTGAAACAGTGTTCACCTTTACAGGGACAGGACTTTTATGCATGGTGTCCTGTACACTCTTGGATTGGAGGAACATTTTCCCTTCCTGAGCCTCTGTGATCACAGGATGCACAATACAGTTTTATTCCTTCTTCCTGTCCTTCCTAGGTATTGCATCAACAGGTCATATTCATTTATCGCAAGTGATAGTGATAGCAAATCAACTGAGGAGCATCTTGATCCTTATTTCCTTGGTGTAATTTCAGGTTGAACATCTTTCAGTACCCATGGCAAGATCACGTTAGAGGCACTGAGGACTGTACACATAAGGAGAAATTACTTTCAGGTCAGTACCTATGACATACTGCAAGATCATCTGGCAGCACCATTTACCTTATCCTAATAAAGGAAAAACTGGTTCTTGTAGAATAAGATTGCCATAGATTGACTTTCATCAAAAACAGCCCCTGGAATCAAGTTGTATGTGTTAATTTGACTGACTTTCAGGGACACAGTTTAAGTAACTTTCTTCGCCAGAAGGCTAAACGCTTTGAATAAGACACTTGAATTACTTGAAATAAGGAATGGATAAAACAGGCTTCTTTATTTTTTAGTATAAATCATGTTTTATCTATTACTTATTAGCATTCCCATTATCTCTCAGCTGTGTGTTTCTAATAATTGGTCAGATTTTTAAAATTGTCATGGCAAAACTATTGCATTCAAGAAACTTTAATATACTGGTATCAGGGGCTATGCAGACCAGATCACAGAAGATACTACACATATTGGGCTTGCTTCAGTGAAAGCAATGGTAAAATAATTTGTAGAAACTATTCATCTATGTATATGCTTGTCCTGGTTCCAGTGAGGATAGGGTTAATTTTCCCAAGGAGTTGGCATGGGATAGAGGTATTCCATACCATGTGAGGTCATGCCCAGTACATAGCAGGAGGACCTGGCCCAACCTCCAGTTGGTGAGTACAGTAATTGTGTTTTGTACATTCCTCTATCAGTGTTATTGTTGTTGTTTTTCTCTTTCCTTTGCTGTTCTGTTAAACTGCCTTTATCTCAACCCATGAGTTTTGCCTTTTTCTTCCAATTCTCCCCCACAGCTCCTGGGCGGGGGTGGGTGAGCGAGCGGCCACATGGTTCTTTGTTGCCGGCTGAGGCCAAACCATGACAGCCCTTTTTGGTGCCCAGCAGGGGGCTCAAAGGGTTGAGATAACGACAGATCCGGCCAGAGCTTGTTAAAACAAATTTGTTGTATGCATTTATTATATTAGTTAAATAGTCACTGGTCACAGTGTTGCTTTGTTTGTTTGCGTGGCTGTGGCATGTACATTCTTATATGCTCTATGTACTCCCCGCAATGCTGTTTATCACCTCTGGGAGAGGGGTCAGGATTATCATTTTGCTGTCCTGTGTAACATCAACTTATGATATGATAACATCACTGTTCAGGCAGTTATGTTGGGGTGTTCATGCAGCATTGCTGTCCTGCCCGTACCTTGGGTGCCGTCTGTTGGAATTTATTAATAATCGCACCCCATCTTTGGGGAAATGGGGGGGGGGATACTTTCCCCAGCTCTTTCGCCTCCCTTTTCTTCTTTGGGCCAGATATGACAGCTTTTGAGAATTTAATAACCTTCGGATGCTCAAACTAGCATGGTCCTATTGCTAGGTCTCCTGGATGTGTTTCAGGTCTTGTTTAGGGTTAAACAGCTATTTAAGACTATGACTCAGAGATGTGCCCCAAGGCTGGATAGTCATGGGTGGCATGTCTTGTGGGAGAATATGGGCAGGTATCCAGAGAACTTCTCACCTCCAATGGTTTGGGACTTCATCCCCGAACAACTACAGGACCCCGATAAAGTGATAGAATGTTTGAAAGGAAAATGCTGTGGCTATTCCAGAGAGCCACAACTTACCACACTGTGCTGGGCCCTGGCCAGTATCTAACAAACACTGCTCAACATTATGCTGCACCCTCAGGGGAAAGAGGGAGAAACCAGACCAATAGGCACTGCAGCTACTCCAACCCCTGNCCCTGGCCAGTATCTACCAAACACTGCCCGATATTGTGCAGCACCCTCAGGGGAAAGAGAGGGAAACCCCGCGACAGGCACTGCGGCTACTCCAACCCCTGCGACAGCAGCTGCGGATACTCAACCCCCTGTGACAGGCACTGCAGCTGAACCCAAAAACCAACCCGTGCTGGTATCAGTCACCCCTATACAGATGAAGAAATGCACTGGAGAAATCAGTTCGCTTAGCAAGGGATGAGGATGAACCAGGGCCATCAGGAGAACAGGAGGAAGAGGCAGAACCAGTGATAATCACCCGATCCCTATGCCTGAGTGAGCTGC
>VYXH01008362.1:396803-427742 GCA_013397275.1 Burhinus bistriatus | reverse complement strand
GGGGGGGGGGGAGAATAAGATTACGTAAATATCTTAGTTACTGAAATTTGCTTTAAATAGATTTTTCTGTACATAGTAATGTAATTTAAAGGTCAGATTTCTCCAGAACTCCCAGGACTATAATCAAGTGCTGCGTGTATATCTTTGGAAAACTGGTGTCTCGTCTTTCTAATGAAAGCAAGCTTCTGATGGGTCAGATAGCAGACCTTAAACCTTTCACTGGGTCAGGAATGATTACTGCCCATCCTTGGATAAGGGCATTTCACATTAGGGGGAAGGGTGAAAACATTTTTTTTTTTTTTTTTAATAAAAATATTGGCTGTTTAAAGCTACCCCTATGCTTGGAATGTTAGAATAAATCCTGGGGGAGATGGATTAGTGGCCCAAGCAGTTTGAAGTAGTCAGAGGTACCCGATAAGTGTAATTTATCACAAAAATATCATTGGTGCATCAGTGGGACCAGCATCTAAGCTATGCATGTATTTTAGACTCTTTTTATACAAGAGATTCAACAATTTTTTTGCACAAGTACATCCTGATCTTTTGATTTAATGCAAGGTACTTACTTTGCTAAAATTTAAGATTTTGAAGGTCACGGGTACATCTGATTCCAAGGTTTTTAAGGGTAAAAAAAACCAGAGTAGTACAATGGCACCAGGGAGACTGACCAAGTCAAACAGAATCTCTTTGATTTTAATGAGAGCTTTGCCAAATTGCAGGATTGTTGCACATTTGGAAACTTACACTTTTTTTCTTTAAAAGAAGTTTTCTTTCTGACAAAGTGAAACCTTCAGAATGAAAGTTTATCAAAAACAAGGAGGCTGTGGTAGTTACATTCCGGTTCTTTGCTTAAATGAATTTATTTATTGTACCACTCATAACAGTGCTTCCTGCTATAAAACATTAATAATTATAAATATTACATTTATATCCCATTTGTATATTTTCATTTTTTTGTGGTTGTGCTTTTCTGGTTTGTTTTTATCTCAGTATTTAGTGTTATGTAACAATTTGCCTTAGTTATTGCTGATATTAAAAAAAAAAGATATGCTATGAAAAAGGTCTGTTTCAGGTTACATATTTTGTATGTAAGAAATGCATATAATTTCTGGAAAGATCCATATTCCTCTTCTAGCTTAGGAAATAAGGGCTGTAAAAGTGGTTATTTATTCAAGGGATAGGATAGCAAACAATCACAGTTGCTATTTCACAATTTTTCATTAATGCATTCTAAGTTTTGCTTAGGGTGGGAAAGAGAAATATCTAGATTTTTGTTAGATTCTTCAAGATATGTCAGGCATTGTTTTAGCATTGTTGTTGGAAGCTATTAAAAAAGACTTACTGTATATTTCTGTTACGTCTCTATACTGTTCTTCGTCTTTGAGTCCTTTCTTGTCAGTGACTGGGCTGATTTTTTATGTACAATCAGCACAGAGCAGCACGTACCTCGCAGGAAGGAAAGAAAATGCTGCGAAGCCTCGTTGCTGTTGGGAAACGTTACCCTCTCCAGATCTTGGAAATTCTTTCAGATGAGTTTAATACTGAGGCTGATGTTTCCCAGTTCAGTTGCATTTTATATGTGAGACAAGACAAAAGCTTCCTATTAGTAAATGTCTCTTATTTTTGTGAATGTTATTTTCCTTCCAGAGAGAGTGAGTGCATGTCTCTCGTGAGCGCAGGCTGTGGAATGTAGGCAGGATCCGTGGTACAAGAGGTGATTGAGCTCCCAGATTCTGCTACATGCAGAATGGGTAATAACTATTTGCTAACAGGAAGACTTTATTTGTTTTCAGTTTTACTTTTTTCTCTTTTTTTTTTTTTTTTACCGGAGGAGTACCAGACGTGTCGTTATGCTCATCAGTGCAATTGTTCATCGTGTGAACTCGGCAAAATTGTGTAGAGCAGCGGTGTCCCCCTCTGCTTCATTTGCCTCTGGCGTCAGACTGGCACTAGTCCCTGTGCCTGTGTCATTTGGAAGTAGCATAAAAACTGATTGAAACTTTGAGATGAGGAGTAGCCTAAGCACATGCCCAGGCCATGGAGTAATGATTGAAGTTATGTCATCCACTAAAAATGCTTTTAAAAGTCACTGAAGTACTCTGGCATTTTTGCTGAAAATCCAACCAGCCCTGCGCTATCAGACGCATCAGCCCGATTAAAAATTTTCTGTACGATCAGGCTTTCGCAGCACCTCGAAACAATTCCAAAAGCGGGACCGTTGAGGAAATGTAGTAGTTACTTCTGCTGATGACGTCAGCAGAGTAGCCCCGATGGGGCTGAGCCCCCGCAGGTCCCCCGGTGTCAGCAGGAATTCATCTCTGCGGCGCGAGGGGGGCTGCGGGGCAGATAACGGCAGGGACGCGGGAGCAGCACCAGCCCGGCAGGGCCAGCCACGAGCTGAGAGCTGGTTAGGAGCTCGCCTGAGTAAATACTAGTGGGGATCTGGAATGGGACATGTTTTGAGAATTTGGGGAGACATTTTGGTTTTCTGCTACAATCATGGTGACCTTATTGGACAAAATAATTGCAGTGGTAATACGTAATTTACACTAGCCCATGGTAGAAAATGATAGGGAGGATCTGTCTGCAATGTAGGCAATATGCAGTTAGATTAATAAGAGGATAATTTATAATGCTTAGCTACTAACCTGAGAAAAAATAACCAATAAATATGAAATACACTGCAAAAATTTCTTCACTGAAATATATAACAAATAGGAACATTTTGCGTTCTGTTTAGAAATCACATCTATTATTTTTTGGCCTAAACTTTTGAACTAGTTCAAAGGCATACATCATACCTTTTCAACTATCAGTAATGTGTCATGGTAAAATAGCTGGATTATAATGTCTCTGCTTAGACTAATTATGCTATTAGTGTATTTCAATTGTTAAATATATACCCCTCTTGCTTGCCTCTCTTGTGGCATGGTACGTCTTAAAACACTTACTGCTCTGGTGAACTTTGAAAGGTGGGCACATACTTAGTAACAACTAGAGGCTGCTTAATTTAGTCAGATAGTTGGGAAGAAATATTCGGGAGAAAAAGGAGTGTGCTTTTCATAATGCAGCTGTGATTTTTATTTTTCATTCCAGACAAAATTCAGTTTTATACTAAATCTGCTACTTCTTCTTGTAACAGGAATTGATTTCATTTTATTTAATATCTCCTTCTCCTGGAATGGGGAGTGCAGCAGATACAGTAAATTATTAGCGGAGAGCCCGAGTTCCCCAGGCACTGGGTGTGGGAGCCAGCGGGAGGGTTCAGCACGGGCGGCCGGGACCCTCCCTGGTGAAGGTGGCGCAGGCTGAGAGCCCCGCGCTGGGGGCGAGGGGGGCACAGGCTCACCACGTACGCCACCCACCCCGGCACGCGCGTGCGGAGAACCCACGGACGTCGCTGACGTGCTCAGTGGGGTAATGGGGGGGAAAGAGAGGGATTAGTAAAATGCTTCATGTTTCTTATCATTGCTAGGCTAAGAGCAGGCAAGTACATTTTCTGTCTGTGTGGTTTGCACAATGCTCCTTGCGCTGTTCGGTTCTTTTGGCAGTGGCAGAAGAATGTGGTGTGTAAATATAACAGCAATATTTCATGATAATATTAGAAAGGGATCTTCTACTGCTTGGGCTGGCTTGGACCATGTCACAAGTTGCATAAAATGCAGATTCACAAAAAAGCTGTGAATTTTAAACCCCAGTGAGATGGAAGAAACGGTACCCTCTATAAAGGGTGTACTAGTTCAAATGACGTACTTGCAGAAAAAAACAGGGATAAATGCTTCTCTTTGCCTACCTTTTTTTTGCCTTGCATGATATGTCACGTTATTGCTCAAGTGAGGTAAGAAAGCAAGCAAGTAAATAAATAAAACTGTGAAGTGAATTGTACAGTAATCTCCAGTAAAGGTAAACAAACCAGGTATTGCTCTTGGATGGTTTAGTGTGGTAGAAAGGTTTTTTTGGCATGATTTGGGGATGATTGCATTACTCACGGAGGCAAAGATTGACTCATAATGAAATGACAGTTTCTTGTTCGTTACAAAATATAAACCCTCCACATTTGTTCTGAAACAAA
Source organism: Burhinus bistriatus (assembly GCA_013397275.1). NCBI lineage: Eukaryota > Metazoa > Chordata > Aves > Charadriiformes > Burhinidae > Burhinus > Burhinus bistriatus. The sequence goes on along the minus strand of VYXH01008362.1, from coordinate 423,670 downwards.
GAATAAGGTTAGTTATAAGTAACAGCTGAGTCTCCAGCAGTCAAATAATGAAATTGGAGGTGTTACGGAGGATTTAGGTGGGTGCAATTAAGATGAGAAATTTCCTTTCTTTATGTGAATTGGAATAAATATATCAAGTGGGCAGGGAATGATTATCGAATATATACCTTGCAGACTATGTAATTGTGGTATGCTATATCTAACGCTATGAATTAAAACTGATTTTTTTTTTATAAAAATGAATTAGAATTTTTTTTAGCAAGCAGAGGTGTTTTCTGAGTTAAGATGTTTTAAAAAAATGTAACAGGGAAATAAGATTATTTTGCGGCAGTGGGGGCTTTAACAGCACTGGCAACATTTAGGGAAGGAGACGCCACTTTTCTCCATTAGTAACTAAGTAAAAAAAATATGTGAACAATTTCCTATCTAATTTAAAATAAATGTTCAAAGTAAAGCTAGACTTCTGAGTTTGAGAATAGAAACCATAAGAGAGAAAAAGATGACAAAACTTGTAAGGTAAAATGAACTGACTTTTGGTTTTAAATGTAATGCTCTTTGGTGTTTATAACTGCATGCTCTGTAGATCTAGATATTGCATGCCTTGTTCAGGCAATTTATTCACTGTTTCTAGATACCTCTTTAAATTCAACATACAATTAAGGCAGATATTTGACTTTTTTTTTTTTTTTTAATACTAACCTTATATTTCCTTTAAGTTTCTGGACTTGCTTTGGCTAGACTGATATTCCTCAAATGAAATACTTTCTTACTTTTGTTTCACTTTTTGGAATGCCTGCAACTGCTTTGAACATATCTTGACAAACTTGTCCAATCTCTGTGACTAACGCAGTCACCGAGATCAGAGCCAGCCCCTGGCATCGGCGGGTGCTGTGAAACGTAAGGGCAAGTTACTGCTGTGAGAGGGGTGGGAGGAGTGGACGGGGACTTCTGCTCCCTGGACCTGAGCAGGCTGTTCTCAAAACAGCCATTTTGCAAAATAGGCTCTGGTTGTTCCCAAACAAATTACTGATAATAAATATTTTCTCCTTTTATGTGACCAACACATACGCAGAATATATGTGTTGCCATTGCCCTTTATTGGATGCTAAATATACCTTATAAGTAGAAAGCACCATGTGTGGCATACTATGCAATTTTAGTGCAGATTATGTAGAAGCAATACCCGTAAAACGAAGTATCTTGTGTGCAACATTAAGTATCTGCTGTCTCAAGAAGGTAGAACATTCAGATCAGTATTGCCAGAGGAACCCAGGATCTGTTACACCGACTTTTGCGACTGAAATGGGAATCTCGCCGCCCAGCTAAACCCACCTGCGTGCTTCTCATTGCAATGCTCATACAGAACTGGGGTATTTTACTCACCTTTCAAAAACTATTTGCCTGTGGGCAACTGAACCAGTAAACGTTTGCGAGATTGTATTACAGTAAAGAAATCGTTAATTTGATTAATTCCAGTTATTTTATTGGTTTTGAAATTTTACAGTGATCTTCTTTATAGATACAGCAGAACTGCTATGGCAAAAATTGATTGAATGCCCTTAATATCAACATAAACAAGGAATAACGTATTTCTTGGGAGCTTTATAAGGGTTTGTACTCTGATGCTCCCGTAACAAGCCAATACATTTACAGAGAATACTTGTTGTGGAGGTCATTTGCTTTGCTTCCAAAACATGATATTTTTTTTAATATGCACAAAGTCTTCCTTTGCAAATGTTGACATGAACTCGTGAACATGCAATTCCTGTTGACTTCAGTGAGAGCCATCCTTGCTCATCAAAGGATAGAATTTGGCTCTTGATTTTACTGCAATCAGTGTATTATTTATAATGTACAAGAGTGCATGTGTACTCTCCCAGTAAGAGCTAATGGAATTTATGTGCACATGCTGAGGACCAAATCCTCCTGGTAGCTGTTAGGAAGTTTGCTTTTACGTGTTTGTTCCTTCGTGTAACCGGAATCACCGTTCACTGATTACAAAAACAACAAAAAAACAAAACCAAAAAAAGAATAATACTCTAAATCAAGAATATTTTTTTGCAGTTGTTACTTTTATTAGAGGTTATTATGATGATAAGAAGCAAGCAAATTTGAATTTGCAGAAGAAATTATTAATATTGTTTTAAAGCATTTCTAATTACAGCCAGTGGTTACTCGTTGTTCTCTCAGACTGATAGAAACATCAGTGCTTCTTACAGTAGTTTCTCCTTACAAATCAAGCAGTGGTGCGTTCCTCGTGTATTAATGAGAAAGCACGTTTGTTACAGAATGTGGATGTGGAGGGTACGACTGGGATGGCATTTGCTCTCCAGCGGGGGGGCTCGGCAGAGCGCGGGGCACTGCTGCCACAGCTGGAGCTGGGGTCACTGGGAGCTCCGCAGGACTGGACCCTTGGGCTGCAGCATGATACCTGCCAAAACTCATTAGTGAGAAAGGTTAGAGTTCTCATTAGCGTCCACTCCACAGAGCAGTTGTTTTCAACCTGTGGTATCCTATCCTTTGACATAATCAGCTTGCCTACAGCTAGCGTTTTTCTGCCACCTGATAGAGCTATTCCTGTAGCTTCCCAGTGGAAGCAGCTTCTCTGGTTTCTCATTTTCTCTCTTATGTCACAACTCTAATCCAGTTTTATGGGGGGGGACGGACTCGGGTGCACTTGCTGAGGTCTCTTTTGATAATGCATGTGAAATGAGACAAGTATTTAATTCTGCATTGTACAAAGTGGTTTATTAGCAAATCACAATAAAGCACTGTAGGAAGTCATGAAACTAAGACAAACAAAGCAAACTAAAACACTGAAATGACTGCAGAAGAGGCGAGCTACCTTTGCTTGGAGGGATGCTTTGGTACAATAAGGTCCAGCTGTATGTGACAGTCTGGTAGCCCCAGCACTAGTGATAAACATTCAGGATCTTCTGCAGACATTTCTTTGTAGCTGGGGATCTGTGCTAAGCCATCGCTAGTGCAGCAGCCCTTCAGCGGTGTGCTCTGGTGGTGCCGTGCCCTCAGTTCTACGGTAGATCTTGGCCTGGAGCAGGCCAGTCTGCCCAGCTCATGGGCCCCGTCATGAGCTTTTCAGATGGTGCGGGGCCGCAGGAGAGGTGCCAGGTGCTGCAGGGAGCTGTGGGAAGGTGGTGAGCAGGGGAGAGCGAGGGGTGACCCGGCTCCCAGGGTCCCAACTGCGGCAGCACGGGCTGGAGCTGGCCGGGCACGCAGCCCCGTGTCGACCCCGGTTACTTCTGCCGGCAGCTGGGGATCTAGGCTACCTGGTCGGTCCACCCTGCCCACTGCGTGACGTGGTCAGGACTTTAGAGCTCTGCTGGCGCCGCTTGTGAGCTCACACAGGTCAAAAGCCACAGGCTCGCTTTTCCTGGCTGTGGCGGGTGAGCTGGGGTTCCCTGCCTGTGTGGGACGGGCTCATGCGTGTTACCTGTTCAGCTGGGTCTGCCTGTGCCGTGAGAGGTCTGCATTTCTGACTTCCAGGAGAGAAAGAGCTGATGCTCCCTCCTCCTCCCCTCCGCTATTAATAATTGTGGTTTGCAGACCAAGTATCCAACGTTTGTATGTACATGCGGGCCTGAGTCAGTACCTATCTGTTACCATTTCAGAGAGCAATCTTCAGCTTACCGGTGCGCGCAGTGGCTGTGAGTGCTCGCAGAGGTTGGCAGCACATTCCTCCTGCAGCAGCACCCGCGCCGGGAGCACTCCCTGTGCGTAGGGGCTGGTGCTGCCAGTTCGTGGGCCCCGTTGGGGGCCTGAGCCGACAAATCCCTGCTTCCAGGGCTCCCATGAGTAACGCCGTTGAAGCCAATTTCCCCGGCGTGCGGTGGCTTGCAGTGTCATGCAAGGTCAGTTTACTCACCTGACAGCAAGTGTCTAGAGAGAACTTGGTGGAGCCACTCGCTGAAGTTTTCGGGGATGGGGCTCTTCACAGGCAAAACCCACCCTAAATAGAAGTCGCAGTTTAACGTTGTGAGTTGTCTTCTCAGTTGGATCTTGGCATGGGCTTCATCTGCTGACAAGAAAAGTTTCACATGTGGAGCCTAACCCTATGGGTCAACTCACACTGGAGTTGATGAGGAAAGTGTGGTAGGGCCCTATATGAATGTGAGTACCAGCAGTGAGGCTTTAGAAAGTCCTTTCCTTCATTAAGCATTCTGAGAAAGCCGAGCATGTGCTCCTCACTCTGCTGGTGGCTCTGTGGTCCTCTGCAAGCCACTTGGCTTATGACTGCACTGGGGAAAGGCAAATACGGTATTTCGAGTGCTTCCCAGTCACCTTCTGATCTTTAATAATTAGAGTCCAGAGTGAGAAAGGAAGAGGGAAGAGAGAGAAAGGAACAGTGAGCAAGACTACCTCTCTGCAGAGGTCATCGCGAAGCCAGTCTGCCCTAAGCCTCAGTGAACAAGTTTTGCATATTGTGTGCAGCTCTTGAAATCTTAAGAGAAATCGTTTTTCTGAAGTGATTCTATTGATACTAATTTTATTGCATGTCAGTCTGGGGTTTATTACATGCGAACAGTCACACAGACTCAGCATCTCTACTTTGTAACAGTGACAGAGGTGATGAAGGAAGGCTCAGTGAAATTCAGGGGACCGAGGTCTTACAGAGAAAGCCCCCCAAACTATCCTGCCAGGAGAATTTGCGTTTGCACCTGGGAGGGGAGAAGTGCAGAGGCTCCAGGACTGCTGTCAGCCCTGCAGGTGAGGGTGCAGACCCTGCTGTGGTGGGCAGCAGGGAACCTGGTACCATCTCGCACTGCTGGGGCTCAGCGTCAGCTGCTGCCAGGCATCCCTGGCACATGCTGCGGTGAGAGGACTGGAGTGGCCCTGCCTGTACCAGTGGAGCTCAGGTTTGACGTCCTGTGTAGCCCGTCCATCTGACACTGTCCCAGCCCGTGCGGCGAGGCGGCGGCTCTAAGCTCTGCCGCTGCCATAGTGCCCTTTCCAGCTCTCCCCTTGCGGAAGAAAGAGGGTGGGAGCATGGGTGGCAGCACCCACTCTGCTGTCGCTGCGGGCAGGTGTGTGCATCAGCTGGCAGTTCACGTTGTGCTGCCCCCCCACGCCCGCAGGCTCTGGCCTGGCCAGGGTCTGCCCAGCGGTCGGAGGTGTGCAGCCGACAAGCGTGGGTTCCAGTGCTGTCACTCACTGGTGCCGAGAGCTGGCTGGGAACCCTTGCTGCAGTGCTTGGGGCTGAGGGGGACCATACCGAGAGCCTCCGCCGCCTCGATTTTCATAGCTTGGTTCTCCCTGAGGTCTAGGGAGGAAGAGCTCCCGTCTTCTGGGCATCGCTTTGCCCTGGGGACAATGCTGCTCTTCTAAGGATTGCCTTTCTTGTCAGCCAAACGTGCCAAAGCTTTGCAATATCTGGATACTTTCTCACTTTTATTTATTTACACACACATATGAGAAATTATTTATTTCATTACTGCATTTACCAACATTCTCCCAAGCTGCAAGGAAGCTGTCCACACATTTTCCCTTTGGAAGTTGTGAATGGGTGACAGTAACAGTGTTGTGGCCGTGTGCTGTTTGTGCTTATCACGGCATTTGCACAAGCGCTGATGCTCGCAGCAGATACCACAATGTCCTGCGTGTGCCTTTTGGCTTGTGTGTGCGTAAAAAGAAAAGCAACGCTCTGTTTTTTTAAAGCTGGGACACAGCGATGGTAGTACTTGGAGTACCAAAACCATGTTATTGTTAAGAGCAATTTATGAAATGTTGCAAAAGTACAAATGGAGTAAGATTATTCGAGGGAATAAATGGCATGTGAAATGTTGCAGCAATACTATTTCTACTCGGTGTCATTGGTTTGAACCTGCCAGGCTTGGTGGTTGGAGCTGCAACAAACAAGGGATTGGGCTGATGGGAATAGAAAGCGTTGCAACCGACAGCTACTTTGTTAATGGGGGAACAGGCGGAATCCCAGTGCTGGGGGGATCCCCCGGGGCAGCTGCTGGCCCCTGCTGCTCCTGGCAGGAGCTGCCGCGGGAGAACGCTGCTCGGAGGAGGCAGAGCTGGTATTTCAGTGGCAGCTTTCCATCATGTCCTGCGCCGGGGGCTGCGGGGGCACCTGTGGCCTTTGCAGGGTCCCTGAACTCCTGGGCGGGTGTCCCGAGCCGGAGGGAGCCAGCGGTGCCCTGGGGTGTGTGGCTGCTGCTAGCCTGGTCCTTGGAGTCGGGCTGCCTCGGCCTCTCTTCCCATGCCCGGGCCAGTTCCCCAGCATGGTTTTGTGGGTGTGGAATAAATTAGCCTTGATGGCGCCTGCATTAATTTTATGTGGGAGAATCCCCAGAGATTCCAGGGCAATTACAGGGAGAGCAGCCTTGCCCAGCGTGGCGTCCTCCCCTTCCAGCCGCCAATCCCCATGGAGGAGATGGGAGGGCTCGGTGAAGCAGCACTGGCACTCCGGCGGTGCCCGCTCCCCGCGGTCACCCACCCGCAGCATCCCGCGTGGCAGAGGCCAGAGCAGGGTGGTCCACGGTCTGTGAGCAACCGCGCTCCACAGCTGGCCCAGGGCGATGGGACTGAGCGCCAGGCGGTGGCGGAGCTCGCCGGGCTGATCCGTGTCTTACAGAAAGGTTGGAAAACAAGCCCAAGGCAAGCAAGCTGTCTTCATTTCATACATGTCCTATGAATATTGGTTGTTGAGCATAATTGAAGCCTGTTCCATTTGTGGCTTTTTTTTCTTACTTAAAAATTCAGCTCATATTTTGGCAGGGGTTTGTCTGAGCGCGTAGCGGATACATTCAATGACAAGAGCTATAACATTCAATTTGTTGGATGCCACAATTAAACCTCAGCTTTTTCACCCAGCCATCTGAAAGCCAATTGCGAGTTGTCACTCAAGCAAGAATACATACAAACAAGGGCAGTACATAGCCCCGGATCCTAACAATGTGATTTTCATCGCCTTACCAGTCTTTGGGGAGTCTTCAGCTTCCATCTGGAAGTACCTTCAACCCTTTCCAGCTACGGATCTTGAAATAGCTAGAACAGAGAGAAAACCAAAATTACATGGAGTTTATTGCCATTTCAGAAGGAAAAAAGTGTTTGAAAAAGTTTATTCAGGAAGCCAGGGGAAGTTAAGTGGGAGACATTTGCCATTTCATCAGTCTGTTGGTGATAGCCATTCATGTCATAAATGGCTTGTGTCATTTGATGCCAAAAATAACACAATTTTCCTCCCCAAAGGCCTATAGGGTTTTTTTGCAATAAATGTTTATTTGTTAATAATATACTTTAAACAGCCCAGTCTTGACCTCAAGTCTCCAAAAGAATCCATCTTCTCTCTGAAAAATCCTACAAAGTTTGTGTAATTTTTTCTGGGAAGGTGTAATTGATGGCGCAGTGAAGGGTAGTGTGTTTGCTTTAACTACTGCAGCTGCGTGGATTAACTGTTTATAAGGGCCTACTGTGCTTTGAATGGCTACTTTCTTAGATTTCAAGCTTTAGTTGACAGCACTTCCTAATGGTTTCTTGGATTTGCTTAAGTTCGATCAGGAAAAATAAATTTCTGCGCTTAGCTCACCCATTGTTCTTTCCTCATCGCTGCTTTGGAGGCTGTTAAACATTCATTTGCAGGAGTTTGGTTTCATTGATTTGCCTACGCCGTGCAACATTTCAAGTGGAGGTGACCAGGACAACTACCTGACAGAGCTGAGCCAGGGCTGGTCTTGTTCCGCATCTCGTGCTGATTTCAGAAAAAATCCAAGAGAAATTGGACTGCATAGCAAATAACCTGTATGCAAATATTTTTGACAGGCTTTCTCATTTAGTAATTAGAGTCTCTAGAGTCTAACACAGAACTGGCAGGTATGAAATATGTGTGATTAAATATTTGAAAATGTAATAAAGGATTTTGTAAGTATGCATAATATAGAAACTGTTGTTTTGAGAGAAAATACTAAGTCAAGTAATTAATCTATAATATGTTACACTGTTTTGAAATTGCCTTCCCAAAAGCTGGAGTTTGATTTCCACTGGCAAAGGGTTTGTAGATGCCATGACATGTGATCAACAGCCCAGTAATGTAACAATTGTGTTTTCACTAAATCACCAACTACCACTAATTTAACCAATGTTAAATCACATTTTTTAGCTGCTTTTGTTCTGCGTTCATCCCCTCTGATCCTTCTCTCTTACGATTTTTCATGCGTACTTTTACTAAAAAAGCAAAGTATTAAGACATTTGTCAGAATTTTTTTGTTAATCCTTAAATGAAAATGTGGTTTTCTTGAAGAACTCTAGAGGATTTATTTTCTTTAAGATCATCTGAGTTATGGGACAGAATTACACATTTAATTTCTCAAAGCATTTCAGTTTAAAGTGCTAGTTTGTTCTCAGTCAGACAGGCACTTGGATAAAATAAGGAACAGTATGTGTAAAATGAATGGAATTCATTTTTTTCTTTAAACATTTCACATTTGTGGAGCTAAATTATTTGGATAATATATACACTCAGGTACTGTGTGTAAAGCTTATTTTAGTGGGACTCTGTGGCACTAAATGGCACTAGTTGTTTACTGAGAATATGTTTGTAGTTTATTAATTGTGATGATTATATGATGCTTTAAAAATATATATTTTGCGAAGCATAGCTTCTAGCTTGGGCTGTGATCCTGCACATTAATGAGGTGCTTAATTTTACTCAGTCTCTTCAGTACTATTTATAAGGTAAAGTTACACGCACAGCTAGGTGAAGAACTGGGGGCCTTAGGGTAACTAAACTGCACAGCGAATGCTCGTTTACTTCCCAGAGGCATTTTCTGGGTCAATCTGGGCCACGGTAACCTGAGCAGCTCTCCTCTTCTGTACTGGCAAAGGCTTGGCTAATCTTTGTGTCCATTTTGGTTTTTGCAGGATAAACTTCTTGACCTTCAATTTAGCCTTTGTTGGATCAGTCCTGTTAAAGCAAGATCACATCCAAGCTCTCTTTCCCAAACTGAAAATATTTGGAAAATAGCTTTAAAACTTTGCACGGCTTCCTGCTCCTCTGCTGCTTCTGGCACAGCTGGGGAGTTCGAGCCAGACCAAATACCGGGGCTGCCGCTCAGCAGCGGCTGCTCCCCCAGCCCCCGGCTGTGGGCAGAGTTGCCTGCGGCCGCCCGGGCATGCAGTGACTGCGCAGCAGGGACGGCGGCGAGGGCAGATCGTCCGCTCTTTCATGGCCTTGACATTTTCAAGTGCCAGACTGCAGACGTGCGCACAGAGCAGTGCAGTGCACGGACGTGCACGTGCAAGGGAGCGGCCGTGCCGTACGGCAAACACATGTTAACACAACAGTGGGTGGCACAGTGGCCTCCTTCGGCTCAGAGTGATGGCAGGGGTTTCTTGGGAAGGTTGGGGGACCATGGATGAGAACGTGGTTTGCCTGGGCTGTGCTCCGTGTGGCCAGGGCAGGTGCATGCATGTGGGCTGCTCATGCCACAGCCACAGCCATGCCGGTGTCCAGCCGCAAGGGTGTCCAGGGACAGCAGCGTTGGAGCCACTTCCTCTGCACCAGGGTTCGGGGTCTTCTGATCAGGCAGAGTATCTTGTCCTTCTCTCTCCCCAGAAGAGAGTACTGTGCAGACCTCGCGTGTGTCCTCTCAAGCCTTCCTCTTGGGCATGGGAGAGCTTCTGCGCTGCCAGGGCTCCTCCGTCACCCGGGCCTGCATGACACGGGCTGGATCCTGACCCGCTCCCAGCCAAGCCCATGGCGTAGCACGGCAGGTCTTGGGTGCCGTGGCAGGCACGCAGGGGATGCAGACACTGATGGTCCCCAACTCGCCCCTCCAGGCTCTAGTGAAGTTTCTCCTGATTCATTCCTGAAGGTGTGCGGTGATTCATGCTGTCAGCATCAGCTGCCTATTTGTGAAACCGAAAAGAAACAACCCAAAATTGGCTGAAATTCACATTACTAAGGCTAATATGGATTTGCTCCTGTAAGAGGATATTAAAAGTCTCCCTTTGTTTGTTGCACAGAGACCGAGCTTTGCCATTTTTTAGTCTTTTTGTCAGCTTACTTTGGTATTAAAGCAACTGACATAACATTTAACTTTATCCTTGTGCATGAGCACTCCTGCTAATTAATTCAGTAACTCTTTTGACCTTCTGTTTAAAAGATTTCAGCTGATGCTGTTTCTGCACAGACACTGCCGTCCTTCAGGATCCTTAGCCATTCATATATCATGAGCATGGCCATAGGGTAGATGGCTTGCATCTTTGTGCCGTTATGTTCTTGTAATAGCTAACATTAACAAAGTTAAATGGGCAAATGAACAAGAGAAAGAAAAGAAAAGAAAAGGAGCAATTAAATGTAACTTTTCATCATGAAAAGGATTTCACTGGTTTATCTTCTAATAAGATTATGTCACTGACACAAGTACCTAGGAGCCTGTGATTGACAGCCTCCTGTACTTTTATCAGGCAGTGTGACACTAAACCTCAGGGCCTTTTGTCCGATAGAGTGAGCTCACGGAAACTTGCCATCCTAATCCCCTTATTCATGTCAAGCACAGAAAAGAAGTCCTGATCAGATGGCACCTTACAACAGTGTCACCTCCACCCCCTCGTCACTGGATGGACATGGGACATCTCCTGCTTTGTTTGCTGTCTGCCGTTGCTCTGTCAGAGCGGAGCTGCTCTCTGCTGCGTTACACGGCCCTGCTCCCAACTGCTGGGACCTGGGACTGTGCCCTACATGGGTTTCGCGTATCCCGTCTTGCACTGCCCTGCATGACGAGCGTTTGCTGTCCTGCTTCCATCCAGGGGAAGCTGTGTATGTGGTGCAGAAAAATCCCAGGGAGATGGCAGGAGGATTCACAGGCTAACTTTTTTTGTCTGGATTTTCTTTTTATTTCTCTAAACAAAGTAAAGCCTTCAAAGGAAATACCTCCTTTCACATCATTTATGTAAGACCATGTAGTGAAATGTATCACTAAGCTTCTTCAAGCCTTCTATCCAGAAAAAGGGGTAAGTGGAACTAGAAAACCCTATCTTTTCAGAAGCATAGGATCAACGTGAAGTGCAAAATATTGTTGTTGCTCAGTGGTAATTGTTATTGGGTGCAATACTTCCCAAAGCTCAGAACGGAGCTTTATGTCCTCCTCAAAGCGTGGGTACCTATAGAATTCACTCCTAAGTGTCGCAGAAGTCAGCAATTCATCCCAGTCGCTGGTATTATAAGTTTCATAGCTCCGGCCCTTTCTTAGTTGTAGGAATTCCTTTGTGCGTATCCCTGCGGTAACCTATTGCAACTAGTGGTTCCCTGTGGTGCTTTATTTACTTGTCCAACTGTTTGGAAGTCTGTTAGTCTAAAGATCAGATGCTCTGAAACAAATCTTATTACTTTAACCAGCTCTGCAAATTCTTCCTTCTCCATTTTTATTGACTTCTCTTCAGCTAGAACTAATACACATGCAGCAGGTGGGCAAGTATGTCTCTCAAAGTTTAGCCTCTCAGATTTAACATGAGAAACTATAAATCTTTTTGTTTTCCTTGGAAAATGTGGGAAACCACAGGTATTTGAAGAGTTGCCTCCTCAGTGGATTTGTGAAGTTTATACTGGTTGCTGTAATTTTTGAAACAGAAGTCTGGGAAATTTTAAAAGAATGCTGCATTCTGGGGGATAGACTAATTATTTTTTTCTTGTGTTAAGTATTTTTTCAAGCTGTAATCAAAAGCAAGGGAATGGGAAAGTTTTAAGATTTCTTCCCTTTCATCCAGCCTGGCACTACTGGTAGAGATACTGCGTAAAACTTCCTTCAACTAATCTGCTACAAGCTGGTTCACCAGTCCCAGTTTTAGAAGGCGTGTTCAGCTCCTCTGTATTTTTCATCTCTATGCACATTTTTAAAGTAATTTTAGATGTTAAAAGTCAGTGCTAATTAAACGTTTTAAGAAATTATCTTTAAGGAATTCCCCTTTCTCCTCCCCGTCCCCCCACCTAGTCTCCTGGCGACCTTGTGCTCCCCAGTTTGAGCACACATCTCGTGTTCAGGAGGTGTTTGCATCTCTTGTGGCACTTTCCTCCAGCAGATATCAAAGTCCTTTGCGAAGCGACCTGCCCAGGGTTCCTGCAGGCTGGGGCCTGTCCCGGCGCGCTCATCCCTGGGACACACCATTTCTTCCCATGTCTTCTGAGGACCAGGCTGCACCGGGAGTCAGGATGGGAAAGTTCTCATGTCTGGGGTGTGCAGAGCAGGTCGCTGCTGCTTCGCCTGGATTTGTTTTTCCATCGTAAGCACCAGTGGCTGCTGTCATACAGTGCCAACAAAGGAACGGACACACTGCCTTATTTAAAAAAAAAAAAAGGCAAGTGAAGGAATCTGCAAGGTAGCGGCTTTCCTTTAGCAGAGCACGTTTCCTTTAAACACACAGCTCTGCACGAACCTTGGAATCAGTTCTCAGGTATCCGTTTGGCAGCAGCCTCTGCAGCAAGGACAGGACTGAGTGTAGTGAGCTGAAAACAGTTTTAAATGTCCACCTAATTGGTGAGGCTGCTGAAGGAGTCTATAAAATGCCTGTACACTTTTAAGGTCAGTTAACTAATAGGTGAATTGCGGCAGACAATGTGATGTCAGGTTGTGCTTGGGGATGAGGTTCAGTAAAACTGTAAATGGCCATCAGAACATCAGGCTTCTCAAAGAAAGCCTCACTGAAATGCAAGAACAGGAGTATTTTAACACATCAGAAATGTTACATGCAAACCAAAGTGATGCGATACGAGGCTGTGTGTATGTCAGAAAAGGTGACTTCAGAAAGCAATCTGGGATCCCATCAATCTCATGGGTTTAACGTTGTGAAGCTTCGGGTCTTTTCACCACTGCAGTCGGTGCGTAGGAGGCAGCAGCCCCGTTAGCCACGGTGCCTGGGTCGGGTCTCCTTCAGTGAGGACGAACAGGCCTCTTTCAGGAGGACATAGGAAATGCAGCATGTTCTGCATCTTCCAGAGGCAACCAAACCCTGTCCCCACAGTGTGCCCTGAAGCTTTACGCAGCAGCTCCTCAGCTCCTCTCGGCACCTCCTGCCCTTTGCTGGGCAAGGGGGGCAGTGAACGGGAAACAGCCATCCACCCACAGCGAGTCCGGGGTGCTGTTCCTGTGTTAGCAGCACTTGATGCTAAAGCGTTCTCATTGAAAGAAAAATAACTTTTGTTTGGACCAAAAAAAAAGAAAAAACCTTTGGGGATTGAATTTCAGAGCCTCCCTGCCTTCCTCTCAGCCCCCTCCAAAGGCTGAAATGATTTGTGTGCGAGGGCCTGTGACCCAGGGAGGCATCGAACAGCGGAGAAGGGAAACATTTGGAGTTCAGAGGGACAGTGGGTCTTGATGACCAGTGTAAGACAATGCAGATGTTTCAGATCATGACGAGAAAATGCCCCTAGCAGCCTACAGGCTGGGTTCTTCTCTACAGCCCTTTTTTTTTTTTCCTTGGTGTAGTGATGCCGCATCTCACAGCATTAAGTTTTTAGGATTTATCGTGAGAGAATCTCTGTGCTTATTCTAGTAGGTAGCTCTGAAAAGTAGGGTGGGATTTTAATTTCTCCCTGGGGATTCTGTTCCAAGCTCTGCCCTGTGTGTGTTGGCGGTGGCGGGGGGCACCTGGACTGTGCTGCGAGCCCTGGCAGCAGCCCGTGGAGGAGGGCTGTCTGCAGAGGAGCAGAGCCAGAGGAGCAATAGTTTTTGGACAAGAGTCCAACAATAACTGCATGTCCCATTGCCTTGTCTGATATAAACAGAGATTTCCTGGAAAGAGGACAGATTCTGGGACAAGGAAAGAAAAATACTGGCAGAGGGGAGAAGGAGGAGAAATTGTTCAGGATCCTAATTCAGAGTTGGTCTGCTGAGTGCCTGTGACACTGACTGCTCGCCACAGCGGCTCTCTGCCGGGTGCCTGCCTCTTGACCTCGGCATCCTGCACTTGGGAGGAGCGGAGAGGGACCGGGGGGCAGCACCCAGCCCTGCGGACGGGAGCTCTGAGACCCAGCCCCGGCATGTGGATTTGAACCCACGTTACAGCCGGGGCAAAGCATCTCTCAGCATCACGGCTGCTGGGCCAGGGAGTCGTATGGATTTCACACCTCGGCTCTGCTGTGAAAAAGTGTACCAGCATTATATACATAATGCACGTACGAGCAACAGGAGAATGGCGTAGGCTGTGGAGCCCAAGCTGAGGAAGCAAACCCCTGACTGTATCTGGTTTAAAGCTTAATACACAAGAACCAGCAGGCAGCAGTCCTGCTGTGCTTGGGTGCCTGCTGGCACCTCTGCTGCAGCAGACCCTGTCTGTGCCCAGGCCCCAGTGCAGGGCTCCAGGCCCTGAGGCCATGCAGGGCTCGAGGACGGCTCCTGGCCGTCGTCCCACAGGGGCCATGGCTTCAGCCCTAGGTGGGAAGCACAGTGGGAAGATGCCCAAGAGACCACCCTGCGGCACCCAGCCAGGCGCGGGCTGAGCAAGCACCTTGTGCCCTCACTGGGCAGTCCCCGCTGCGACTGGAAGCATGGTGGGCACCCTTCCCAAGGGGGGGCTCCCCGAAATCATGGAGGAAGCCCCGTCCCACACTGCCGCTGCAGCAGGGTAAGCACTGGGGCTGGGTGTGAGTTTGCTTTACCAGGTCCGCTGTGGCCACTGCCACACCAGCAAATACCGAATTATATGTTGTCAGGGAGTAGAGAGGAGATAGATTTTAAACTACTGCTTGCTTAAAAAAAAAAATAAAATTGTCTGTTGGCTTGAGGGAGTGCAGAGGCCGTGCAAGGTCTTCCTGGCATCTGTCTCGCTGGGAGGAGGATGCTCCCCACAGGCGCTGCGTGCTGCAGGAGGGGGTGAGGAAGGGGCTGCAGCAGAGCTGGCCAGAGCTGACTCCTGCTGCCGCCTCCGCGTGGGGCCTGAGCGCCCAATCCTGCCCGGTCCCTCACCGCAGCTCCGGGCGCTGGCTGTGGAGCACTGCGAGAGCCAGGAGAGGCAGCCACGGCGCGTTTGCATCTTGGCAGCTCTGTAAGGGGGACTCTAGCTGGAGCGATTCCCGTGGATGCTGCCAAGCTGGAGCCTGGCAGAAGAGTGAGAATTTCCTAACTGTGACAAATGCCTGCCTGAAAAAATGTGTCTCTATTTACCAGTGGTGTGTTCAGTTAGCCTATGTTTTGGAAAAGCTATCTTGTCTCTTTGATAGTCTCCCCTGCGATTTGAACCACCTCTTCTCAGGAAAAGGCTAGGAAATGTTTTGATTTAAAAAGATTTAGGAACCCCATATTTCTGGTGCCCTGCTTCGCAGCCCAGCTCTGACTACTTCTGATGCTAACTGACACAGGGACTTTCCTTCTTGGCTGTATATGCTACTGAGAGAGCCTCGTAAGCGAAGCTTTTGATTGCCCTTTATCTCTGATGGTAAGTTACTGTTTTATTATTTGGTATAGCTAAAAAAATGAAAACCAGAACACGGTTCCCAGAGAACCTCTATTGCGAGAGCTTGTAATTAAGAAACTGCTTCCCTGATCTGTTATGATTTTGAAAAAAGGGACTACCACCTCGGCATGATTTCTTACCGGTGAGACGAACACAGCTTTGCCTTTTGATTTTGGCATTCAGAGTTGGGCTTATAATAGAAACTGAGCATGGCCTTTATTATCATTACGGTTGAATGAGCATTATGAAGGGCACAACTGAAGTTTTGTAAGCGTATGCTGGAACATAAACGTAAAATATTAACGTAAAGTTGTCAATAACAATTGTGTTTAGAAACAAATGATCTTGGGTTTCCATTTCTGGGCTGTTCTGTGTGAAGCCAAATGATGGCTGCTGCAGGGATACCATCTTTCTGCAGCAGTGAGTTTGGGGTTTCAGACACAAGAGAAGCAAACTGCCTACTTTAAAATGGTGCTGAGCTAGCAACAATGCTTCTGAGTCCAAAACAGCTTCACAGAGTACTATCTCTGGTAATCAGCTGATTTTTTTAGGTCATATGTAAATTAAGAACACATCTGCTTTCCATATGTCCCACATACACAGCTTACACATGTTTTTGGATGTATTATCTTAATCATATTTATTGGCCAAAGCAAAAAAATTGAAGTTTAAAATATTTTTGGATTCATAATATTATAAAACCAACAACTATAAAGCAAATGAGTCATGTACTACACTCCAATTATAGTGTACAATTACGACGTATATTTAAGGGCTATATTTCTTAGCTGGAGCAAAATCTATAGGCAACAATGCTATCTCTCCTGTATTTTTGTCTAACAGAGATCTAAAGAAAAATTAATTACACTTCTTTGACTGATTGTTATTCTGCTGAAGTATGGTTCTAATCCTTATTAACATTCTCTAAAGTCATGCATGAAATATGACTTTTGCACCACACTCTGTGGCATATGTTTTCTCTTTCCAGCGTATTTTTCAAACTATCTTCAACCCTCACTGCTGTTCATTATTTTAAGATAGGTTTAAAGTTTGCCACAGTCTCAAAACTGATCCAGTACAGAGCGTTGCAAGGGAAAAAAATGACACATCATTCTGCTCATGAACACAAATTGCTTCTGATTATTTAGCTTTGAATGTTCTCCTCATACTGTTTTTATTAAAAGCCCCAGTATATTTACTCTTGATAGTGTCTTCAATTAAGTTAAAAAGAGTCCCTTTTCTATAGCAGTATGTAAAGAAAATAGTTGTTACAACCGCAAAATTACCGAAAAAACCTGGTTCTAGTAAAGTACTACTTCAGTTCAACAACCACAGCACGAAGTTTGCTGTTTTCTTGTAAACTTTCCAACCATTAGATAAACAGTGTCTGTATCTTCACATAGAAAGAAGCCCCTTCTCTTTGTTTAAGGACAGTTGTTTTCCTGCAGCTATCTGCAAAATACGTACTCCATTAATCCGTTTATCAATATGGAAAACTTGCCCATTCGGATTTAGAGTGACTCTTTTTGACCACTGGTGAGTAAGTCTTTGCTCCGGGAACAATGTTGGTAACAAACTGCTGAACGACTTAGGCAGAGCGCTCTGGTTCTGTTCATTTGCCTCCTTGTGAGCGCAGTTAATTTAAGCTGTGACAAGGGGAAGGAAAGTTGTTACAAGTGGGATCCTGTGACTTCAGCACACATTGCACACAGCCAGGAATGTTTTCCTTTTCCTTTTATAAAATAGCAATTTAGGAAAATGGTCTAAGTTTAGCAGTTTCTGGAGCTTCTACTCTGTTGGCTTCACAATAACTGATTTTTCTTTTGAAAACATTGTCTTTTAGTGCTGTGATGTCATAGCCTAATATTGTACAAAGGCGTAACTGGACTAAACATGTCAGGAACATGTCAGTAACTTTCCATAAATTATTCAGTCTCTTTGGGAAAACCCCTAATTATGTGTTAACTCATTTTCTACTTCAGAGAAGTTTTGTCTTGAACTTCGGAGTCCAATTGCTGGGGAGCTTTTATTTCTTTTTTTGTTTTTTTTGGGGGGGTTACTGTATTTCTGCTTAAAATTCTCTGTGCGTGAGCTCTGACAGAGAACTGCAAGAAGCTGGCAGAAGTGGGATGGCAGAAATCGAAGAATGGACTAGAGCAAGGGAGTCGGCTTTAAACTCCCTTAGAAAAAACCCTGGAAGCATGCAGGATGCGAACGTCTCTGCAAAGCCGCGCTCCTTCCTCCGCTAAGAGCAACTGCCGTGCATCCCCGAATGAATACTTTACATGCTTCAGGCTATAAAGCTGTTTGTGCTTTGAAGGCAATGGGGTACGGAGGAAAGGACTGTTTGAAACATGTCACTTTGAACTGTGTTGGAGGGTCCCAGGGAGCTGGCCACCTCCGTCCGCCCCTGTTCCCTCAGAGGTCTGGTTCCAGTCTGCAAGCCCTGGAGCCAGCCCCATAGTCTGGGCAGGTGGCCCCACTGTGAGATGTCAGGCTGATAAGTGAAAGTAGAGACTTTCGAGGGAAGATCAAGAGTTTACTGCTTGAACTGCATCTCTTGCTATGTGTAACAGTTCAATATGGTAACAAAAGGGTTTTCCTGCCTGCAGAGACAGATGCTGCCTTTTCGAAATTTTGCTTTACATTTGAAGCCTCAGCATATGCTGTAATAAAGGCCATCCTGAAACTTCAATGGATTGCATCATGAGGAAATTCAGAGAGGAAGGAGCTTTAGGTGGATCTGCAGAATCTTTTATGAACTAATACCCTGTGAAAAAAAAAACGGGACTATCAAGTAGGGGTCAGTCATGGCTCAGGATCAGTGCTGTCTTGTGTTTTAGCTCTGCTAGCATTCCTGCCAAGATGACCGGGTAGGGGGACGGGGGCTAGGACACCGCTAAAACACCCAAATTATGGTGTTGTGGAGGAAACAAAAAACCCTGAAATCTTGATCCTGCATTTCCTGCCTAAAGAGTGCATCATTCCTGTTAGCTGATATGCAGAAGTTAATGTAGGTACAGGACAATGCCACATTTAGCCAGTTGCTGTACCAAGAAGTGGGAAATAATTGAGTCTTCCTCTCGGAGCAAATCCGTGCGCATCTTCTGTATTATTGAGACTGGGCAGGCAGATGTGAGCATACTTCTTTGGCCATTCTGCATCACCTTTGCTGCAGTTTTCTCTCTTTTATTCCTCACGGTTTCCATTCTTCCAGACAAGTCAAGGACTTGCAGCTTAAGAAAGCAAGCAACCAGAGGCAGGGAGGTTATCCTGGCTCCTGCCCCGAGGGACGTTAGGGCAGCACTTAGCGTGTCTTGTGAGGAGGGAAGGGTGAGAAGCGTTTCCCTTGGCTTCTTATTTTAAAGCTGTTGTTTTCAATATGCTTTTGCGTATCTTTTCTGAAACGGCCTGGCAATGAAGCCTTATGTGTACTACACGTGTTTGTGAAAAACAAAACAAATAAACTCCTGTTTATTATTCAAAATGAATCTCACAACATGCATTTAGAAATGTCGTGATGGTTGGGAGCCGAAGTTGTCCAAAGCAATGCACAGATGCAGTGTGCTGTGACTTACAGTGGATAATAAAGAGTACAAATGCTGGGGTTGGAATACAGAAAATATGCAAAAAAAGATATAGAGTAATTCTGATAAGGAAGAGAGGTTACAAAGCGGGATGTTTACTCTGCTTACCCATTATGAATAAATAGAGAAGCCTCTGTCCTGAGCAAAGGGTGTAATCAACAGATATGCTGCTTGTTTTCAGTGATTTGCTCTGTGACAATTTTGAATGGAGGAAAGGCTGTAAATTTCTGTTTGTTTTAGTACTGACAGTAGGGAGCAGTACTAAGCTGGCTGCCAGCTAGAGTCACATGGGCTGGAATGAATTTGTGTTTAAAAACACAAGAATTTTTAAAAGAAAATATTTTGTGCCTGGTATTTGAATCCAGTTTGTGTTATGCTGGGATTTTGTAGAGGTTAAATTCATAATTTCACATTTTTACAGCCAAATTTTTGTCTCACAGCAGTGTAAATCTACAATGCTTTCACTGAAGCAGGGCAAAGCCAGTGTGAAGTTTATGCAACTTTACCTATCTCAGACCTTCCAGAAAAGGGCTGTCGAATGAGTGTGAACTCTCAAGCCTCCAATAAAGGTGCTGTTATTAAGTATAAATACAGAGTAGCTTTAATAGCTATAATTAACGTGTGATTGTTTTACATGAATAGAAACTGGTTTTGTGTTTGCATTTTGAAGGCAGGGGATTTACTTGATTCACTTAACGAACTTAAAAAGTGTGAGTGGCTGTGAGGGTCAGAGCAGGGCACGTCTGCTGGCTGCGGTGAGGCACAGAGCCCAGGAGAAGACGGTGAGACAGGGTGCATGGGGGGATGTGGCCCCACAACCTCTCCCAGCCTCAGGGGATTTGTGCCTCTGGGACTTCCAGGGTGGGGGAGCGAGTCTTTAGAAACTTTGGCCTGTACAGTCTCAGTATTTAAATATTTATTCTAAAGGTCGGATTCAAGTCCCTTCTTCCATCTCATTCTCGTGAAGAACGTGCATGTGGACAATAGTCAGGGTATGTCTATTGCTGATATAAGAAATGTAAAGAAACTGAGCTTACGTCCCCAGGTGTTATGTTGTTGCTCAAGCACAGGACCGTGGGGACAGGGTGGCTTCGGCAGTGGCGGTGCCGCGGGGCAGCATGAGCTATGCTGCGCTGCGTGGCCTGCACTTACCAGCCCTGGGGCAGAGTGTGGTCCCTGGTCCTTTTCCTGCCAATGCCTAGAACGCAGTTGATTCTGGGGGAGGCAGGGAGGTCAGGGCAATGAGGCTTGTCCCCCTGTCTCTGCTCACGGGAGGGGAGCATCCAGCAGAGCAGCCTCAGCGGAGCCTCCACTGGAGGTTGGTAGTTTGACCCAATTCAGCGCCAAGCTGAAGCTGTAAAGTGGGTGTTGGAGATGGTGTGTTCCACAGCGTGCAAGGTGAGGGGCTGTCTCCTGTCGTGCCCAGACCTGCTGCCTGCCGGGTCATGCTGCACTGGGCCTCCTGTCCTCTCCAGAGGCTGGGGCTCCCACCCAGCCGCCTGCGCTCCAGCCAGGGTGCTCCTGCGCCCAGCCTGCGGGCTCGGTGCTGTAGGCACGCTGGGAGCACACCATGCACGCTGACAAGATCAGCTTTCGCACAAAATGCAGGGGCAGCCAAAACCTTCTCTTAAAGCACTGCCAGAGGAGGAGATGGTGGTGCTTCTGCCTCTCCCCCCTCCTGCAACAGCCTGGAGTGCCCATGGGAGCCTGTGCCCTGCTCCGCTCGACAGCACCCTGGCCGCAGCGGTGGGCAGCCCTGGCTGGGGACTGGCACCCGATGGCCTTGGCCGGGCAAGTGTCCTCGCTGCTTGTCACCCCCGGACGCTCCCCCGTGACCCCTTCTCTGTGTGGTGGAGCAGATCTGAAGGGGGGTGATGGGACCTGCTCCAGACACCTTGTAGCTCACAGGTGAGGGTGTTCTCCAGTGTGGTGAAAGGTGTGAACCCCCTCGAGGGGAGGGGAGAATTGAACTGACATCTCCCTCTTCCTGAACCCACGAACTTGCTGCCCACAACCTCATTTTTGCAACCTGCAGGTGAATGCCTCTCCATAGTACCATGCAGTTGGGTCCTAATTGCCTTTTGCATTGTTGTAGGATAATGTATGTCAATGTGTGTCCCACAAAGGAAGCAGCAATGTCCTGTACAGCCTCAGCACCTGCAAGGACGTCTTCACGCTCCACCAGCAAAGTTCCTCTGCGTGTTTTATTCTGGGCATCTCGGCTGTCTGTGGCAACTGAGAGCACAGAGGGAGCATTAGCAGTCCATTTTCACCGTTCTTGGGCCTGTGGTGGAACTGTCAGCGCTTGGTACAAAGGCAACATCATCTTGGTAGAGGAAGTGTTAATTTGCTGCATGTTGTGCGATGGCATATGCACACACCCGCATGCTTGGGCATGGGTGCCCACAGAGGAGAAGGAACAGTAGCATGGTGTAAAGCTCGTCCTTTCCTGAGGGCTGAGGACATGAGGCTGTGAGGGTGTGATCAGCCAGGCTGGCCTTGTGCAAGCTGGGGGTGACTCCCCACTTGCATCAACACTTGTACTGGGACTGCTCCCACACGTGGGATGGAGGGATGTTGCTGCTGCTGCTGCACTGGTCCCAGGGGAAACAACTGGTGTGCACGTGTGAGCCTGCCAGGCTGATCCCTGCATGATACTGAGCATGAAGGCATTCCTGAGGCTTCCTCGGGACAGGTTGAGTGTCAACCAGCCTCTGTCAGCATTTCCCAAGCTTTTTTACCCCCTGTCCCACTTCCAGGTGAACTTGACTCTTACGCCCCCACTTTTCTCAGCTTGGGCACAGTGCCGTGCTGACATGGCTGTTCCAGCTCCAGGAGCTAATCCAAAGCCCCCAAGCATTCCTGCATCCTGTCAAGAGGGAGTACCCACAGTTTGAAAGTATTGGCACGTCTGGAAAATACTGGTGCTGTGACTTGCAGAGCTCCTGGAAGTTGTTGCTCCTGCTGATGCATGCCAGCATCGCTGGCAGCCTGTTAGGAGAGAGAGGTCCTGGTGAGGTGACAAGGGGACAGCCATCAGCCTCATTGTTTGAATGCGTGTGCCAGTGTCTGTAAGAGCAGCAAGGAGGACCCTGGCTGTGGACACAGGAGTTGTATCAGTTCAGCTATCACTTCAGCTGTATCTGAGCATCCACGAGTCCAGCTGGTTGCCCCGTTACACCCCTGGACAGTCTGCTCTCTCCAGCTCCTGCTCCTGCACCCACCGCTGCAGTGGCTGAGGCTCAGAGCACATAGTCCTCTCACCCTCCTGATTTTCATAGTTAAATGTCTCAGCATTTAGAGTCTCCAGACCCAAACATCATCTAGCTATGTGTAAGTGCTGTGACCAACGTCTGTCACGTGCCATTTGCTCTCCCATGTCCTTCCCACAAGGAGAGGCATGGCCGCTCTGTGTCCTCTTTTGATGAGGTTCTTGGACTACCAGCTATGCATTCAAAAGAGGCAAGGTTGGGAAAAGGTGTATAACGAGAAAGAGGGTTGGGTTGGTGGTTTTTTCTACAGGAGATCATGGCATAGGTTCACTGAGAAAGTTCTTTCTTCTTCCCTCTCTCTCGTTCATTGACGTCACCACTATCTTATTCACATATGACATGACCTGGCTACTGACAACATCTGAGCACTGGGTTCCGCAGGACACAACACGCACAAAGTTTTTAGCTTAACTGGCCTCTTTTTTTCAAGCCATCAATTGTATTCCACATACAGAGGAAACTAATAGCTGCATATACGACATACAGAAGATGTCAGAGAAGAAGCTGATCTTTGCACAGACTTTAAGCAAGGGATCCAGCAGTGCATCATCACTGCAGCTCAGAATCATCCTGGAGACAAAGATCTAAACCATTTTATTACGCTTCCCTGAGCCTCTGCTGCTTTTCTCCCAAGATGCACAGGTGAGGTCTGTAGCTCCTCGTTATTAGCTTCACATGCTGCCGAGCTCTCCAGAAGTTTGAAAATGGCGACTTGCCCTCTGGGGCATTTCCTGGTTGGTGTGCTGGGCTGTGGGACTAGAGTGGCTGTAGGCACGAGTAGGGCTGTTCCTCACAGTGTCCCAAGCTTCTGGGCAGATGGATGCGCTCAACTCTCAGAGTGCAGAGAAATTATTTTTGTGATCAAGTTGCAAGCATTTCTTGGTGCCTGCAGGCCAGTAGTTGTTTGGCTACTGTGGTAACGAGGTGGATCATCTGTGCAGACAGAATGTCCTTACTCCTGCACGGGCAAAGGTCGGTTCCACAGCACAACTGGGAGTGTGGGCAGGACCAGAGGAGAAGAGCCTTGGGAAGGAGCTGAACAGCGTGCAGTGAAACCTCCCAGGAGAATGAGTTTGTGGCATTTCACTACCGTTGCAGAGAAGGTACCTGTGAATTTCTTGGTGAATCCTGTAGTCTCTGGTGGTCTGTAAATAAGCATAAAATGCATGTTAGTTTTGGCTCAGGTTTCTATTCTCAGATGAATGAATTTGAATGAACTTGTCTTATCTGTGGAATCTCTCTTGGAACTGATGTTTGCAGAGAAGATAAATGTGCTGCTGCCTGCCTGCTTGTCCTGACTTAATCTGTGATGCACTGAGCAGTGTCCTGGGGGGATTAGGAGAGCTAGAAGAGAGCTTGAGATGTCAGGCTGCCAGGACCTTGCGATGTGACCTGTATCAGTTTCTCCATCAATGATAAGCCTGTGGATTGCATATTAGCAGTAGAGCATCATGATTGCAATGTTTTCCAACAAGTTTTTTTGTAGGGAGGCATTTTACATTGGTGTCCTGTTAGTGCAGCATCCAAATGAAGACATGTACTGGAAAAAAATTGTTCCCCATTTGTGTGTAGGGCAGGTTGGCATACCTGTCCAGTACAGCACATACCACTATGGAAGTCTGCCTTTAGACGGTAATGGTTTTCAGGTTAGTTTTAGCAAATGTTAAACCAGCTTGAGGTTGACTGGATTATCTTTCCAATGCTCTGTGCAAATTTCTGTTTCCAAGAGCTTGTGAAAATCCCAAGTGAGAGCATGCTGTACATTGCAAATGTCAGTAAGTTACATTTGTTAAATGTAAACCACAAAGATCCTATTGAAACTGTCTCGTAATAGGGGTCCTTAATGTATGGATTCAAACTTATTTGTTATCTGTGTCCTTAGAAGGATGCAACACGAGCAACATGGTCTCAAAATTTCATTGTCCTATAAATGAGAATTGCTTAAGCATCTTTTAAACTAAGGATTCATTCAAGGTGGACATAAAATGAACTGAAAATGACGGAGGGGTGAGCAATGAGCAGTCCCCATAGGCCAAATCTCAGTAGGAGAAAACACTTAAAGTTTCTTTAGTGCTGGCAGGTTCAAAAGTCAGGGCTGGTTTCAATTAGCCTGGGAGAGTCTCAGTGATAAACAATTCCTGTGGTCTTGAAGCAAAGGGGCTAGCTGCATGCAGCCATTCTAACTACTTGAGCTGGCCCTATTCCCTCTGCTCGGGGAGTAACTGTCTCTTTGAATGAAGTATTTGTCATCATTTGTATATGAATTCTTCTGAGTTTTTGAGAGCAAGGAAAATACAAAGTTTTCTGGTTAAGGCATTTTTGGTCTGAAATTCCCCCAGGGTATCAGCTTAAAATATGCATGATGTTCATGCAATTTATTTTCTTTAGGGGGCTGGAAAATGTGAGTGTGTGCAGATGTGTTTGTGTGCGCATGTGTGTACGCGGCTGTGTGATCCCCCAAGTTCTGCCTGAAGGATAAACCCATGGGAATGCCTGTGCTGCAGTTGGGCAATGCAGACCTGCAGGTGGAGGAGGGCTGCCACCGCCTGTGACACACTGTCCCGTAGACAGGCTGGCCTCTTCATCGTACCCCGCTCTGGAAACCTTGTTTGCTTCTGCCCATATTATTTTAAGAAAGGGGACAGGAATTTCAGGTCATTCCAGCTGTGTGTGTGGCATAGGAGCCTATTCAACGCTCCTGGAGCATCTCCACGTTCTGTGGTTGCGCGCGCTGACAAAGCCCATTGTTACAGCTCTTCTGGCAGACATGCTAAAGCATTGCAGTGCCGAGATGCATCGTTTCGCTGGTGCTCACAGTTCATAAACTGTTGAGAAAATACTTAAACTTATTGTACATCTTATATTAGGGGTAAAGTGAGGAGTTGAGATTAGAAATATTATATCTCTTACTCAGAAAGCTCATCTCCTCAGTGCGCAGTGCTGCCTAGGCAGGTAGTAAGGTGATAGTTCATCTGATCATTGCCTTGAGCCTCGTGCAGAACTCATGCCAGTCACTTTTTCCAGGCCTGCCAAGCCTGCGGTGACTGGATGTGCCTTTGCATTTGCAAGTTATTTTCAGGTGAACCGAACAGTCTTCTTAAAAAATAAAACTAAAGTCAATTAACAATATTTCTGCATTCAAATAATCTTAAAATAAGCTCCTGATACCCAACTCCCTATCTGCCCAACTCTCAGAAATCATGGGGCTGAATATATTTTTCTAGAATCACCATTACAGCATTTCAGTTTTAAGAGCATTAGTCAAATCCAGCAAAGAACACAATTAATAGCCCATAGTCTCTTGTTGGACTTTTTTTTTTTTTTAGCATGTTTTGGAGATAGCTGTTTTGCTTGTAGACTTGAAAAGTCTGAAGTCACACAAAATACTATTTCTTCATCATCCTGGATACTTCTATTCAGACTTTATACTGTTAAAGATTTATGGTAACATGCTTAGGGATAGGTTGGAGGATTATGTATAATAATTATAGACCACCACATGCTCTTACTCCATAAAACTTTTATTTTTAGCCAAAATGCTAAGAAGCATAAGCTTGCTTTTTCCATTTGAAAAGGAGATGCTAGTATTTTCCCATAATATGGCCATTATGGCAGAACCTATTCAAATGAATCTTGGTGAAAGAAAGAAATTTTTGACAAATATGATTTCTGTGCAACAAAACAAACTGCACAGGATAGTTCAATAAGCCCCCTTAAATCATGCACAGTACAAATCCTTTAGAGCAGGAGGATCTATTTTTATCATGAGAGTTTCCATAGCAAAGGCTGATTTAACTCCTTAGGGTGAAGTTCACGCCAGTGCATGTCTCTGTGAAAGATCAAACTCCCTTTAACACATGGATGAGGGACCTGCAGAAATCTTGCGTTTGGAGTGGAGAGCAGATGTTCATACACAAACATTCAAACGTGCACTGAGAAACTTCTTTATAACTATGATATGGCTCCTTTACCCGTAGTGGTGAGATTTCAGAAAACCATGCTGAGCAAACACTATGGTAGTTTGGCTGCGAGCAAAAAGCCTTTCCACTGTGCTTTTCAGAGAGGCCTTGCGTGGGACAGCTTAGAAACTTTCTTCTGGGGGAAAAAAATTACACAAACTTCACAGTTCGGCACAGTCTCTGAAGTGTGTGAGGATGCAGTTGTCACAGAAGGAAAACATTTAACGGGGCAGAAAACTTGCTTTGCATGCCTGCCAGTCAGTGGAGCATCGCCTTCTCTGAGATACCTGCTGCTTACGCTGTTGAAGCTGCGGTGCGCAGCGAGCATCTGGTGCCGCTCACAGGTGATAGGGTACAGACCTCTCGGGTCTGCCACAGCCTGGCGTCCCGTAGCAGGTTGGACTGGCCTGACTTTATCTAAAGCAGCTTTTTCCTGTTCAGGAGAACACGTCCAGGGCCATGGGACGTGTTCCTGGTCTCCGTTCCCAGTCAGACATGTCCAGCCTCCGTGTGTGCGTAGCAGCATGGTGTGTACTTTCTGCTTTACAGAAATTTGCATTTCAAGAAGGGCCTCTGTGCAGCTGAGGAGATGGTCTGTCTCCATGGCAATGAAGGTGATGTCACAGGTGCAACATCAT
>VYXH01008362.1:370881-396798 GCA_013397275.1 Burhinus bistriatus | reverse complement strand
CCGGGACCCGCCGCCCCCCGCGCGGAGGGTGGGCCGGGGCCGTGCGGCGGGGCCGCCCCTCCCGCCGCGGGCACGTCCCGCTCCGAGGAATGCTGGAGCGAGCGCCTTCCCGGCGGGGCTGGGAGCAGCCTCAGCGGTTATTGCAGGACTGGGCTTTGCACACTGCAGTTTTTCCTACAGGCTGTAGCAGCCACACAGACCCTTTCGATCACAACACAANTGCACAGTACAAATCCTTTAGAGCAGGAGGATCTATTTTTATCATGAGAGTTTCCATAGCAAAGGCTGATTTAACTCCTTAGGGTGAAGTTCACGCCAGTGCATGTCTCTGTGAAAGATCAAACTCCCTTTAACACATGGATGAGGGACCTGCAGAAATCTTGCGTTTGGAGTGGAGAGCAGATGTTCATACACAAACATTCAAACGTGCACTGAGAAACTTCTTTATAACTATGATATGGCTCCTTTACCCGTAGTGGTGAGATTTCAGAAAACCATGCTGAGCAAACACTATGGTAGTTTGGCTGCGAGCAAAAAGCCTTTCCACTGTGCTTTTCAGAGAGGCCTTGCGTGGGACAGCTTAGAAACTTTCTTCTGGGGGAAAAAAATTACACAAACTTCACAGTTCGGCACAGTCTCTGAAGTGTGTGAGGATGCAGTTGTCACAGAAGGAAAACATTTAACGGGGCAGAAAACTTGCTTTGCATGCCTGCCAGTCAGTGGAGCATCGCCTTCTCTGAGATACCTGCTGCTTACGCTGTTGAAGCTGCGGTGCGCAGCGAGCATCTGGTGCCGCTCACAGGTGATAGGGTACAGACCTCTCGGGTCTGCCACAGCCTGGCGTCCCGTAGCAGGTTGGACTGGCCTGACTTTATCTAAAGCAGCTTTTTCCTGTTCAGGAGAACACGTCCAGGGCCATGGGACGTGTTCCTGGTCTCCGTTCCCAGTCAGACATGTCCAGCCTCCGTGTGTGCGTAGCAGCATGGTGTGTACTTTCTGCTTTACAGAAATTTGCATTTCAAGAAGGGCCTCTGTGCAGCTGAGGAGATGGTCTGTCTCCATGGCAATGAAGGTGATGTCACAGGTGCAACATCATGTTTTCAGGGCTGCAGCAGATGGGTTGGGAGAAAACAAGCTCATCAGGGTTAACTGAAAAGAGTTCTTGCAGCAAGCAGCTGTAAAAAATGGTTTAGTGTAGGACTTCTGTGCCATCCCCAATAAATGATGGATGTGTTGACCTGGGACTCGTGATACCTGAGTCTTGTTGCCAAATCCATCACAGAGTCGGGCTGCGTGCAGGGGAGTGGCGGGATTATTTCGCTGGCAGGTATGATTTACAGGGTGCAAACTGAAGCAATTAGGTTCACAAGGATGTAAATCAGCCAGGATTTGTCCCTCTCCGATCCGNATCACAACACAATTCCCCTTTTCTTTTTTTTCTTTTTCAAGTAAGCTTCTTGGTGAAGGCTTCCTACAGCGGTAGAATGTGCATGTAAAGGTGAGCTGTGGCACTGCCACAGTATCCGAGTGGCTAAAAGATGATTGGTAGAAGAATCTGACCCAGAAAGTCTTGTTTCAGGTGTTGTACTCTCTCCCTCACAGTTTAAACACACATGCTGCCAGTTCCTGCTAAAAATAGATAGTCATATTTAAAATATTTGCTAGAACTCAAAAACTTGAAAAATAACAAAAAAGCTGGGTAGCTTTGTAAACAAATTCAGATCAAAGTTTGTTATTGGATAAATACTATAGCAACATAGAAATTAAAAGATCCTACTTTGAGACTGATTCTTACATCTCTGACTGAAGTAGGGTTTGATTCTAAACTTTTTTCATGTTGAACTTCTACTGAAGTTTATCTTTAGTCCGAATAAATTCTTCGGGGAGCGCTGCTTAAAAACCCTAGAATACAAACTGTTTTTAAAAGGAGATTTCCACTGAATTCAGTGTAGGCTATATTCATTCTAAAACGCACAGAATTAATTCCTTCAAAAACCTGACTTGTCATGTGTAGATAAGAATTCAAAGCAATATGCAAGCTCTGCTGTTAAAATGGCTCGGGGTGTCAGTGTTGAGTTGTTGAGAGTGTATAAATCATATGTATGTGTGATTCTCAGGCTAGTACCTGGGGATTTGCTTGATATGATTATACGCACTGCTCTGCTCACTTAGTTCATTTCACGTCTGCCTCAGGAGCGACCTCAGGAGGCGTT
Organism: Burhinus bistriatus; assembly: GCA_013397275.1. Taxonomy (NCBI): domain Eukaryota; kingdom Metazoa; phylum Chordata; class Aves; order Charadriiformes; family Burhinidae; genus Burhinus; species Burhinus bistriatus. Next base: position 394,585 of record VYXH01008362.1, on the reverse strand, counting down.
TACATTGATTATTTCCCTCACAACAGCCAACACAGTTCAAATAAAGCAGACTATGCATAATTAAAGGCATCATTGCTTTCTCACTCAAAATAGTAATGGAGCAGTGGATCTAATTTCCTACTTAACACAGAAAGGCTGTGCTTATTAACTATTCCTATGATTATTGTTTACTAAACTCATTTTAATAATGGCCTGGTTGTGGTTTTTTCGTTCTGGAAGACCCAGGCTGTTCTGCACATACTGTAAGCGCCTGACAGGGCAAACAGCTGATCTAGAGAGCGGTTATGCACAGCATCTCAAAAGGTGGGACATCCAGCAGGAATCATGCAGGTTCTCAGCTGAAGTTTTACACTGCGGGCTAATATTGATGCTGTGGTGCAAGATACACACTGATAAAAACTGTTGCATGTTAGAAGAGTCATAAAGAAGGGAGAGGCAAAAAAAAAAAGTAGTACCTATGACAGAAACACCCAGGGAGGCCCTTCTGCGCCTCACCTTTGGGAAGACAAACAGGAAAGCCGTCTCTGGCACAGCTTGACTTGGTGCCCGGTACGTGCCGTGCCCTGTTGTTTCTCCTTGCAAGCGCTGGTCTGCGGGGCTGCCGGCACGGAGCAGGGAGAAGCCTGAGGACCTGCCCCTTGTTGGAGGTGAGCGCCCTGGGCGCGCTGCATTGTGGGCACTGCACTGTCAGCACGCCCCAGTGCAATTACACTGGAGCTTGCTCATGTGGTGGACAGCTGTGGTTTTCTGACAATGCGGTGGTTAGTGTAGAAGACGCCCACTCTCAAAGCCCGCCTTGTATCTGTTTTTCCTGTGGGAGAAATTTTTAGCGCTGCCCCTACACTCTGGCTTGCATGCTTCAGAGGGCTGGTGGGTTCTTACTTCATTAGCATAATAAAATCTGCACCCCCCAGTTCATTCCCCTGAGAACTGAAGCACAAGGGGAAAAAAAGGCAGCTCATACACTGACACCACTTGTGCCACTGAAAGAGAAAGTTGGCTGATGAGGAATGGTTGAAGGATTGTGCTGATGGCACGGAGAAGCAGCTGATCCAGCCTGATGTCAGGCAGAAGCGTGTCGGCTGCGAGCCTTGATCCAGACACCGTGCCTTCGCAGCAGGAAACGATTACACCACGCAGGGTTCCTGCTCAGGCAAGACTTGCATGTGGTGTCAGGCCCTAAATTATCAGCTCTCCAGAAATAAATTTAGAAAGTTAAGACATTTTGTAAACTGGTCTTTGTTAAGCTAAAAATCCAGAGAAGTTTGGGGCTACATTCTGTGTGAATTTAGCCAGAGGTGGTAGGCAACACACTGACCTTAGGGACTTGTACTGAGAAAATGCTCATTCGGGCATTGCCTTGTCTTCGGCTCTTACTGATCCTTTCCAACACTGCATCTTGCCAGTGGGTACTCCGAGGACGGGCTGCTTTGCATTTGCATTCCTTGCCCTAGTGGGGGCACAAATAACAGAGTAACTTTATGGTGACTTGTACGTGCTCTTGCATGTTTAAATTTTTCAGATTTGGTGGGAAAGATAGATATCCACCCAGACAACATCTTGCTTCTGACTAGTAGCAGAGTCTATATCCTGTAATCCTGGAGAAAAATCCATCAAACTTCATTACTCTCAGTGAATGAGCACCAGCAGCTTTCCTGGTTCATACGTCTCTGTCAAAGTTAGTAAAATTTTCCATAAAACAAGGACACTGCTGGATGCTCATTCCTGTCCTGTCTTTTGGCCAGTCCTACCACTCTTGTCGACCCAAGACCATGCCAGTGCTGGTGCGCTGCATCTCCCGATGCTGTTGGAGGGCCAGGGAAGTGCATCAGACAGGCCAGTGTGGTGCCTTTTCCTGCCTTCTCTACAGAGAACGGTCCACCAGACATCCCTCTGCCTCTGAAGTCATCCCTTGGGACGCTTCCAAAGCACTCCCAGGAGGGCCACTGAGGCTGACCTTCCCCAGCCATATTTGCACAGTGGGACGCGTGGCCGGGCTGCACCCTGTTCGTGTGCAGGGCTGGCTGGCTCAGAGGGGCCAGGCTGGTGGCACTGCCATGGGCGCCCCAGTGCCCAGATGTGTGTTGGCAGCCTCTGCCCCTAAGGCTTGGGGGTTGTTTTGTCCCAAGCCGAGTTCTCGAGACGCTCGCCTGGCTCTGATGCTGCTCAGGTGCGGTTTGCCAGCCTGCGCTGGGAGGTGTTCTGTCCCCAACTCGCTGCAAGTACAGAGCAGGGGTTGGGTCTGAGCTTCTCTGAATACAAATGGAATGGAACACTTTGTATAAATGGACAAAAAATAAAAAGCCCCGTACCAGCTAACCTCACGTTTTTCTTTACTTGAGCAAACTGAGTTAAAACAAAAGCTAGTGATTGTAAGAAATAGCTGAACAAACTTCTGTGAAACAAGTCACAAACTCAGTTCACTCTACGGGCTGTTAAATATCTGACAAACTTCTGGTTAACTTTAGCAAAGACCAATGACAAGTGCGTTATTGCCATTGTAAATTGTATCTAACAGTTTAATAGTTGTAATACCTGGTATGTTCTTTTTAATCATATGTGTCTGGAGTGTTGCAGAACAGAGAAAGCATCTGGAACTATACCAGCTGAAGTAGAAAGTTGTTTTTCTGTTTACAATATGACCCTCTGCTCATAATAATGTTCTTTAAGTGCGTGGTAAGTGCGCGTCTTGTGTGTGCGTAGACTATATATTTAGTGTGTGAAAAAGATACGGTTTTGTGTATGAAAGTTAAGACTCTCTAGTGGATTTTTTTAAGATTGGAAATGAGAAAACAAACACAGTAAGCAAACCCATGTTGTTTCTACTGCAAAAGTTCTGTCAGCTGGGAAGGTGACTGTGTTATGTTGAAGACAGAGACGAGGGCTATCCGGCAGGGCTGTGGCACAGCCAGGCAGACCGGACTCACTGAATCTGAGCTGCAGCAGCCTGAAATGTTTCTGCTCCACAAATGCCCTACAGAAAGGGCTCTGGTAACTCAGACTTTCCCAGGCTGCAAGTATGTGCCTATTTAGACTCTCTTAACTGAGTAGCTTGTATGTGAATATATCAGTGTGTGTAGCTGAGTGGAAAGCGTTTGTAGGTATGGCCATCTCATTCCTGAATTTATTTTAGAGACTCACCCTAACAGCTGCTTTTACAGGCAGGAAACATTAGCTTTAACTGATAGATAACTGGGAGGTAATAAATGGGGCTTTGCAGAGCTCCGTGTCATGATTCTGCTCTTTCTCTGTGCCAGATCAGTTTTGGAATAGGTGGAAAGGATTCTGAGGAAGAGCAAAAGCTATAGGGTCTGAAGGGAGGGATGGTGCTTTTCAACACAGCTGGAGCGAGCTGGGGTGGACCTGCAGGACACATCAGAAAAGACACTGAGACAGATCAAAAAGAATTAGCTGAAAATGAGCTATCAATGAAATAAATTAAAACTTATCAAATAACTGCAGTATACTCTGCCTTAGATGTGGTTTTAGTTCAGCAATCCAGGGTCCAGCCCCAGCATGCAGCTTTCCTGTAGAAGAGACTGCACTCGGGAGTTGAGCAGCGCCCACTGACATCCCATGGGGAGGTGTTTCATCCTGAGTCCCTCAGTGTCCCTGCGTGCCCCTCACCTCGGGGCAGCCCTCGGGCCACAGCTCGCACTGGGCTTCTTTCCGCATCCCTCTCCAAGATGGAGGGAGGAGGACTTGCTGCAGACCTTCCCCTTGCGAATCCCTTGGCTTGTCGCGGTCCCCCCTTCTACCCACCCCATACACGACGCAGAGCTGAGAGCAAAAACATTAAACCAGGGCTGTTCTGAGATGGAAACAAAGTAAAATAATTTCTGTGTTGGGGCTGCTTTGCTTCCTTCCCTCTTTCACGTGCAGGTTTTCAAAAGTATCCCATTTCCAGAATGCAGATCTCTGTTAGGATCAGGAGGACCTGATCTGTTCGCTTTCGCCTGTTGCTCGTACAAGAAGCTGGCTTGCTGCACGGTCCGGCAGGGCGTTCAGGGCTGGCAGAGAACCATGTGCAGGATACACTCTGTTACTGCAGAATACACGGGCGCTGCGTAGGTGGCAGGAGACTGCAGTCCCCAGGCAGCCCTATGCAGGCAAGACTGGTACAGTCCGATAAAGGAAAAGTCAGAGCTGAGATATCATCTTAATCCCTGTGAAACTCCAGCAGTGGCTTCCACTGGCTGTCCTGTAAATAAGATATTTGGGGAGCAGACGTGGCGGTGGATGTTTTGGTGAAAACTGGAAACATTGGAGGATTTATCAAAGCAAGTTGCCTCCTGTAGCCCAACTTTATCCCAGCCAGCTGCCAGGGTTCAATCTTGCCAGATTTCTTCCTCTTGCTTCAAAAGGAATGTGCTAGAAGTATTTTTAATCACAAACAAATGTTAGAGAAATTTACAGGGCAGGGAAGAAAAGCCCCCATGTCATCTCTCTTTCTGTGGCTCGATAGGATGAGGTAAGTGAGCCCTAGCTCCAGGCTGGGATAACTTTTTTCCATTATTACGCACAAGCCACTTGACAATTAGACTCCAGTAAAGGGCCTGGACAGGTGGTTACATGAACGCTGACACCTGCACTTTTATGATTTCATGCAATTAATTGAAGCTAAAAACACTGTGATTGGATGGTAGAAGAGGTCTATGGCTGTCGCCCTCTTGTCCCTTTACAGGGATGGAGGTATGTCAACACTGATTTTGGCAGGATACACATGGGAGTTGCAACTCGCACAGGGGCTGTGAACCAGCGATGCATTAGGTCGGTGGGATTGTCCACAGCCATTTCGGGCTGTTGTTCTGCATCTCCTCCCCAGGAAAGGCTGATGTACCTTTTCAAAGTGGTTCATGGCAGTACTGCACGCTAGCTTTGCTGTGGGCTGTTGTTTTCTAGCTGGTAGGCTAGTTGTGGCACACTCTTCTCTTTTGATATGGAGTATTTCTTCCAACGCAGTGGGAAGTGGTACTTTGTTTTTACTGATCATCAGATGGGGCTTGGGATCCTCTCACAGTGTTCACACAGCTGAGGTGCAGGGATACCTTGGCCGACTTTTTAAAAGCACATTTATTGGGCAAAGTTTAAGATGTGTTCTGTCATTTAATCCTTGTGCTGCCTTTCACTATGCAGAACTGACCAGAGTATGTCATTTGTCTAAAATTTTAGGACAAACAGTATCGGTAGTATCTAACCTCAGGGAACCGCTCCTACGGAGTAAGATGTAGTTATTGAGTCTGTGATCTGCTCAGTCCTGAAATTATTCCTGGGATCAAACAAGTGGAATTGACTCATAATAATAAGAGTCCCAGTAGGCCTAAATAGAAATTGGTTTTCTTAGATTCTTGATTTGTGTTGGTGTTAAATACAATCACTGACACATCATTTGTGTCTGCAGATGTTGACACAGTACTTGTGAAGGCCTGAAATGTGTGTAGTCTGCTGCTCTGTTTGCAGCCACGCTGCTTTGTGCTACCCTAGTTCTCCAGCTCACAAAAGAAAAAATAACTGAGATTTGTCTTGTCTTGGGCTGACAGTATAGCCAAGTGATTGCCAGTCCAATTTGGCAGTTTTTAATCATTTTATCTCTGTTCTCTTCTCTCTGGGGAGACAGTCAGTGTTTAGCAGTCTGCTCAGAAAGACCTTGGGGCTAGTTTCAGCGGCAGTGGCTCAGAGCTCCGATTATTAGCTCTGCTCTTAGGAGCACACTGCGATCTTTCCCAAGGGAGTGGTGTGAAAAATTAACACAGGCTTAGAGCAGCAGTGCAGCAGCAAGCTATGTAACTGTAATTACTCCATTGATATTCCTCACACAATAACACTGTCATCAGTCATTTACATAAACTTTTTCTCCATGAAGAGGGAATGGCTGCTTATAACCCTATTGGGTGCTTCCAGAGCATGCATTATACATTTTATTTGTTCTAATTTCAGACTCAAGGCCTGTAGGAACAGATAGAGGAAATGCATAGCCTTTTCGTCGTCGTTTTTTTCTATTGCAGCAGTAAGTGTGCCACTCTACATGCACAATAGCGCAAGCAGGCTAAAAAGGATCTTGACAGGATATTGGGAGCCACTTCCAGGATTTGAAATGTTCAACGTAATTTTAAGAAATATGCCAGTATATTTTAAATATTTTAAACAGTTTGGTACTCAAACTCTGTCCCAAGGCTCAGTCTCTCTCCTTTTCGGTCAAGCCAGGTCCACAAGCAGCAAGTATTGTTTGGCTTGCAGAACTCCTCGGGACATACTGGCTTTTCTTAGATTTCTTTTTTGCTTCCACAAGCAGGTGGCATGGCTCTGTGCCTTCTGCCTCATCCAGGCTCTCCTGTAGCTCCATTTATCTCACCATGACCAGAAAGAATGGCTGCGTAAGCCACAGACGCACTCTTCCTAGCAGGTAATCCACGAGAGTAACAAGAAGTAAGTGGTTAATAAAATTTAAAATTAGCACCATCCTGTCTTCTACCAGGGACACTCGTTCCTTTTGTGTTCCTTTACAGTTAAAAGCCAGAGCTGCATAAAGCAAACTACCCTTGCCCAGGTCAGGGCCATGCAGAGATCAGTGTCGCAGAGCCTGAGCCAGCAGGTGCTTTCTGGTCTGGGGTGAGAGCGGTGTGAGTGACCAGCGCGTTCCGCTGGTACAGGTGGCCATTTCAGCGCTGGCTAGCCTGGAGCAGCTTGACCCTCTCCGTTCTCAGGGTGTACAGGAGCGGGCAGTCTCTACATCACCCCACCCAGCAGAAGGAGGGAGAGAGAGGATGCAATTTAGTGCTCAGCTCCTCAAAAGCGTGCCTTGTTAGGGACAAGATGTCCCTATCCTCATAGGAGAAGTGTTAAACTTTTGTAGGTATTACACTTCCTCTAATTAAACTCTTTGGAGCCAGATATTCCTGGGGCCAAGGCTAATAATGTATTCAGAAGAATAATAACCCTGTCTGAGCTGCAGCATGTTTATTGATGGTGCCGGTACCTGACGGCACTGACCGTGTCCTGCCGCCACTCGGTGCTGCGCAGGCCTGCGGGGCACAGCATCCCATATTGCTGTCACAGTAGAAATTCTGAGCGCTGCAGCAGGACACATCTAGTGGGGAAAAAAGGCGCATGATAGTCAAATTTCAGTTGCTGAATATTTAATGAAGCCTGCAGTGTTTATTTGGTTAGCCTGTCGATTTTTATCGTTCTGTCAATAGCTTCTCATATGTGGCACGGTGATGATCTTTAGCAGCCTGTCCCCTGGGAGCCAAAGCGCTAAATGCAATTATGGATTTTTATACCGCAATGTGTTTGATATTTCCACTGATCTAATTTGCAGTCTGGTAGTTTATTGTTTGGCATTTTAATGGCGTTCAAATGCTATGGAAAATTTGATTTCTCTTTATAATTCACCCTAACATCATTAATGCTGGTAGCCGAATGGCATGGATTTTTAGAGGGCTAAATATATAGGAAAATAATTTTTTTAATATGGACCAAAACAATCAGAGTTTTAACTAAAAGGAAAACCATGTTCTGTTTTGTTTCCACACTTCCTCTTTGTCACTTTTCATTAAACATTAAGATTACTTTGAAGAAATGGTAAAACAAATGCTAGACCTTGCCAAACAACATACAAATGCAGTATGACTTCTGATGGAGGCTTCACTGTAGCGCTCAAAGATCCTCAGGAGTCTTTTGAGAGAGAAACAGAATGAGAACCGTCTATTGTGCTGTTTCTCTCTTCTCTTCCAGACCACTTTTACTTGATAATTAATCCCGCATATATTGTTTTCTTCTGATGTAGCTGGCAGAAGCCCTGAGCCAACCGCTTCATCAGATGCATCTATTTCACCAAAACAAAACCAAACCCCAAACCCAAAACCAGCAACAACAATAAAAACCCCAACCCCAAGCCACAGTTTGGTAGAAGTTCTTGAATTTTGGGGCTGTTGGCACAAAAAAGGGGCACACAGAACTGCGTGAGGCTAGGTGGCTTGGGGGAGTTAATCGTGGTGTTATTTTACACATCTACAACACTTTTATTGTGCAGTAACTCATGAGTTATGGGTCCTCTGCAATTGCAAAATAAATCCTTTAATTAACCACCTAGTCAGAAACAATTTAACCTCCTCAGTGTATCTCATAAACTACATTAGCCCCAGATTTATTTAGAATAGTGTTGTGCAAGTGTGATCTATTTACATTAAGAAGTATATGCCCTTTGTTATGTCGAGTATACTGGGACAAGGAAACACAAATCTCTCTTACGTGGTTTCATCTGTGGCTTTTAATGATTGTACTGAGTGTTACCCAAATAGAAGCAAATGCATTTTTCCACTGAATGTTACATGAAAGCAGGCAGGATGATAACTATTTCACGTATACAGGTAGCTTCAAGTTTCTGTATTCATTGCTTCTTGTTAAGGACTATTTCACGGACAACAGTGTTAGAGAGAAACCTTGCTCTCCTCAAACATCCACTGAAGTCAAACTATGCAATGGCATGTTGACAAGCAACGATTCTCTTTCTCAAATGTTGAAGTTTGTTTTTGTCTTTCAACAGAGGTGTGAACACAAGGCCAGTCAGTGTAATAAATCTTACAGGCTGCCAGAAATAGAACATGCTTTGTGGTTTATGAGTTTAAGAACATTAAAGAGGTTCAAGAGAGTTCTTCTTTTAATGTAACCAAGTAGAAAAGCCGACAAAAATAAGAAGTCATAAAGGAGGCTGAACGAGGTGCCAAAAGCACTAATGAATGGATATAGAACAATCAGCTTTGTGTTTCACAAAACATTTCAGCAGTCGCGTTGGACTGATGGACCAGTTTGCTTTCTGGATGAGATTCATACCTACCCACAGATTCTCAGTGTCTCTCTGCAGCCGTGGTATGGATGCTCTTGCTGCTAGCGCTGTGCCTGGCAACAGCAACAAACTGATTACATTTGTAACTCATCTCAATGCTTTCCCCCAAATAAATTTTCCTCAAAAAAAAAAAATAAAAAAAATAAAAAAAAATATTTTTTTTTTTTCCTGAACTTACTAGGTGGCAAGAGCAATAGTGATCATGTAAAGGAGAAACTGTTAACTGCTACATTTCCATCCATGGGGTGAAAGTCTTTCTCAGGGTCCTTGTTTTGTCCCCTACTGGTATGCAGTGCTGTTGGGTCCCAGCAAGGTTGGGCAGTTGGTTTGCCAGTGGCAGCAGAGGTGGTATGGAGGTCCCCTAGAGTCAGGGAAGTGCTCTGCCAGACCCTTCTGGAAAACTGCTTTTCATGGAAGACTGGTCAGGGTTCAGATGGGATTGGATCACCAGCAGTGATTATTCTTTGGGCATCTCTGCCTTCGGCTGAGCCGAAGCGCAGGTGAGAGCAGCCGCTGGACCTCAGCAGGGTGCTGGGTGTTGGGGTGGCTGAGCACACTGTCCTGCCCAGGGCTTGCCCTGCTGCAAGCCCCCAGCGATGCAGTGCCTGGGGCTCGGCTGTGCATTTTGGTCCTGGTTAGTTATTCCTGTGTCTGAGCTGGTGCCCATTGCCTGTTTAGTCCCCAAAGTGACCCTTCCTTCTTAGTTTAAGGTCTGCCAGCCTGACCCGCAGACAGCAGAATTACGGGCTAAACTGGGAGCCCATCTTCTTCCACAGCAGGAGCCAGAGTGGACTGGGATGGGGGTGCAGGAGATGGTGTAACAGGAGATCACGGTCCTGCTGCTGTGAAAAAATACACAAAAAATACTGGGCAATACACAGACTGTACAGTGGCAATGCTTGCTGGAAATACGCCAAAACATCACACAACCCTGTGTTATCAGCAGCAAATACATCAAAAAACCTATCGTATTATTCAAGCTCTGGCCTATGATGTTTTCAGTTGATGCTTTTGTTTGTAGGAAGGAAAGCTAACAGGCTGCCACAAAATTGCTGAGAAACCTAGTTAGTAGGAAAAAAAAAAAAGCCACCAAGTTGTAGAGTGTGGCAGGCTAATGACATAAGGGCTGGCCCTCCAAGTGATCTGTTAGCAGATGATGGATGAATGTGCACCTCACTTGGCAGCGCCACCAGCCTTGCTCCATTCTTGAATATCTGTCAAGATGTTAAGTGGACGACTGCAATCAGCAGTGAAGTAAGACCTGTGTAATCTGATGTTCCACTTAGAAAAGAAAACAAAATTCCTACCACCTAATATGAGACTACACCAGCCAACACACAAAGGCCTTTCAAGCAGGCTAGGTATCTGATAAAATCTTTACACCTCATTATCATTTGTAATTTAGAGATATGGGTACAGCTGTATCTACAAACAGTGCATGATGACATTTCCAGGGATTTTTATCTGTGACTGTTTCCAGCGAGCAGTTCTTTGTTGATATGTGTACATTTATATTGCTTTTAATCTGTTCTTTTATTCAAACATTATCTTGCTGAGAAGGGTAGGCTGCCTGTTAAAAAAGTCCCTTTGGTAAGAATTGACCTAGATTAGCAAAAAAGGCAGCCTTCTAGTTCTCTGCAATGGAGGTTTGGGTTTTGGTTAATTCCATTTAGTCAAGTTGTTTTCTAGAAGGTGACAAGAAATGGAGAATGTGCTGTTTTTAGGTGCAGAAAAGTTCTACCTCTTAAGGAGAATCTGAGATTAAAAACAACATTATGAATGTTAAGTGACGTGCAGTATTGAGTAAATATCTAGGACAGGACAGGCCAGAAACAACATCAAACCTTGTGCTGTTTAATCCAAGCCTTTCTGATTGCTTTCACCCACATAGTTTGGGTTACAGAGGATATTAGCAGATGCCGTTGAATGCACAGCAGTTTGCTGTGGGAAGGCAATCAGCTGTGTAAGCACCTCCACTTCCTCAGCATTGTAATAGAGGTTTGCTGGATGGATGTGGAGGCCAGAGGAGGTGCACCTAGAGGATTAACTCAGCGCTTCAGCAGAAAACTCTCTGAAGTAGAAATGTTCATACAGCTCAGTCCTGACCAGAACATACCCTTGATGGTGCCAGGCCAGCTTCCATGCTCAGTTACTCCCACGTGGATTTTATGGGCTACTGTGGAGGGGGAGCCCTCTACACACGTAGGACCATGTCCCTGGGTGCAGAGAACTGCTGCACCCTCACTGCATGGCTAGGATTGGTGGTGCCTCACCTGGAGCAACCAGGCTGCATCTCATCTTTTGTGTCTGGGCTCCTTTCCAGAGGAGCAGAGGATGGAGAGAAGGATGCTTTACTTCCAGATCTTATCCTAGAAAGCAGCTGTGAGACAGTCAAGGCACAGTTCCACGGAGACCCAGTGGAGCTCGCCATCCCACCACGTAGGCTCAGCTTCCATGACCAATGCTGTCCTGTGTGCTCTTGGCACGGTGCTGGATACCATGCCTGGCGTTTTACACAGATCAGCAGTTCGGTGACACTGTGCCATGGTTCCTCCCTCTCCTCCACTGCCCTGCAATACAGATGTTAATCTGATTCTCTGAGACACACTATCTTATTCTTCAAATAGATACTTTCTTTTTTTAGAGTGTATGGCTGGGGAAAACAGACATGAGTCACAGAAGTCTTGCTCTGCTCTCCTCCCAGCCTCTCCTTGGTCTGTGCTCTGTGCTGTCGGACCCAAGCTTTGACCTTCTCCCACAAACGTTGCTCCCCGTGAGTGCTGGGAGCCCCTGGGAGCGATGAGGCACGGCTCTGGGGATGTCCTGGTGGTGAATGGCTGGCACAAGGGCAGCGACGAGTCTCGGACACAGATCCAGACATCCAGGTCATTCCTGTTTCATGGCTCCCCATCGGTGGCAGGGGTAGGATCAGAATACAGATTACCCACAGAATTACAGAGACTCCTTTTGTGCTAAGCAGCATCTCAGCACGGGTGTCAGGCAGGGCAGGGCCCTGGAGACCCGAGTGGTGTCTGCGTGTTTGTGAAGGTTCACGAAGTGACTGCCCACACAGCAGCCACGTTGGCTGTGACCGCTGCATGCTCAGCAAAGAGGTCCTCCTCTCTCTCGCTGTAGATCCAAAGGACAAACGTATCCTGCGGTTACTAGGAAGGGCCCCCCCATAGCTGAGTTCAGCTACCATGGAGGACACAAGGCAGATCCCCCTGCAGCATGTGCGAAGGGTGCTGAGCGCCTTGGTTGGGGTTTATTTTGGGGATTTTTTTTGAAAAACTGCATGTAATTTGATCTATGAAGTTTAATATAATAGTTGAGAAATTTTCCAGTGATGAATATATGAGCATAATTTCTAATAAGATTCATGAAATTTTAAGTGAGACAGAACTCCCTGTAACAGATGAGAGCTCTCCTTTTTTCAAGCTGTCTTTACAGCATTTTCCTCCTTTACTCTCCCACTGTGAGCTGGCTGTGATTTTAGGATTACAGTCGTAAATAAAAAGGATAGATTGCAGAACACTTTATGGAATTCTTCCTTGCCAAAGACGTTGATTCCAACCTGATTCAAATACTGGAAATCAAGCAGCAATAAAAATTATTATTACTGTTGTTACTATTAGAAATGTTACGAGAGTCTAAAAGGCAAGATCTTAAATAAGAAAGACCCCAATAGCCACGCAGTATTCCTCATCTCCCTTCAAGCTGCAGATGCTCCCAAATTCTCCTCTGTGTCCTGTCTGGAGAGGCTCAGCCAGGTGCAGTGCAGTTCCTGCGCATTGACGTGACCCTTCGTGATGCACCATTTAGTGCAGCCCTGATGTGTTGTGCATACGGCATCATGTCACTTGCTACTCTTGTGTTGTGTTTTTAAAATGCCATAATTGATGAGGCCTGGTTTGTTTCTTGAAAGCCAAGAGTGCTGCTTATGGCATATAGCTGATAATATCATCTAGCCCTTTTGAAACATTTTTCCCTAGGTCCTAACTTTTTTCTGAAAATTAGTGTGACCATTCTAAGACACCTGTTGTAGAGCCCATCTTACCGTGGACATGCCAATAACTTGCTGGTTTCCTTGTGTAACTGGAAGGGACAAGTAGAGATCTAAATTTAACTGAAAATAGTGATTGAAATACATATATCGCATTTGTTAGATAAAGAGACAGTTCTTAACCCCATAGTTATTTAATCTGTTCTATTATTATTATCTCTGGGCAATGTCTCTGAGAAAAAAAAAGAATAGGAAAGAAGGAAGAAAGAAGGGAAATGATGGATGATTGGAGCAAGGAGAGAGTACATGTTAGATTGGTGTAAGTAGTGATTAATAAAGGTGCAGACTCGTGGGCACTGATGCAGCAGCTCACTGACAGGCTGGAGTGTGACTCCTGATGGGGCTGCAGTCCTGGGAAGGAGGGTCAGTTTTGTTGCACTAGAAAGCTTATGGCGGGTCGCTGTTGTTCTGTTACTAGTCTCTCTGCCTACTGTGCTGTTTAAAGACTCAAATCCTTCAGCTTTCTGGGCTGAAAATAGTCTATATGCCATTTCAGGCAACACAGTACAATGTACCATGAAACTGCTTAATGCTGTAGAAAATTGCTAACACAACAAAACAGAGCCCCTTGAAAAATCAGCTAACGCTTCGTTATGCCTTCCTGGGTCTCTTTTGACCCTGTTCACAAGAGCATCACTTCCCACAGAACAGTTGCAGCTCAGAGGCGCTCCTTGGACGTCTGTGGTGTTGCCTCCCCAGGCCCTCCCAGGTATAGTGTGCTTTTGCAGCAGGCAGCAATGCTAAAAAGCTTCTCTTACAGTCAATCAACAAACCGCTGCATCGGGGATTGCAGCTCCCCAGCAAAGGTTGGTCTAGTGTCGTGGTTGGGGGAACCTGGAGGAAAAAGACTTGAGGGGTCTTCGATGTGCCTTTTGTTCCCGTCACCTGCACTTCCGCAGGGGCTGCTGCTGAAGGAGGAATGCGTGGGGGTTGAGAGAGGGTCATCAACAGGTGCTGGCATCAGCATGTTCTCTATGCAGGCATTATTTGGCCATTCAGTCAGTGCTAAGGGAGTCACTTGAGTTACAGCAGTAAGAGAAGAGTCTGTAGCTGAAGCAGTAATATATTTTCATCGTATGGTAGATGATGTAGTTTTATGTTGGGTTGGCAAAAACACGGTCCTTTGGATTAGGCACTGACCTGCAGTATCACACTAACTGGGAGCCGGGCTCCCAGTCATTAAGCAGTTAAGTACACATTATGTAGTGAAAGGAAAGCCGGTTTCTATGACTCCTCCTATTTGTGTTATGGCGGTTTCTGAGGGCCTTGTCTAGATCATGGTTAGGTGCTGTCCTGATGATAAAAGCTCAGGCCCTCAAACACCTGATGGCTCTGAGTCTCTACTTTTAGTAAAATACAGACAAAAAACCATATATAAGGTGTCTCTGATTTAGCAATGAGAAAGAATATGATAGTATGTGCATCACATAGCTCATCAGGCCATAAAAATTAGGTTAACAAAGATCACTGACTAAAGGAACTCTACATGTAAATGAAAAAAAAAAACCAACCATAGTCAGTATGTGCATAAACATGTTCCAGGCAAAAAATATAGGGACTCCTATAGGAAAAGACAATTACAGAATTTAATACTTTCTGGGAGAATAAAAGTTCATTGAGATATGTCAGCCTTTGTCAGGAGGACAGGAAAGTTAGAGCAGCAGAAACAACTGCTATGGTGATTCCATGTATATTTTTATCTGTCTGATAAACTGCCTAAGGAGGAATACCTGGGTGATCATGGATAACCTAGGGAAACAGAGATGAAGGAGAGGAGAGAAGATGCACGGTTGCTGTCCCCGTTGCCGTTTTAGCTACAGAAGGAGCATAAAAATACTCAAGTTTGAAAGGAGCATAAAAATACTCAAACCCAGTGTGGCATTACATGCATTTCTAGAGTAGTGTAAAGGGGCTCCACATCACTGAAAGTCAGGCAACATAAAAGATGCTTGGGCCTTTCTGAAAGGAGGGGGGAGCCTGTGGTTGTGTTGATAGACTTAAGCCCCTTCCAGCCTCTCTGCAGCTGGGTAAATCTCCCTAGGATTGGGCTGGCTAACAGAAATATTGGCATTCCTCAGTGCTGGGTGAGTGAGTACAACTGATTCATTTCTTTGCTCTGCAGAGTAATTCTAAGCAGCTTCTTTTTAACTGAAAGGATCAAAGTCCCCAAATGAGAATGTGGTGAACTTGATACTTCTCCACAAGCCCAATAGGCATGGACAATATACATTCTGTAACCGAAACCTTTTGGGGTTTGTGTAATACAATACCCTTTCTGTAACCCCCACCCTTTTCTCCATCCTCATGACCCTGCTGCAGCTAAGGGACCGGACAGTAGAAAAACATGTCAAGCATGAAAAGCAGCAACTTGAGGGCAAACATGACCCCTCCACTGCTAGTTACTGAACTTCTGAAAGTACGTCAAGCAAGCAGAATCAGCTAAAAAGGGAGGCCAGGGACACCTCATGTTGTGCGAGATGGGAGGTTAGGTCTTTGCTCTTTAGAACTAAAGTGTTTTGTTTTAATCATGGGGAGAGCTGCTGGCTTGGCACTGTGTGAAATAGATTTAGAAATCCCGAGGAAGGAGGAATTTCTCAAAACAGTAAGGAAAACAAAAGTCAGCAACAGGGAAGAATTGGCCAGCATTTTTACAACAGGAAATGTGGAGGATACTGAAAAGAGAAAATTAATGACACTGGGAGTATGATCCTGTTAGCTGTTATTGTTGACACCTCATCATTTCCAGACTAAAATGCCAGCTAAGGCCATGTTTCACTTGACACTAACTTAGGTCATCTTTGCCTTGCCCCGAGAAAAAGAAACATCGAGCAAGAGATTGAAACTCTAATAAAAATGGAGCACATCGCGAGAAACTCCTTTGCGTTTGGAATTGGATCAGCAGCCACAACATGGCTGCTGTGAAAACTCTGTGTTGATTGCACCAAATGTTTTGCTGCATTTTATTTTCTGAGGTAGAATAAGTGTTCCATTTTTGAACAGTGGAAAATGCTAGCTATACCTATTTTAAACACAAGTGTAATGTTTTATAGCCCATAGAGGGATAATTACAAAGTACAAAATCACAGATTTTATAGCAGATTTTCCCAGGAGTGCAGTTAGAAAAACAGTATGTGTCATGTAGCCAATTTAGATAATGATTCTGATAAAGATAAACTGAATTGTTTATAATAAGTAATTGGGTCTACAAAGGCCCAAATGACACAGACGAGTGCAGAAGCTTAGAGGCACAGGAACCGCAGGACATGTGCCTTAGCTCCTGCTGCCGCACTGCCGTGCTTCTGCCCGCGTTGTGTTTGGCTTGGGGCTCATGCTGGGGCTGATCTCTGTAATGCAGTTAACTCGCTTAGCAATAGTAAAGATGAAAAACAGTTCAGAAGTTTCACGTTGCTGAGATTCCAAGGTGGTGGCTCTTGCAAGGGTCTGTGCTAGGAGGAACTGTGCATAGGGGAGGCGAAGCAGCTGATTCTCGTTTGGCAGCTGAACTGGGAGAGATGCACGAAAGCCTGAAAATGGGAAAGAAAAGCCGCAGTCTCCTTGCTCCTAAGGAAGTCCTGGGGCTCGGTCAGAGCAGAACCTTGAAGAGTACTGGCCTGGTAAATACATAGTGGCACTTTACCACAGGCAGGAGATAACTTGTTGAGTAGATTATCTCTCTTGAGATAAGACAAAATCCTTCAGACTCGAGTGGAGTATCTTGCCTAGCCTATTAGTAGATGACAAGATGCAGTTTGGGCCCAGTAAGCCTCTATCAATCACAAGATGAAGTAAAGCCCTAATTATCATTTAATTGCTGCCTTCAGCTTGAGCTGCCCTTCTTCACAGCTTTCTGCATCCATTTGAGATTAGGTTGCACTAAAATGAGAACCGTAAAGGGCCTGGCAAAGGTGTGAAATTCCCTGGGTAACTGAATTAATGGCAGTGTGCTCCTGCTGCTGGGGGGTTTCTGTTCTCTATGAAGACAGAATGAGCGAGGGCAAAGGGACATAATGGGGAATTGGCAGCGATAGCTCTCAGCCATTTGTTCACAAAAATAATGACATAGAATGTGCTGGTTTGGCCAAACTCAAGGGGAACAAAGGAAATACCGCTCACAAACATTTGGTTTTATGCTAATTTTGTGGAATTATGTCGTGAACTATTTTGTTGAATAAGAAAAAATAGTCCTATATCCATGTAGGCCTGTGCAGTTGAGTACAAGCTGCAGAATATGAGCATTGGTAACTGTAGTTTTTCTTTTCTATGCTATTCTTCTAGGGCATTTTGAAATTGATTGACATACAGTTTTGGGGTATTTGGGATTTGGTTTGGTTTACGTTTTATGTAAGGCTTGTTGATGTTTTCATATGCCCTGCATGGCAAGTGTGTTTTCTAAGGAAATTGCAGAAGCAGAACAGTGTTTCTCATGGTGAAACTCTTAGCAGCAGCCCTGACACTGACATTCATCATTAAGACACTTGTCTACACTAGGTAACTTTGCAACATCAAATCCAGTTTCAAAGATAATTATAGGCCATTAGTGCCTGACACATGGAGTTTAATAACAGAGTAAATATTGTGGTCATCTTTGGAAATGCATAAATAAATAGATAAATACACAAAATAAAGTTGTCTGGCTTTAAAAATGAGCTCTTAAAACTGGTATTGCCTGAGAAACAGGCATAGTTGGAACTGGTCACTTAACCTCTTTAGATGAAAGACATAGTTCTATGAATCTGTCGTTTTACTAGTCTGCCTGGCAGGCAAATGCTACTCTTCCTAAACAGGTATTGCACAGTACATGTTTGCAGTGCCCTGTAATAGTGAGCTGTGCAGACTTAGTATCTGGGAGCACAGGGCCAGCCTTTCCATGGTGGTTGGGTTCCAGGAGTTAAATATTGGGAAGTCTTATGAATATTTCCAGAAAATAAGCATTAATAGCTGTAGACATTTTTAAAGCATATCTCTTTTCATTTAAAATAAAAACCCTGAGTGTTCCCAACAATGTGGTTGGAATTCCTTTGTCCTGATGCTTCTTCATTTTAATTCCTTTAAAACCCATCATAGTGAGAGTGCTCAATGCCTTTTACACATGTTCATTTATTCACTTAACGTCAAGGAGTTCGGAGTCTTCCTTGTCCCTCCGTAAAGACTCCACTACTCTTACCTGCATGGTTTACAAGCCTGTCCTTGGCCTTCACAAAACAGGGGTAGGTAGAGCAGATTTTCCACTTTAAGTGGATGTGCTCAGAGGTGAGCACATTCATTTGAAGCAGCAGTATCTAGATTGAAGGCAGGAGCGTTGCTGGTCAGGCGGTCCAGGGAAGTGCTGAGCCTTTGCTAACACCGAAGCAGCCTCGGCATGGCCCGTGGTGGGGCGGTGCATCAGGGAACAGCAGAGCATCCCCTCAGATTATCCTTTGCTTACGCTGTTTCAGCAGATCAAATACTTCTCTTGGAACTGACTTCAGGCCATTGTGAGGGATGTGCATGTGCACATCACAGCCCGTGCAGCACAGCTGTGGGTATGGGGGCAGCCAGCTGCTTAGAGCACATGGAGATGAAATCTGCCTACCTGCAGAAGCTTTGAGACTGACACTGCTGTTCTTGCATAGGACCATCAAGTACGGTTTAACACGTTGAGACAGGAGAAGGAAGAAGACTTGCCTAGAAATAAATTTTTCTTTAGAAACAAAATAAACTTGGTGTTAGAAACAAAGCTGAAAGGATGTCTGAATCCTCTTTTTTTTTTTTGAATATTCATTTTCTCTAGCCATTGTCAAAGTAACTGCAAAAGACAAAGATGGAAATGAAGTGATCATTATCTGCCAGAGACTTCACTACAGGGTTTTTTGTTTTTTTTTTTTTTTCCCTGTAATGTCCGGTTTAACCTAACAGCTTGTTATGGCTATCTTGCTGTATGTCTCAGATGCTTGAGAAAGTTTCCATGCTGAGACCTTGTATAGACAGACTTAAACCAATAATAGTTTTTGCAGCCCACTTATAAATTAAGGTTCATAACAGGAGAGCTGCCGTTGCCTTATCCGTAACACTGCAATGGTCTGTTAAGACATTCCTTCAGTTAAGGAATTACGATAAACAACACCTTAGCAGCTACTGCTGTACAAGATGCGCTTATAAACTATAACAATGTTCCTTCGTCGCATTTTCTACTGTAGGATCTGAAGTGCTCGACAGCAAGATCAGGAAGATCATAAGAGCAGGGCAGGCATGTAATGAAGTGAGTACAACATGGAATAATGTCTTCCTTTCAGTAAATATGTGGCCTAGGGACCTCCTGATCCAGATGTCTTACCAATATATTTTAAAAGAGCATGTTCTTCTCTCTTTTTACATTTGGCAAATCCAAGCACAGTACCAAGAGCTTTCAGGGTGCTCCAGTATAAAAAAAAATACAGTACCATTCCTTTCAGTAGCATACTAGAGAGGTAGCGTTGTCTTAGCAATGTTAAGCATAAGCAGGACACTGGATGGCTCCAGTTGATTTAGTCCAGCGCTCCCTCTGCAGTCATTAGGGTTTTTAAGTGTCTCGTTGCATTGAGTTTGACTGCATGAAGCTGGTTTGTGGCTTGACAGAAGATCCTTGGAAAAGGCAGTGATCCGAATGCTGTGTGCCAAGCACTGAGGAGATTCTCAAATGATGATCAAAACAAGAAATAAGAGTTATGTAGTGACTCTGACAGGTAAAAATTGCAAAAGACTGATGATTATTTCACTTTTGATAGGTCAGATGAAATTCTGCTTGCTCCTGGGAAAGCAAAGATCGGTCAGCAGTTTTCAGACTGGTGCACACAATCTGCATGGGTCATGCAGGGACTTTGTGTCCTCTGAGCTTCTACCTGCCCACTGTCACCATACAAAAGCAGGAATGTTGGTCACCCCGGTATGCTTTTAAGGCCTCCAAGTACATCTCTGTTTTGCTGTGGAAAAGTTGTGCTGTAATGAATCGGAATTATATTTCCTCAGCTTTCTAGTCTCCCATCCTCTGATCCTTGCTAGCTTTGCAAGCTGGTGGTGATCACCCCAAAGCATTCACTGCAGGTACAGCACAGCCCTGCCGTGTTTGAGCTGCAATTTGTGTTTAGCCCTTTTATCTCTCTCACCTTGCCTCAGACTTGGGGAAGTGTGGCTGTTGCGCTCAAAATCCTTCTCTGGGAAGGATTTTATCCAGACAGCAAAAGGCCCTTGGAGAAGCGAGAAAGCCTTAACCAAGCAAAGTCAAGCCTTCTCTGGGGTGCACAGCAGAAGCCGTGAACCCGAGTGGAACACCCAAAGCTGCCCCCGTGCACACAGCGGCTCCTGCTGCCTGCCCCACAGGAGGAGCTGGCACCAGCATGTCCTGCCAGCAGGACGAGGGATGGCCCAGCCTGACGCGGGCTGTGGTGCCGTGGCGCACAGGGAACCTCCTTCCCTCCAGGGCAGGCAACCTGCCTGGCCCCGGGCGCTAAAGCACCAGGCCCAGCTGAACGCTCGGTGGGGTTTTCCTGATGCCATTGCACTTTCTGGAAATCAGCTCCCACCCTGGCTTCCTTAGCTGTCCACCTTGCAGACTTCGTTGCCAGACGTGCCCTCACCTGTGCCCGGTGGGCTGCAAGGGACAGAAGGCTTGTTTGCAGGGCTTGCTGCTCTGTAATTCTGTTCAGCCAGAGCTTTCTGTGGATAGGGATAGATTTACAAGTTAAATAAAGGATTAGGGTTTTGTCCTTTTTTAGACTAGGCTATTTTTCTAGACTTCGGAGTTATGCGAGTTTCAGGTAGGCAGACTGGATCAATACTTAAGGAATATTTAGGAAAATTTTAGGTCTGTTTAGGACTTCAGTTTAAAAAGGGATTTATTCTAGCTTTAGCTACAACATCTCAAGAACTTGTATAATATATTGTATTTTTTTATGAACATAAACCATGTGGCGTAGGTCCTCATTACTAATTCAGAAGATATTTGTGTTTTAAATGCCCATTTTATTTTAGTAACTAACACTCCTTGAAAGAGCTTAACATAGATTTTAAACAGACTTATAAAAGGAAAGTAAGAGAGAAGTTGTGAAAGAAGGTCATTCTACGTGCTGGTACACTGGTGTTTCAGGGCTTAATATAGTGGTCGTCAAACCTCCTGCAGTCTAATCACTAGGAGGTGCAGGGCTGTGTAGATTACAGGGTGATGATTAACTGCAGGACATGAATTAACATTGAAAAGATACTTTTTAATCTTTTTAGGTGTAAAACAACTGGTTTGGGTCTAGTGTGAAAGCCAAAGAATAACAAACATGACTAGGTAATTGACTGACTTTTGGGGTAGATTTTGTACTCATGTATTCACTTTGCTGGCTCTGGTGGGGAAAATTGCACTTAAGAGCAAAATGTGATTAGAAATTTAGCTTTGTTTGTTTTGCAGCTGCTATGATGTAAAACTGAAAAACATTTTTTTTTTTATCCATCCATCCATGCCTTGTGCTATTTTTTCGACTCTAGCTCCTTGAATTTTTTTTAATAATTGTTTATTTCTCAAGAATTCTGATGGAAATTTTTCTTAACTCACAGAATTTTTTCGTTTCATCAAAAGTAATTTCTTTCACTTGAGCCTGATTTGCTTACAACAATAACAATTTCTCATACTTTTCCTAAATAATAAGATAAATAGACCATAATGGTGAATAAGGAGTTTACATTCCCAATGGAAAGAATACATCTGTGGAGATGAGTTTCATTAAGCTGTTAACTGAAACAGTGACTTTTAAAATTGATTCCATCTTTAGCCAGTGTAGTCACTGCTCTCCTGAAGACTATATTTATGAAGCATTCTTTATTTAAGATAAGCAAAAAAACATAAAAGGAGGCCTCCTCACCCTCTTTTGCTGTCTCTGGGTCAACATCTCAACCTCTTGATTAGATTTGGAACCTACTAATTAGATATAATTCATTACCTGCAAAAATGAGATCAGAAATCAAGAGCTGCTTTTCAGAATAAGGCGATCTTTCCCCTCATCCATCATGGCTATAAGTAACCAATTTAAAGTCAGACAAATGCATAACCAGCATTATTACCTTGTCATAACTAGTTAGGGAGAAAGACCTGGAATAAGCTGGCATTATAAATGGTTTTTATCACATTATTTTGCAGTTATTTGTCAGCCACTTTGCTTAAGATAAATGTAGAACAATAATCAGATTCTAAAACTGAACCGTGGACAAGATTTTGTTAATTGCAAAACCAATTCTGCAGACAACTCTCTGTAGTGGGGCACAGTTTATAAATTTCCTTATGGAGAAATTGTACTGAGCACATCTCCACATTTGGACTTGAAGGTCTAATGGGCTAAAAAACAGGAAAGGAGGGTCCCCTCCTTCTGAAATACTAAGTCTCACAGCAGTCAGTAGCACTGCTCATGTCCCAGCACGACTGCTGAGCCAAGTGACCGGGGAGGAGTTCTTCAACTCCTGGTCATTCTTAAAGTTGTAAAGTTTCCATAATTCATGGAAAGGAGCCTTGAAACAAGACAGGAGAGATGCTCCCACTGCGGGAGGCTTCTCAGAAGCGCAAAGAGGTTCCTAAGGTGGGATTTTTGGTAATCGCAAATGTCAGTGCAGTGCTTTCTCTGATAGAAAGAAGGACATGATCAAATCCTAATTGCAGCAAGATTTTCTTGTGACAACAGCTTCAGAGCGTGACCGATGTCTGCAGCGCTCACTGCAGTGCATTTCTGGAGGACCGTGTTCCCATCCTCCCGGGAGCGGAGGCGGTGGAGGATGCGAGCCCAGGGAGCACAGCTGGAGCTGCAGTGCCACCCTTCCCTGAGCAGCTGTGATTTTCCCTATGACTTCAGTAAACCGGGATTTAAACTCATGTTTTAAAGAGGCTGAAGGGGAATATAAGGGTGAGGTTCTAGCAATATAAATCCCAAGCAACTTTCTCAGCTCTACTTACATTTAGACAAGGAGTGACTTCAAATTTAAAAGCCTGCTATGGAGGATCAGGCCATGAATCATGCAAACATTTTAATGACCATTGGAAACCACTCTAAAAATGTGGAGACTTCAAATGTGAAGGTAGATTTCTTCAAGCTCACCAAGCGAGGCCTGAACACCCAAAGCGATGGGCCATCTTTCCATGGGGCGAGGCGGAGAGCTCAGGAGCGGGGAGCTTGCATTAAGGACTAGCGTTCCCCCTTGTTAGCGGAAAAGAGTCTTCACATGCCTTTTCTTCTGATAATAACAATATTCTGTTTTGTATTCAATTGAAGTGTAAAAGGGTACAGTTTTAAAAGCAACAGAATCACTACAGTGTAGTTGTGGTGAAAGAGAACACCTATTCTGGTGCAGTACTGAAATGCACACAGAAGTCACAAAGTTGGCAGATCTGATTAACTGTAAATCCAGGTTTTTATTACACTCCTTCCCCCCTCATAGGTAGGTAAGGACAATAGCTTGATTTTGATCTCAGCTGCAGCACAAGTAAGATGTCAGCTGAAGATATTTACTAAATTATTTATCTTATACAGCACTTTCACTGAAAAACAATTAGTGTTTTATGTAGCATTAGCAGAGGACCATGTAGGTGCTTCTTACTACAGAAAAAAATACTTAAGGAATATTTACTGTGTGTGGTTCCTTGTGGTTTTCATAAAGCCCTGTCTAACTGAAAGTGTTAATATAATTGTGACTTAAAGGAAAATGTAGCAGGAATAGGGACACTTGCAAATGACAGGCCTTTAGAACCTGAATTTTTCTTCCATCATCTCAAAGCTTAAACCATGACTAGGCAAGGTAAAGAGAGTTTATTT
>VYXH01008362.1:303512-367666 GCA_013397275.1 Burhinus bistriatus | reverse complement strand
TTTTTTTTTTTTTTAAATCCGCAGCAGAGCAGTGGCCTCCTTGGCATGGTGCCCCTTGCTGGGGTTGGGGGAGGCTGGCAGGAGACACAGCACCGTTCTCCCGGGTGCTGGCCTGATGCCAGCCATTGCCTGCTGCCCCCACAGCCCCGTGCACAACAGCACTGGCTGCGTCCGGCTCTCGCCAGAGATGCCCTGAGTGCCTGCAGCCGGCGTGCCCTGCTGTTTGCTCCCCGGGGGAAAGAGTGTCCTGCTGGGCTGCGGTGGGAGCCGGCAGTAGATCTTGTCCAGCCATGGCATCTGCCTGGGGTGGGTCTGTGTGGAGGATTGTGGCGGTGCTGGTCTGTGGCCTCAGCACTGGTCTCGCCCCAACAGCTGCAGTTTGCAAGCAGGTTCCCCGCTCATAAAACCTGCGACGGGTTCTGCCGGGCTGCTTGGTAAGCAAAGGCTAAATGGTGCAGAGGAAGCTGTGAGGTACTGTGAACTTTAAGCATAATATCTTGGCATCAGTTAATTAATTGTGTGTTTTGAATGTGTTGATGGTGATGAGTTAGTGGTGGACTAACTGGTCAATTGTGGACATGTTCTGTTTATAAAGCAATACCTGTAAGCAGCATTGGGTACCCAGGGCAGCCAGGGGCAGACACATGTAGGCAGGGGAAGCTCTGCAGCCTGAGCCTGTTGTCCTGCTATTGCTGCCCCTTGGAGAGCGCTTTCCTCACCACCTCTTGCCATTGCTGCGCTGTCTTTCTCTCCTCTTCCCTCCTGCCCTGGAGGAGGACTCGTCTCTCGTCCCCTCCAGGGATGTTCCAGCTGCTCATGGCAGCTGGGGTGGGTGCATGGGGACAGCCCAGAGGCTGCGGCGGCTGCCCGTGCCTGCTGCTGGCACCAGAGCAAAGCGCTGTTCGGAGAGCCCAAGGAGGTGGATTTGTAAGGGCTCAAGCATGGCCACCAAGGGTGTTGAAAACTGCGGTGATGTGCTCGCCCAACGGCTGCTTTGGTTTGGTTGAAGATCATTCCTAACGAGTCAGGGCCCAGTGATTCACGTGAGTGCCTTTCAGTTACAAAGCAGAGATGAGATGACTGAAAAAAGAAGTGGAAAAAGAATTTAAAACCATATAGCCAAAGACCGATCCTACACAATTTTTGGGTGGGGCCATATTGGCCCAGAAAATTTAGTTAGATGTTAATCAAGGTCCTCTGGAACCTTTAAATCTTTCTCCAAATTAATGTAATTTCTGGGGGTCTATTATTCAAAGCAAGAGCCTGCTGTGCTCTTTCCTTTTTCAGATAATGGAAATTCAGCTGAAACAAACAAAGGTGTCATAATGGTGTCACATCGTCATTTAACTTTCCCCACCAGTCTTCTGATAAAGACACGTTGTATTCAGCAGCATACAGACATAACAGCAGTTCTGTCTCCAAAATCTGGCTTTACAGCGTAAGGCCTGTTGAGTTTCCATGGCAATGGCCACAAATTCCTCCCCAGCTCTTCAAAGTGAAAGACATATTTGTTTTGCTCGTGCAACTTTGTAGCACAAAAGCTCGCTCTCTTTTTTCACGTAACACCTGCTAATCTGCACTTGGGCCCTTTGAAGCCTCCTGCTGATCAGAAATTCAAATACATTTTTGCATGCTAATCTTAGTGGTAATCTAGAGCTTGTGTCTTTCATGTTCTGTCTGTGAAAACAGTTTTCTTTATAAATCACCAAAAATGTTGGCCCTGGTCGCGCTCTCCACGGGAGGATGAGCCGATAGGGAAATCACGCTGTCAACAGCTTGGATGTCGATTCTGTCAAGGTGCAACGCAGCTTGGACGAAGCTATCAGATCAGGGCTTTTTAACCATCCATTCCCTCTTTGTGAAAAGAAGGAGAAAGGAGAGGGAGGAAAAAAGAGGGGGAAGGGCTTTCATGAGCTCCCGGTGAACACAGCCCGCCGGCTGTGCTGTGCGACAGGGCTCAGGAGAGGCAGAGCCTGGCGCTTGCAGCCTGGGCGCCTTCAGCTCTCGCTTTACACCCTGTTCCTGTGCATGTCGGCTCAACAAAGGAGCAAGTGTGGCTGCAAAGCCAAACAAATGAGCATTTGCTGCAGTGCTGTTCTGGTCATCTTATGAATAACCACACAGCCACAGCGCCAAATTCGCAGCCTGCGCTTTCCTCCGCAGCCAAGGCTGCTGCATCCATGCCGCTGCAGCACTGCAGTCCTGGGTGGATGCCGCGCCAAACGTGGGTGTCAGTGCTGTGCAGGCTCCCCCCTGCCTGTTGGGTGCTGGGGTATGAGACGCAGCTGCCCGCACGGCTCTGCCCTGCACAGCCCCTTTTCCTCGGCGCTGGAGCGTGCACCTGCCCAGCCAGGGCAGGGGGTCCCAAAACTGCCAAGGGTCCTGATGCTGCCCGTGCCGTGGGGTGATTTGCCTGTCAGAGAGGCTGTGAAGCTCTGATGCCCCGTTGGCCTGTAGCTGCAGATGTAGCTGTAGTGCTCCAGGGGTACTCATTGGTACCTTTGTTTATGTGAGTAGTAAAGGATTCAAATGGTTTGCCCTTGGCGTACTGCTGTGTGTCCATGATCTATCTGTAACTGCTAAAACACACTGAAACCCCATGTCTCACATATATTCCAGCCCCAAACCCACTCTCAGTTCACTTTCCGATGGCACTGGGTCCAGTGAGTGCCTGTGCTGGTAGTCCAGCGTCAGCTCCGGGTGTGCTCACAGTCTGTGCTGTGTTACTGCAGTGCTCCTTTGTGCTTCAGAGTTTTAAAACAGAAGGGTTTGAGTTCCACTTCGGCTTAGACATAGGTAAACCTCTGTGGCATGGTTATTTTAAAAGAGCCAGTCCTCACAGAGCTTTACCTTGTTTAAAATTGTCATTTTTTTCCCCACTACTTAAAGAAAAAAAAACCTTCACGGTTAACTTCTTAACTAATAATTCAGGGAATATACACAATTTTTCTCTTGGAGAAGATAAACCGTTTACTCACTTTTACAAGACATGTTACATGTGCAGTACTTGCTGAGCAGTGCAGGAAGCCATTCAGTCAGGCTGTCTCTCCCCCGAAGCCCGAGCTGCAGTCTGGGGGAGCTGGTGGATGGACTCCTTGCAGCTGCGGCACTGGGTCAGGCACCCCGGGAGCACTTTGCACGGTGCATGGGGATTTCTGTCTGTGAGCTGAGCCATGCAGCTCTTCCTCCATACTCTGAATTTTATAAAATCTTAACTTTCAGAAAAATCTTTATTTACAAAAGCTCATAGTGCATTTCAGGGAGGAATGTGTACTTGCCATTTCATTACAGGATCACTAGCAAAATATTTGAAAGAGGTTTTTCTGTTCATTGTCTGCTGCATCTCACTGCTATTCAGATTCTATTCTATTCAAATTCTCTTCCTTTCTTTAGGGAGAAGAATCTTGAGTGCATGAGGGGGCTATGGTTTCTGCAAGCAGATAATATAACCATGTAATATAAACATGGCAATAATTTCCTTAGGCCCTGTGATCCGTCAGGCATGTTGAGAACAGTTGGCAAAGGTCTGGGGAAGTTCCCAGTGCTACACAGCAGCTACAGATAAGATGCCTTTCTGCCTTGCTCAGCTGCAGGATCCACACCCCCGGCACCGGAGAGGTCCATCCTGTCGTCTTTCCTGGCAGGGTAAACCTCTGCCTTTGAAGTCCTATGCCCACAGCTTGCAGAGCTGACTAATACATCAACATCAGTAATTTACCAAATCGGGGGGGGAGGGAAGTGAAAGAAAGCTGCAGCATAAATCTCAATCGGGCTTTATTCTTTTACTTTAGGTTATATGTCTTTAAAGGAAAAATGCTGACAACATGCTTGCTCACAAAAAAGCCTTTTGAGCCAATGCCAAGAGTTTGCTCAGAACTGGTAAAAAGTCGGAGCTGGGATCTCAGAGCGGCACAGAATTTTCCTGTGCTTCCTTGCTCTGTTCTAATTTTCCAGTAGTTGAGGAGGTGTTCAGTATGCCTGCTGCCTTTTACTTGGAGGCGTGGGTCAGAGCATGCTTTTGTCTTTTGAATTGGGCGGTCACTGGTGTCTGACTGGCGAGGATCTGCTGGAGTTTGTGTGTTTGCTTTCTCTGTATGTTACTCTTCAGTCTGGCGAGTGTGACTTTAAAACAATATTATTTGGGCTGAAACCGTGCATCCAGGCAACAAGGGGCCTTGTGCCTCTGGGAAGAGCCTTTCCTCTCTGCAGTGAGCAGCTTCTTGAATGGTAACATCTGCAGACCAACGTGCCTGCAAAGCTCCCTGTCCCCTTGCAGGCAGGGCCATGTTCGCGCCATAGTAACCGATGCAACCAAAGCAACGGCCACCTCACCTTAAATATCCTTCTATGTGGCAGAAATCCTTTGGTTTCTGCGTGCTGTCATCTAATGATGGGATGTTGCTGCAGTAATACTGTTGGGCTTGTTTAACGTTCAAGACATGAAGTCCTGGCGGCTAGCTCTGCGTCATCATCAAGATTTCAAGCCTAATAAATCACAGGGAGTAATTTTTTGATGAGGATTGTGCCTGGATAAGGGGAGCTGACCCCAAATGTTTTTCTCCTCTCTAGCAATCTTAGTGCCTTCTCTAATACACTGGACAACGACCACGTGCGTCTGCAAGCAGCTATTGATAATTTTGGTATAGGTCCTCCTACAGGGAAACATAGTCTGGTAACTGTGTGTTGCAATGGCTTTCCACCAGAATGCTTGCACAGAGGAGCACTGTTGGAAGGGTAGGTGCTCCCTCCAAAGCCCCAGATACATTGGTATCTCTGTGTTTGCACATGGTGACTGCAGTGCCTGTGTTATTGTACCAAGTATGAACAGCAGCTTATTGACCTTTACAAACCTTTCTGAATAGTGACTACCCTCCCCTAGAAATGCAGAGAGCTCAGAGCCCTCAATTATTGAAGAGTTTAAGATGTGAATCCCAGGGAATCTCCTGCCAGAATCTCCTCCCTCCCCGAGCCAGGGGAGGCCCGACAGCAAATCTGCTGTGTTCTCAGAGGTGCTCATGTCCTACTGCAGGACCGTATTCCTTGCTTTGTCCCATATCGATTGCCCCTCCAGCTTCTACTTCCAGCTACCTTACTTGTATCTAGAAGATGCAAGGTATTCTTTTCCACTGAAGCTGACGGGTCCAGGGTCTCATGTCCAAATCTTGATGCTTTAATCTAAAAAAATACATATGTAAAAAAAAAAATTATATTCCTAACCTTTTTTTATAATAAAAAGTTGATCTATATGGAATGACTGGATCCCCAGAACCGTAGTAGTGATAACAACATGCCTTTTATTGCTTCTTGTGCTGTATCGTCCACTAGTGTTACAGCCGTGCTCCTCAAGAGAATACAGTAAAAGTTCTTCTTAAAGCTCAGGGGCTTTTGTGATCTTCTCACTTGCTATTTATAGCCAATTAAGGCTCAATCATGTGGTATAATGATAGTTCCCCCATGCTATATTGATCCCAGTGGGAATGAAGGGCATTCAGCACCTCGCATGACCAGACCCTTCACATCCGTGTCTCGCTGCTCGTTACAGAATATGAGCAGTAAGACTGAGCGCTCCTAGATTTTCTTATTCAGACTCATTTCGAGCTCCGGCTCAGACTGGAGATTTGCTGAGTAAATAGTCTCAACAATAATCTCAGCCTGATTCCAACTAATTAAATCCTGTACAAACATCCCTCTCTGGGCCAATATAGCGAAAGACAACGAAAACAGAGAAAACCAGACATAGCTTTCCTCCAGATTTTGCTCGGCCCTTTAATCCTGTATCTTTTGAAAGATAGTAACGTCCATAAGATGAGGGGTCAGCCTTCCTGCCCTCAGCATCAAGCAGTGGAATTTTTCAATAATGAACAGCTGGGTCACTAGCGACACAAAAGCTGCTGTAATATCCTGTAGGCTTACGGGGCACAACAGAAATCCCAAAGCAAATCATGATGTACACAGAAAGGGACCGTCCTTTTCTATTAAGGAGGCCACTTCAAACCAGTCTCAACACCACCTTTTCTCCAGCTTTTCGGAGGCAAGATTATCCCCTGCGTATATTTAATCACACATTGGGGGGTGGCTTTGATTGCCTTTTTAGAGTCAGAGAAGTTAAAGAACATAGTTTGAAGGCTCTCACTATCAGTGCTCCATCCGCGTGCTCTCAGCCAAGATGTGTTTACAAACAACCGTTGAGATCAGGGCGAATAGTAACACTGTACTGGGCCCAAGGCTGGGTTTTGCACCAGTTTGACAAAGTTGATTGTATTAACCCAGACTCCAAGTAAGTGTGGCGAGAGCTTGTGGGAGGGGGAGGTGGGGGGTGTTGCATTTATGTTTTAATTTTTATGAAACCCCATGGAATTCATGGCCTTTTCCAGAGAAAGAAAAAGTTACCTTGTAGGGTTTTTCCGAAGTACCCAGTAAAACAAAAAGTAAACCAGGGTAACATGACTAAAAAATAAATACTATAAAAACTTTTTAATGTATCACAAAAGTCCGTCTGAGATGTATGCAAGATATGTTGGAGATTCCTGATTAAAAGCAGTTTGTGTCAAGGAAGTTACCACTTGCAACATGTAGAACATCTGACAGTGATTAAATGGAGCTAGCTATTAGATTTTCCTAAAGAAACAATAGTTAAACATATCTCCACAAGTATGAAACACTTTATGTACTGTATCTGGTACACCTCATTTAAATTGACTTAGATGGAACAGACACACTAAGTCTAACTAGTAGGTTATTAAGAATATAAACCTGGTGCCCAAGAATTTACAATCAGTTATATGGGAGGTATCCTGACTTTCCTCCTTTTCCCAGGGCTTTCATTTACTAAGCATATGCTGTAAAGATGTCACATTTACAGCAAGGGACACGTTTAGGATGTTTCTTACAAACAGTTTTAAGTTACATACCTGCAACAAATGCATCTTGCTGTGCTGTAATGTGCTGTATAGAAAGTCTGCCATGGGCCCAAGAAAGTGTGTATCAAAGGAAGAATGTATGTGTTGGGGAGAACACATTCATAATTTACAGTTTGCATATTAGAGCTTGTGAATTTTTGATAGAAAAACGACATAAAATTGTTTTCTATAGGATGACAAACTTTTCGGCTCTGTTAAACCACTTAGAGGTTTGAGAAATATGGTTTAAATTAAGCATATCATACTTCTAATTCTGATGGGTAACAAAAAGAAGAGCTTGGAGATTCATCCAGCCTGCAGTGTTTGGTAGTTGCAAATAAACTGTGTGCTGTAAATAGTAATCATTTTAAGAGTTCCCTAAGAAATACCTTTTCATTTATTTTGCTTTTGGATCAAGAGGCGTGTTTGGATGGTTACTGCAGGGCTGTACTTGCACTTAGGTGCTCTAATTTGTGTTCGTACATTGCAGGGGAGGAACAGGCAAGTTGGAAGACTTTGAGTTCAGCGTTTCAATCTGCCTTTAATTATGGATTTCCCTATTATTTTGTGAGATGAGTGTGCAGAATTGCTGAAGTAAACCGCTACAGTGCTATAAGCCCAATCAAAAGCACTGTTCCAGAGTGTGGAAATCGTATAACTAGTGTTCATACCTCTTTTCTGTGTGTCACTTACATTGAAGTTTTTAAAAATAATTACGCTTCCATCAACAGCCAAAGGAGGTCTGCTTTCCAGGCTGGCTTTTAAAGCCCTAACCTATCTCACTCTGTCTGTACAGGGTCAAGTCAAGAATTGCATTCGACTCCTCCAGAGCAGAAAAATGCTGAGGGTCAGTGTTTAGTAGGTGGGAAATCATGTGAGCAGTCCTCTGGGCAGCTGAGAGCTAATGTATGGTTAAGTCCAAACTTCTCTATTTTGCCTAATGCTAAGTCTAATAAAATATTCATGAATAGCTTATCTCACTTAAGATAGACAAAAATTAAATTGGAAAATATTGCTTCAAAAATGAGAGAAAAATTGAAGACAATGTCTTGAGCACAGGGGACGTATTTTGCTACTTTTTATTTAATTATCTTTTTCATATTTACAAAATTGTTTGCTGAGTTACTGCCAGGTAAAACTCTGCCTTATGCACAAAACTGTATGGAGTTTGGTCTTTTTCATGGGAATCACAAAACCACTGGAATTCTGAGGGCTGATGTGGGTCAGCTAGAGGATGGACTTAGAGGATGTGGCATGTATGCTTCATGGGGTGGCAGTAACAGTCATGCTATAAGAAATGACAGCTTTAAAGGTAGTTGTTTTCTTGCAGTTGGATTCAGTTGAAATGATTAGGGCTTGAAGCTTTGCCAAGAGTTTGCTCCTAACCAAGAGATCGTTACTGCAATTAGGTGATAGTTTTGACCAATATATTCTGTGAAATGTCAAATCTTGAAGCACGCGTGGGAGGAAAAGAAACCACAGGGCTAAATGACACTTTGGCATTCAGCTCCACGTACGTTTATCCTATTCTGTTTCTGCCATTTGGCAGCTGATGACCAAAGTCAGCCTGTATAATAAGCAAGAAAAAGAGAGGAGCCATAACCCTGCCGTCTGTGCGACTGTCAGTGGGGCACAACTGCTGGTCACGGGGCGAAGCGGAGCTGGCCCCTCTGCGCCAGCCACCCCCTCCCCAGCTCTGAGCAGTGCGGTCCTGCTTCCTCTGCCCTGCTTTTCCCACGCTCACTGCTGGGTTACATCAGTACTGTTAGTCATCTTTATTACAAAAGTGGTCCTAGCTTGCTGGGCTCGGCACCACGCAGCACTGGAAAGCAGAAAGTTGCTGTCATGAAGAACTTTGAACATGGAAAGTGTACATGGAAAAGCCAAGCAAAGGCAAAGAGCCTGCAGTGAACGAGAGGTAAATACTGCATTAGGGTCACAGTGCCTTATGGGGTAGAGCACAGCCAGAAAGGACACAATGGCGGGATGAGAAACTGTGGTGTGGTGATCAGGAGTTAAAGACTGCTTCTGAATGGAGTTAAACAGCAGAAATTTGACAAGTCATACCTTTACCCTTGTGTCTGCCTGGGACGTGGCAGATGATCCTTAAATAAAGGGCAGTAAAGAAACATCTTCTGTGAGCAATTAATGACAGAGGTGCAGGACTGGGATGATCCCCGCCCACTAACAACAGGCTTGCAGAGCAGCCTGCCCTGGTGAGCCCGCAACACCGCTGCAGAATGGCCGGAGGCTTGGCAGGGTGCTGGGGGCCTGGGAGCTCCCTGCGGTGGAAGTGCTGTACAGTTACCATCACAGGGCTCAGAAAGGAGTATATTGCAATTTAGATACACGTACACACATAAATGCCTCAAAGTTTATAGATCTGTGCAGTCTGCAAAAGTGCACAATTACACATTCTACGGATGTGTATCTCTGAAACCTATATAGGTAACGTAATATTTGATACAATACAAAGGCCTGCCTCTTGTTTCTCTCCAACTGACCAAAATTTTGCTTCTCTGTTTATTCCTTCTTAATATTTCTGGGTTGAGACACTGCCTTTTCCTAACATGGCCGTGTAAGTCACTGCTGTGTAGGTGCTCTCTCTCTCCACGCAGTTTGACTTTAATGTCAGCTATCACCACCCTCAGCAGGGCTCTCTGAAGGGTTCTCCTGCAGTATCTCGTCTGTGTTGGTGTTCTCTGACACAGAAACACAGAACCGATCTCCTTCCTCCTCTTATCTACCTGCCTTCAACAAATACTGACAGTAGGGCATCATTTCTCTACAAACGAACAGAACAGCAGCACAAGTCTCTGTAGTCTCCAAAGAGACAAAACAGAAGAAAACATGCACGCACCCCTGCCAAACAAACAAACAAAACCCAGAAAGCAACCCACACACTTTTTTGCTCTGCTTTGTGATCTCCCCTTTCTCAGTGGAATGTAAACATAGCATGGCAGAAATGTTCCAGTTTTCGTGGACACAGAGGCTGTGCAATTCAGCATTGGGGCCATCTTCCTGCTCCGGAGCACGTGTTTAGTGCCAGGACACAGAACACCATCAACTGTGTGAGATTCACTTCTGCATCCCTGTGTTAGTACAGAAACCACTCTAATTGCTTTGCATCTTTTTGCATTTATAGGCTAATCCTACTCTTTACTATAAAATGATTTAACAAAATCAGGAGCAGAGGGTTATCAAGAAAGGCTAGGGGTTTTTGTTGGAAGTTACTGACAAGCTTTTACTAATTTTTCATGAACTGACAAGTGATAGAAACTTAAGACAGATTGTTATCTGGTGTGCACCAGCTTTAGCGTGCAAACATGCAGACTTGCACTGAGCTGCTCGCATCTTTGTGATATCTGAATCAGGTGCTCCCCTTTTTGTTTTATGTTTTCTGCCAGTGTCATCCCAAGACTTCTGTGTATGTATGATTGCTGATGAGATCGTCGGTAGTTTTCATTATATTCTTCTCCTGAATTCAGTAATGTTTGTCAATAAGGCCTCATTTGGAAAGTCGCCCTGTTAATCTGTTCATCCTGTACTTAATTCACAAAGGGACATGAACTTTTCTTGCCCAAGTTGTGAGTTCCTGTACAGGTGACTACTGCACACAATCTTGGTATTTCAGCTTCTTTCCAGAGCCTTGTGTTGGGAAAATGCTGATTTCTGCTGTGATATTAACTACCAAATCTGCACAGTCTTTCTCCCAGTTCTGACAGAATTTGGAAATAAAAATGCCTGTGTATTTTCCAAATGAGATTACAGCTTTTGTAGTTCAACAGGTCTATCATCTCTTATCACTTTTTATCACAGGTCTTAGGTATGTGTCTCAGAGTGTGGAAGAGTAGCTGATTGGGTTTGTTCTTAGAATTTTCATGCCAAATTATTTTGATTGTATCATTTCGCTCATATGAAAGCTACGGATTTCATTAAAGCTCATAAATTTAATCAATGGCAAAATTTAGTCATTTGCATTAGCAAACGCGGGTTTTCATAGCATACAACCATGAGACACTGTCTTCCTGGCCAAAAGAATTTGCACCTTTTCAGAAAATGCAAATGTTCCTTGGAATGCCTGTGTTTTACTGTGAAATGTCCTCAAGATGAGGAGCTGGAAGGAGGTTCCCTCAACTTGTTCAGGCGTTCAAAGCGCGAAGCAATGCCATCAGTAGCTGCTCTGTCTTCAAGCAAAGTAAATGTTCAGGGATTTTTAAATCATCAGCCTTGCTTGTCCTCATGCAGATAATATCCCAATTGCCAATAACTCTTTTCCCTGCCAGCTGTATGCAGCACTGCCTGACGGCTGCAGCAGGCACATGCCTGGAAACTGCTCTTCAAAGCTCCTCCAGACCCCTGGGAGATATGATTGTCCTCAAGTGGTGGGTGAGACAGTTTTTGTCACTGGCAGCCCACATCAGAGTGGTTGGTGGAGCAGGAGTGACACGAAGCTGTGCAAGGACTTCTGGGGTCCCACAAGGCTTCGCAGGTGCCATCTGAAAGTGATCAAAAAAGTGCACTGTGAAGAAATAAATTCTATGCCCATTTTTGAATCTGTGGATCAGCATGGACAAGGCTGTGCTATTTTTTCAGTGAACCAGATGGGTGCAGGAAGGAGGGTGCGGTGAAAATTTAGAAGTCTGTGGCTTTGCTGTCCAATTTCTGATCTTGCTCTTTTGCAGATATGTTTTTTCAAATACCTGAACTCTTAAAAGACCATTAGGATCCAAATGCTGTTCTTTTCATGTTGTTGTTACTATTTGGGTTTGGTAACTTCTGAATGTGCTTCCAAGTTATTAGAGAGCCCCTTGCTTGGGTCAGCAGAGTTGGTTCTGGACTGACATTTGATCTGTGGAGAGTTTAATTTTCAAACAAAAAAATCCATGTGTAGCCTTTTATTATTTTTTATTTTCTGTTGAGCAACCAGTAAGTCCAGCTTCATTATGAGACAAAGGATGGTGTGAGCTTTCAACAAGCAATGGTTGGATATTCTTTATCCAAAAGAAACCGTATTACACTTTGCCAGTATAAAACATGCTCTGCCAAGGAGACATTAAACAAAAGCACTTGTTTGTGGGGGTGGAGGGGAGGTTGAAGCTGCCAGCTATGATCAGATGACAGATATTTTTGTTAGGAAATAATACCTTTCTCTGATTTCCTGAGAGGTTGAATATAAAGCATAAAACAGGGGACAGTGATGAAATCCAGAAGAATTACCTCTGTGTATTCTGCTGGAAGAGAGTAAACAAGTACCTGTATGCTGCCCAGGTACAACAGGCGCTGTTTGGACAGCTGCATTGCCCATTGAAAGGTGCTGCTTGGTAGTGGCTTGGTGATAATAAAGCTAGTTTCATATAAGGGTCGTATAAAATTGTACATCTCTATAGAGATAGCTGTGTTAATAAACCCTCCACAGCGGAGAAGCTAGATTTTCTGATGCATACCAACTACTAATGTAAAACATGCTCCAGTGAGAATTCCTTGAAAAACTGCATTTACTGCTGCAATAATAGTAAAAGGTCACCTTGGATCATATTTGCAAAAGGTCAGACGCTGGTGGAGATAACAGCCTGTGCACACAGAGCAAAAGTTGGTAGGTTCATTGTAGTTGCATCTGCAGCCGCAGCTGAAAACCAATCGGGATTAGACATGGAAAGAAGTTCCTTCCATTTTGACTGATTCTGTGGTGGGAGAGGGATTATTCATATAGTAAGGAATGTCTCTGGGCCTGGTAAAAACTGTCAAAAAAGGCAGAAGTATTTTTAAATGTGCCATTGTGCTGAGCTCCTCTTGTTCTTGAGATGCATTGGGATGAATGCATGTCTCCAAAATGGTTATGCTAGCACAGTTTCATAGAATAGCTTGTTTTAATGTGGCATGGCCCAAGGTATGTAATGCAAAATGTACGTATGCATGCTTTCCAGCTTGACATCTGTAGCGTAAATCTCATAGGCACAGGGAATTGTTATCCTCAGTCTGATGGAGAGTTTTCAGGGTGAAATGGTTGGAGTTCAGTTGTTTGCTGCACTGGATTCTGCATTCTCTAAAGTCAGTTCTGCGGGAATTTGAGAAACGCCTCACTCACAAGTTGCTGCTCTTTTCTCCAGCCCCCCTGGAGCCCCACCAATAGCTGACAAACCTCAAGCACAAGGATAAAGAAGTTTGTACTGAACACTGCCTCTCCAGCTGTTCTCAACCAGATGTGCTGAAAATGTTGCAAGCTTATTCTCAATGTTGCGGCTTTTTGCTTTAAAGAAAATATATTCCTGGAGAGGTCCCCATAATTGAAATAGTCCCAGGAGGAATTAGCATTTCTGTACACATAAACTGCTTCTCCATCAGGCCCAGCAGAGGCAATGAGGAGAGGGTTTGTGGGACCGAGGATCCTGACTGAGAAACTTCAGGTCATCTTCACCATCCTGCAGTCCAATCTCTCTAGTTCTTATATAAATTATACGTGATCTACTCCAGGGTAGCTCAGGGGAAGTTAATTCAGTTGTGATGGATTTATGTTGTTTTGAATGATTCTGCTGATGATATTTATTTGTGACAGGGCACAGTCCAGAGATGCTCAGTGAAGTTTGTAATGCTTGTCCCTACGCAGAGGGTAAATGAAGGTCTTCACCTAACGAATTCATATTCCATTCTAAGCAAAGTGCACCTTCTCCAAATTATCTGGTATCAGTTAAGAGACACAAGAAATGTCACTTATCTTTGAAAATGAAATGTTAGGACACACGTCACAGGCTCCTAAATGCTTCAGTGAAAGAAGGCAGCATATATTCATGGCGGGTGTCTGCCCTTAAATCTGATCACATTCTCTGTCGGCCCCTAATTCCATCATGGAGACCCTCGCGGTATAAGGTGTAATATAAAGCAGCAACTGACAGGAGTTACTGGAGCTGCCTAAGACCTGACAGGGTTTTACTGAGTACACAAGAGCATTCCGTTCCATTTATTGCGAGTCTCTGAAGGATGCAGAGTGATCAGTGTTCTTGGAAATGAATGGTCTTTTCATGTTGTTTTCATTTCTGGGGATGGACACAGCACTCCCGAAAGCGAGGGATTAATAGTCCTGGCTGGATGCAAGCAGAGTGCAGCCAGCGCTTCACACTCTGACGCTCGAATCAGACACTGAAAATAAAGTGTGGGACCTGGAAAGTGGTTTCCAAATATTTGACAGAGAACTACCGGTGAAACTCGGTGCTATTCCCATTTCTAGGCTGCCAGCAATATCTAGTAAATTTTCCCAGAGAATCGCTGCTGTCCACGACATGGCTTCGACATTGCTCTTTCTTAACCTCCTTGTTCTGCTTGAGGTTTACCTTTGCCTCTGGGGCAGTTTGATGTTGCTAAGCAAAAAAGAATAGTTGTGTCTCCGGCATGTTTGGGGCACTGGCGCTGCTAGGCAGACACTTCAAATAAGCCTCAGGGGCTGAAACGCCGACCAGGGCTGCTACCTCTGGCATCCAGTTAATTTTTTTTTGTACAAAATGCAGCAGAGGCTCCAAGGAGGCATCGCCAAACAGTGAGCGCTGGAGTTAAAACGGAGAGAGAGGGGCTCTTTGTCTGAGCACCAGGGCCAGCTGTAAGGGAGCCAGGAGCTTGAAGCAGAGCCCTGGGCTGGGTCGCCGCCGGTGCGGGGCTGGGAGCCAGAGCGGAGCCGGAGCCGCTGCCCTGCCCGGGGCTGCGGGCTCGACGGGCACCGTACCTGTGCCCTGCCGGTGGGCGAGGCCGGTGAGCCGCGGGAATGCGGCGGGTGGCATCGAAGCGTGCGCCGTCCCACGGCTTCCCGTGCCCAGGCTGGCCGGGCGCTGCCCCACGCGTGGCCAGCACCAGCTGCCCGCCAGGCGGTGGCTGGGGGGGGCCCGTGGCTCCCGTCCCGTCCCGTCCCGTCCCACGGCGTCCTGCTGCCACGGGGAGTTTGTGCCTCACCTTTCCCTTGGAAATGGTAGCGGGTATCGACACCGACCGCCTTCACCAGCTCAACTTTACAAGGCGTCTAGATGGAATATTGATGGATTTGGGCCTCAGAGTGACTAATTAGCATGCAGGATTCCTCAAAAGGGTTAACATGGGATCTTTTTAATTGTCAAAAGAGTTTCGGGCTATTAGTGTTGGCATATTCTTCAATAATCTGTTTTATTTTTACCTGCTGGGAGCTTAATTAAAAAACAAAGAGGCTCAATTTAAAGCCCATTACTATGCTAATTTTGTAAGAACTGGGCGGTGATTAAGAAGCTTTAAAAAGAGGAGTTTAGTTTGCTCTAGGGAATGGGTTGGAGGCAGGTTTTATTTCGTTTCATTAGCTAGCTACAATTATTTATAAACTAAATGGAAATGATATTAAAGAGTAATGAAAAAAACAGCATCTATGTATTATTGAACAGCAGAACTTTTTTTAATTTAGCATCGAAGTGTGCAGAGCCTTTATTACTGCAACTTGCAGTTAACGCAGCTAAATGCAGTTGTTAAATATAAGAGGCTTTTTAAATATGCCCATAAATACAGAGCTGTCTGGTTTTCTCTTCCTATAGATCACTAGACTAAGTTTATAAAGATATCAACGTGACAATAAAGATGAACTACTGTCTCTTTTAAAAAAGATTTTATGAGGTTTTATGCAGGAAAATTTCTTAACAGAATAAATTGTGAAGACTTATTTTTTTATACTATGTATGTAATGCTGTGTAATCTAACAGCACCACAAACTTTCTGCTGTCTTTTGCCTGTCATGCCAGCCCAAAATAATACTTGCAATTCCAGCAGTGTGAGGTGTACCTGGGAGGCTGCATCAAATGGACGTTCAGAAGCTGAACACCAGGCAAGTGCCAGCCCAGCAAGGGCTAGAGATGTTTCTGTGGCTGCCGACTGCGAAAGGGCAGGGGGAGCAGCAGCAGCGGTAGGCGAGCCCGGCTCCCAGTTTGGCCTGCTGAGTGGGCAGTGGGAAGATGGTGCTGTGGGTACAGACAGGGACAGGGAGAGGCTGCGAGGTTGGCAAGAGCCCAGGAGACAGTTCCAAGCCTGGTCAGCAATTTTGAACTGAATGCCCAAAACAAGGGTATCTGGTTTTTGGTATCTGTGAGGATGTGGGCAGGAAGATGTGCCCTGTATCTGCCAGATACTGGTAAAACTGGTGTGTATCTTCCCAGCCATGGGAGGAGGAGGAGGTGCTGAGCCCGTGCGTGGAGGAGCCACATCTCTGGTGGCACTAGGGCCTTCTATGGAAATAAGTTTCCTTTAAAATATGTAGCTATTCCAGCTCATATGGCATGAATGAGATCTGGTTAGCCTGGCCCACTTAGTAGCTAAGTTAACTTAGCATTTGAATTCACACTGAAACAGTCGCTCTCATCTTCTAAAGGAGCATAAACTCCACGACCCAATGACTGGTGCTGCCGTTCCGTGCTGAATCCCTTCGTACTGCTGCTCATTTTGGGAAAGCTCTCTTGCTGTGCCAGGGATGGGGAGTGGGAGGAAGCCTGGACCAATTGTTGGACATAAGCATCCACCAGGCAGAGGGTCTGATGAGGAAGAAAGCTGGCTGGAGGGCCAGGGCCTGATGCCAGCCCATCTTCGTGGGCTGCCCAGAGCAGCTGGGGTTTAACCTCTGTAAGGGTCAATGTCAGTCTGGCTGCAGCATGAAGCTCTAGGCACGGGTGGCTAAGCTTCCCCAGAGTATCTTTGCTCCCATGACAAGGGATCATCTCCATGTATGTGTCTGGTCTTTAGAAAGCCTGTTCCCTCCAGCACGCAACAGAACCGCACTCTGCTTTCCTTCCAGCCGCAGGAGACCAGTGGTGGAGCTTAGGACTGGCCTGGGGCCTCTGTATTTCTTGGCTGTGGGAGCGTAGTCTTGGCTGGGAGGCTGGCGTGTTTGCAGGTGTGGGCCATGGGCTGGGTCTCCTACAACTGTGCAGGCCGCAAATGTTTACAGAGCTCCTGCAGGGAGGAGCTGCATGAGCACTAGGAGGCTGGGGGCAGCCACGCGAGACAAGCAGGGCTGCAGATGGAGCCACATCAGGGGACTCGGATAGTGTTGCAGGGATGCAGAAGTGAGGCACCAACTGCCTGAAGCGCTGTCTGTCCCAGCTATGCCCTGCCACAGTGCCAAGAGCACAGAGCGGAGCAGCAGACCTGTGCTGGCTGTGCTGGATTTGTCCATGCTCCGAAGTTCCCTCAGGTTTGGAGTCCTGCAGGAGACCAACCCACAGGGCTGTCTGTACTCTAGGTGTCACCGCTGTCAGTGATGCTCTCTTATGCCCTTCCTCATCCTCACCTGCACATTTCTTCAGTCCTTTATTCCCTGCTGGAATGGGATGTACTTCTCATACGTGGTGCCTTGCTGAGGAGGTTGAGCCTGAAGCATGACACAGGTTACAAATCGTTTCAGCATTGGACTGGGGATGGGGTGGTAGAGAACTGTCTCTTTCTACTTAGATATTATAAAAAGGTCCTTTCATAAATCCTTTAGCCAGGATTTGTATACGTTCTCTGTGTTTAGACAGTGTTTAGGTAGGTACTGCTGTCGAAGTAAAGACATTAAAGCGTAATGTGAACAAGCAGGGATATGTAAGAAACCCACACCATTTGTGCATTAATTTGCTTGAGACCTAATCTAACTCTGATGACAGTAGTAACTGGACAAGCCCACTCCAGGAACGGAAAAGAGCTGGCACTTTTAAAGTGAAATGTATGACAAAAATGGGAATATTTTGCTTTCTTCTGATGGCTATGAACCCCTTCCAGGTCCGCGTCCAAGAGCGACTATTTTCCAAA
Source organism: Burhinus bistriatus (assembly GCA_013397275.1). Classification (NCBI taxonomy): domain Eukaryota; kingdom Metazoa; phylum Chordata; class Aves; order Charadriiformes; family Burhinidae; genus Burhinus; species Burhinus bistriatus. The sequence goes on along the minus strand of VYXH01008362.1, from coordinate 349,985 downwards.
TGGAATCTGTGAATTGCCTAGGCACTCTTGAGATTCTTGTCCTGAGGTTTGGGCTTTTTGCTGGTATGTATCTGCTTACAAGAGGATTTATAACTGTAGAGACATGTTTCATGACAGGGCTATTGCGGTTGGTTCTCAAACTTAGTTTTAATTATATTTTTGACCTTTCTGCCGCTTCATCTTTAATTCTATATCAACTTTTTATTTCTCACACCAAAATGGTTGGTGGAGCATCTCTAACTTAAATAGTTGTTGCAGTCAGTAAAGTGGTTCTTGATGAAAAAAATAAGTTATGAGAAGGGTGAATACAAGAATTAAAATTTCTCAGGGTGCCCTACACATCTGTGACTCCAATATCTATAGAAACTAGCAGGACTTCTGCTGCCGAAGTCTTCTGTGTGGATCTTGGGTTTGTCATGAGGTGCAGCGTTCTGGAGCTGTTCAGGCTCTGGCAAAGCAAGTTCACCACGTTGCTTCCACAGTCACGCTGGGGACAAGAGCCTGACACTGCAAGTCTGCGGTTCCGTGGGTAAACTCAGGGCTGAGCCCAGCCACAGAGCTGCCTCTTGAGATAAAGGTCATGCAGCAGAATAGTTTAAAATCCTCTTTTGGTTCTAAAGGCAAACTGGGCTATCCAGGATCCCTGAGGTCTTAAACGTCCCTTGGCCTTCTTTTGACCCTGTATACACCTTACATTCTTCCTTTAATGATTGACACTCCGTATGGATGTGCCTTCGGGCATACTGGAGTTGTAGCTGCTTCTTCATCAAAGCAACTGTTTACAGCTGGTTTGAGTTGGACGCCAATAAACAGTATTCTTTTTGTCTCAAAATAAAAAGCAGCTTAAGTCCCTAATGATAAGGATTTTGTGCTTTGTAGAGGAAAAATTCAGCTAGGTTGGGACAGCCGGCCACTTAGCTTAGCAAGTCAGAGTACTTTATACTTCCAGCTAAACCGCTTTTATGTCCTCAAGTGAGTGGGCTATAGATTCTTATCATTGTGGCAGAAGTGATGAGGGTAACATCTTTAGTTGGAAATCATTGGCAACATGTGGAGAAAGCTTAAGATGTTGTCACACTTTAACTTGGTCCTAATCTGTTCAAAGGCAGTTCATGCTTTCTAACTGCGCCAGCAGGTAGTGAGAGGGAGGCAAAGACCATCAGGGTAAAATAGCTCATGCTTTTCTTTGGAGAGTTTATGACTTTCATAAAGCGGGTACAAAGAAACTGCAGTGGTAACTGTTATTGTCTAAATGAAGAGCTTATGTTCATCCAACCATATTTCATTAACTTGTACACCCAAGCTTCTACACTTCCTGCCTGCTTGGTGCAGTGCTAGAAGTAAATCTTAAATATTTTAATGCCTATTGTCAGTGAAATGAGAACAAGAGAAACGTGCAGATCGGCCGTGCCCCTTACGTGACCATCTGATGTGTCCCTCACGGCCAGCAGGTAGCACGTACAGGCGTGTGCTGCAGTGTCCCCTATGGTGTTCACAAAATTTCCAGTGCAAGCTGTTTTGTGAATTGTGGCGTGTGTTGATGTGAGATCCAAAAGAGCAATCATTTTCCTTCCAACAGCAAATTGAGGCACTGCTAACAACACTTCAATGTTAAAGCTGGGGACTCTGTGAGGGAATAGTAGAAACCAGATTTAGGACCATACCCTCAATGGAGCTAAGTGTTGTTAAAGTCTTCTTGCCTGTGAATGAGGACCCAGTCCTGTTCCTGATGGTGTCAAGGGAGTTCTTCGTTTCTCCCTTGAAGCAAAAACTGACACAGCTTCTCCTCCTTTATTTATCTTTAGCAGATGATCTTAAGAACATCAGAATTACTGGTGAGCAAACTTCATTCTATTTCAGCAAATTCTATTTCAGAAAGGACAGTACAGTCAGAGCGGGATTTTTTTCAGATATTCAACAAAGCACCTGATTTTTGGAAACATTTACAGAACCCTCAGGAATACCATTGGGATATTTCTGTGCTTTTATAGAACAATTCCAAGTGGTACAAATTTTCTCTCCAAAAGAAAGGAATGCCACACTGATATGATGTGGTGGGGATTTTGTACACTTTCTCTCTAACAGGCATCTCTGTTTTTTTCTCTCTGTATGCATGTGTGTGTTCATGTGTCTATAATATATATACATACACATAACCAAAAGTTAAGTAGTATTTTCCAGCTTTGACCTACTTACAAGTTTTCATTTAATTAAAAACAAATTCTGAAAAAGTTAATAAAATGTTTAGACAAACCTTTCACTCTGTGAGCTTAAGGGAATAATCCTCTTTGCATGCCTAATAATGTTGTTGGTGTCTAATGGGATTTCATTTTCACACATGTGGAAGTGTCCTGTGTGATATATGTTTAACTCCTGGAATAACTTAAAACCCATGCTAATGTTCCAGGCAAAAGGAGGGTCGGGGCATGCTATAGGGCCTTGCTTATTGATAAATCTTTTTGTATGTGTTTAGAGAGTCTAGTTTACCAAAGCCTGAATACAAACACAGATGCTGATAGCTAAGTTTCTGGGACTCTATCAACCATTTTTGGCTTTACAGAAGCTAAAAGATTTTGGTAGTTCCATGTTAATCTAAAAATTCAGTTTATAGAACAACTAGAGTAATCATCCATACTAAAATACTAGTCTGTTCATTAACGTAAAAAAGATGAATCAGATGTTTAGAGTCTTCAAAAAAGCCTGTATTAAGAGAGCTATTTATTTTACATCGTAACATTAGGGACACGTAACTGATGTGATGTTAATAAGAGTGACTGCACATTACAAGAATAAATTATCATTCCTAGACATTGCAGGACACACCTTTAGTTGCCTGAGTTTTTGGCGTTTGGTTCAGGTTATTTTTAGCGTTCCGTTTCCTTTTCCAGTGGTCCTTTTTACAGAGTTTCTCCCAAAGTTCTGTGCCTGTGATAAGAGTCTTCAGTCTCACCAGAAGAACAAAGTTTGTGGAAGGACAGTAAAGGGAAACTATGTGAGATGACTGGGGGGGGAAAAATTGTCATCCATTAAAGGGCAGGCTAATAGAGCATGATTTGGAGCAGAATATAGCGGGGACTTTTATAAGACAAACAGCAACTTTTCATGCTCAGATGGGGATTCTTGGGTTAAATTGCTATCTTTGAGTTCTGAACTTGGAAAGGTATTAAAGTGGAATTAAATCTTTACACAATCCGGCTCTTGTGTCATTCAGGATTTTTTTGGGTTCTGTTTAATTGTACATCACAGCAGGGTTCTGAGTGACTGGTGCTCTAAAGAAATGAGGGGTAGGGTTAAGTCTGCAGCCCACTGCTCTCTGCTAATCCTTCTTGTTCCTTGAAGAAGGATTTACTTTTGCTGCCAGCTTGTGAAAGACTTTCCTCCTCCCGAAGAGATTGTTGTGGCTTTCCTGGGGAGGTGTGGTTGCTATAGCAGGGAGTCACGCCTGGGTATTCTCTCAAACCCTACTGAGAATGGGCCAAAAAGAGCCGAAGAAGAGTAAAACTGGGGATTAAAAAATGGAACAATGGGAGACAGGAAGATAGGAGTGGGAACAAATGGGAATTACAGCACCAAAAATAATGCAAAGTGACAAAAAGAGGAAATAGAAAAATAATAGCTGACAGTCGGACTGAAAAGAGAAACACTACAAAAGAACAATTTATTTTCAACAGGCAAAGAAAATAAAAGGGCATCTGGGAAATAAGACACAGGCCTGTGCTGAGGGCGTTTTTGGTTCTTACTGTACTGCAAACGTGTATGCACCAAGTATACCAAACTTCCTTCATACCCCCTTCTCAGTTCCGCCTTTGACACAATCTGTTTATTCAAAACAAAATCTTCCGGAGTTTTAAACTGTATGTTTACTTATTTGCTGTTAAATGGTATTTCTAATTGTGTCTGTTCCTGGGGACTAAGTGTAGGGTAATTCTGGGCTTTTACTATAAAATATTGACATGTAGATCAATAACAGAAGAAAAGATCCAACTCTGCTCAAGTTCTGTTCTTGAAAGCTTTCCAAAGAAATAACTGCCTCCAGGAAAATGCCAGTGGGCACTTGGGTTTGCTGCTGCTTACTGGAGACAAATTCTTCAGCTCTTACCATGGCAATGCCCCTGACATAAGTACTAGGTCCTGCCTCTGCCTGGGCACCGCAGAGCCACCGGGGAGCGGAGACTGTGCTGCCCCCCTCACCCCACCACAGTTGTGTCCTTAGGCTGTGTTGGCCAGCTCATCGCTGTATCATAAAGAGCTTACCTTCAGGATTTTCAGATTCTGTACTTTGCTCCAAAAACCCTTTGCTCTATAAATCAAATGCAGCCCAATTTTGCAAAGTTCCAAACATTTTCATCTCAGTGAAAGAAGCAGAAATTTTCATTCAGTTTAAAGTTTGTCATATTACAAGTAAAATTTAAAAATAAGCCAGTCCCACATCTAACAGCAAATCTCTCTGAATGCCTTTCCTGCACCCTACTGCTTTATATATAGGAGAGGCAGAGAGATGTAACAGATGAAACATTTTGTTTATGAAGTGTCTATGTTTTGTTTTATTTCACATGTTTTTGCAATATAGATAACAGATTACACCGCAGAGCTTTCATTGCCTTGTGCTATAAAGATACTATAAAGCCTTTCTGGGTATTAATAATAGATTGTGTTGATGAGTTTGGAGAAGCTGGCAATAGACCCCCCACTGTAAAGACATTAACACCACAGGACTAAGGTATCTTTCCCTTGCAAATCAGTTGCTAAATTGGCTGTGCTGATGGGCTTGGGCACAAGCTCTTGTACAGCATCAGTGCAGCAGGCACAGGAAGTTATTTTGTTTTATACTGGCAAATAACGTTTCTTCCTCTTAATGTTCTTAGTTGAGAGGAAAGGCCCTGTGTAAATTCTTTCCCTAAGTCATTCTTGCCAGCCAAGAAATAACTTAGAAATTACATTGGAATTGCTTTGACACACGATTATTTTTTTCTGTAAAAGTGAAGGCCGGGGCAGTGAATCACCAACAGTACAATTTCCCTGCTTATAGGGCCTTTAGGGTGAATTTTCATATAAAAATTATATTAGAAGAATTTCCCTGTGTTGTTGGCGATGTAAATTCAAAGGCAACTGTAAATTCAGTATGCCACTTAGTGAACAAGAAGGATAAGACGTCTCATCAGACTAGTGAATATTCAGCACGCTGGAGACAGGCGCTCCTCACACAGAGCTGGGCTAAGAAATAAGGTCCCCGCGCCAGGCAGAGCGTGAGCCATCCCGCCCACTGGAAATCAGTGAGGTTGTACAGGTAGGAAATAAAGATGGATTTAGTTTAATACAGGTAAATAACCGAATAAAAATCCAAAGGAAGAAAAACGGAAAAAAGTTGGTTTTCAGTAATGACCTAGCTTAGCAGAGTTGCAGCAGAAGTACAAACTCCCCAACATGTACTGGGCTTTTATAGCACTTCAGAATAATGTGAAGCAATACAAAAAGCACAACAGCAGAAGCCTATTTACCCTATTTTAAAATCACAGACAAAAATAACATTATTTCCCAAATGTTTGCACTGTCTAAAAATATAATTCTAACAAAATCATCATATTTCGTTAATCCATTAGGCTTCTTAATTGCAGCCCTGGCTTTATCAATTCAATTGGTGCCCTTAACTTTTATAACAGTTCCTATTCTACAGAACAGATTAGGAGAAAATTGCAGCCATAATCTGTACAGTGCAATTGCCATGCTATAAAGAGGAATGGGAGTAGCTGAGAAGAGCAATTGGATTCCCAAAGGTGGAGCACAGTAAAGCAATATCAGTGACTTTGTAAATGAAAAATTGTTTTAATTCCCTTCTAACAGCAATAATTCGATTCTTCATAAATTTTTCCATCAAAGTGTTGTAAGGAAAAATGCTATAAAATAGAACTGCATGGCAGTGATGGAAGACAGTTGAACAAAGTGGTCAATTAGGGGATGAAAATTAAGCACAGAGAAGAATCCATTCTGCCACATTCTGCTTGAAGCGAGAAACTCCTCTGCACTTTACATTTTATGTTTTACTTTATAGTTAAGGAAGATGTAACTTTTTAGGTCATTCTGGCCTCACTTGAGCCAGTTACATTAGGATGGCAGTTTTTAATTGTGTGTCTTTATGCATTTTAGTGAATCCTTTTGTTGGGTCTTTTCCATTTGTCCACGATGTTCCCGATCCTGGAACCGCCAGTGCACAGAGCTTTGGCACGCTGGACCTGCCCGCAGAAGGGATTTTGAGATGCCTCAGCTGCAGGAGCTGGGGTTGGGTACCGGGTGGCTGGGGACTCCTGTGCCTGGTGGCCTGAGGACCTCTTGAGAAGGTGACGAGCTGTCACCTGTCACCACGTGAGGGGGCAGCTGTCCCAGTCCATTCTCTTGCCGAACACCCACCCCATCAGAGCAGGTGGCAGCCGAGACCTGTCTTGGCGTGTTGGGAGGAAGCTGGGAACGGACAGTCCACACGAAGGTCCTTCTGGACCAGCCCTGGTTGGCGGAGCAACTGCCGGGAAAAGCGGGTGCAGGTCCTGAGCTCTGCCCAAGAGGGGATTTCAGCTGACTGTCCACAGATGACCTTTTTCCTTTGTTGAAACCACGTAAAGAGAGAAAATTAACACAAGGCAGGAGATTTTTTGGCAGTTGCTGTTTCTGTTGCAGTAGAGGCCGGTGATGGTGGTCCAGCCGGGACTGCCACCTGGCATAGAGGTACGTGCAGCTCTGCCGTCCCTGCCACTAATGGGAAGCAGACTAAAAATGTATCAAATCCTGCTCCTATCAAGGCAAATGGGACTTTTCCCTCTTATTCCAGTGGGAAGGAAATGAAGCGAAGTGTAATATTTTTGTGTCTGTGGTTGTGACACAGGCCATTGTCTGGGTATGGCCATCCCGTGATGCTGCCTGGGGCAGAGCAGTTACGTGAGCTTGTGGCTCTGACAATGTCCATGCTCAAACTCCCACCAGCTTCAGAATAAGATCTGACTTAGCGTGGGATAATGTGTTGCGTCTATCGTTATTTTATCCGTTAGGTTGCCTTTGCATGGCAGTACAGCAGCTTCTCATGAAAATACAGGGGAAAAAAAGTAACTCAGTGCCAACATATGCTACATTTTAGTCTGTGAATCCAAATCCACATTGTGAAGCGCAGTTTTAAATGCAAGCTTTCACCAGTAGCTGGTGTTCTTACTACAGCACCTGTGGATGCAGGGTTAATAAATATTTTCTTCAGTTCTCCCTGGAGAAGAAAAAGGTTTCTTTGTTTTAGTTTCTCTCTAAATATTACAGTTTTTTTCTAGAAACTTTTAATTTTTGCGCATGTTTTATTACTACTCGGTGAAAGGGAATTAGTTTTCTTTTACTGAAGTTTCAGCTGTGAAATTGGCTTTAATAAACTATGTAATTATTTTTTCTGCAGGGAAAATATTTAAAATGGATTGTTTCTTTTTTTAGGGTTTCTTATTTTTTTTCAAATCATAAAATGATAATATTTCTCTTTTGCTTTAGTGCATTCGAGATGTTTTGAATGTTCAGAATGCAGTGTAACCAAGCAACAATTTTTCTTTTTTTATAAGCACCCCTGAGCTCTAAGACGCTACAAAAATGTTCAAGTCCTATGCTGGAAAAAAAACCCCATGCATAGTGTTTTCCGCATTCTATGTCATCTAAAGAAGACGGAAGTATCAAAATTTCTCCCAAAGAACAAGTAACAGATGTCATTTGTTAGTAATTTAATTTCTTTTCTTAATAAAACTCAGTTGTGTGAAAAGCGTAATATATTTTACTTCAGCTCTAGCATATTTCGTCCTATACGAGTGCCAAGCAAACTCCCAGCTGGCTCTATAGGCACGATAGGGATGTCATATACAGGCTATTATCAGAAAGAAAAGTGTCAGAGCTAGAGACTATACCTACAATATTTACAAAAGCTTGTGACCACCATCTTTGCATATTATTAAATAAAGAAAAGCCAGGTATCTGCTGTGGTTTCTTGCAACACATAATGTCAGAATAACACAGAAAGGAAAATGATTTAACGTCTCTGATAGGTAGATAGAAGCATCTGTCCTCTTGCATATATCGAACACGGCTTAATAACTTCCTATTTACTGCTTCACAGCAGACGTCCAGTAAATAAACAACTGGACTGAATTAGTCTATTTTTATACCTCTGTCCTATATAACAAACCTCTTGAACCACACTTAATATGAACAGCAAATTTCACACTGCACATGGTGATCTCTCAGCACAGATTAAATTAGTTATAATAAAACAATTAAAATCTATTTGCTCACAGACAGGAGGAAATGAAGGACCTGGGTGAGCAATAGGAAGGTAAAGGGTGGGTTGTCAGGACGTCAGAAGAGTAAACAGCAGAACCGTGATTCTTGGGAGCATAGAAGGGTCAAACTTACTGCAAGATAACTACTCGAGAGATAATAAATCAGTAGTATATATTAAACACCAGATGGTTGTGCCCATGCAGGAAGGCACAATGGATCATGTAACTGGGGTTGTTTCTAAGGATTACTGATTCAGCCTGACTTCACAGGGATATTCTAACAAATAAAATCTTTATGGCCTCTTCCGCTGGTGAACATTTTCATCTACTGTTTAAAGACAGGACCACATGTCTTAGCATATTCGTTGCCCCTAAAATATATGCAAAATTAATTTGTTAAGTTCACCCAGTTTTAGCTGGTGAATATTTTTTGACTATCTAGTACTGTAAAGTTGCTTCACAGTGATTATTACAAATACTCCGATGGACAGACAGGCCATTGTTCCAAGCTTTAGCTCAGCTGAATCCCCCAAGTGTTTCAGGCATAGAGGCAAACACACTTAAAAACTCCTAAACCTATTGAGTTGTCTTTCAAAATTGTCCAGGCAACAGAATTTATTTATAAAACTCTTGCAATCGTTGATTCAAAACAAGGTTTTCTTGTTCTGCTTTTCTCCTTTGTCCTCTTTGAACAATTTTCTTTGGAATGTTTTCGTTGTGCTTAGGAGTCGGAGATTTCCTGGGGCTTCCAATAAAGGCATTTGATTTCCACTCTCCACATACTTTAACAAGTCCAAGGATTTTGAGGTTTGACATTAACTTAAGAGAGCTGGAGATAATCAGCCATGGGGGTAAAAAGTCAGTTATGCAAATTATTTGTAAAATGTATAGAAAGCAAAAGAAATATTTCTTTAAATGTGGTTGGTGTGGGACAGAGTCTTTGTCTCAGCACAGATTATCTGCATGCCCTCCTTCAAATTTATGGCTTTGATTGAAACCTGTAAAGGGGTGATCTGTAAAGTATTCCTGCTATCCTACACTTCTCAACAGGTTTATTACCATTCGTTTATAAAATGAACAGTCTAATGAGCAGTGTTTTAGATCACAGATATCAAAGTCTGGTCATTTGTCAAGATTAGTTTCCTGTTGTGAGATTGCCTTGTGCAAAAAAAAGTGCATAACCTTGGGTTACTCTCTGGAAGCTGAAAAAATACCTATAAACACTTTATAAGATAGATTTAATGAAGATTTTATAATCTCAGAATTAAATCCAACACGGTGCAGTACATGTGTGTCTATTTGTGTGAGTGCGTGTTGTAATGCAGAGAGTACCTGAGTACCAAGTATGGCATTTTCTTGTGTTGAGAATGGACAAATTAAAGTTATGAAGTCCACGCAGTATCATCAGGCCAATTTAATGTTAATTTGAATGAGTTAATACTACATTGACAACAGTGTAATTCTTTATAACTAAAAGACTGCCTTTGGAAACACTGCTGTGAAAGCACCATTTTTCTGGCAATAGTCATTTGCCAGTAAATAACATAAAATATTTTCTATTTATGTGTTAGACATCTTTTATTTTGAAGAAAAAGAAAAAAAAAAAAAACCCACCAAACACTCAGTAAAGCAGTATGACAGCAAAGGTGCTGCTCAGGTAAACAATACGCTCGATGGCACGAGGCTGAGAAGCAGATTATTTGTATGTCCCAGTTAGAAGGAATGTGAAGGGGGGGTATATGCTTTCCTGCTTAAAATCATTTGTGAACCCTGTTACATTTGTGCTTTCCCTTTCACTGGCCAGCGCGTGCGTTGCGGTGTGCGGGGAGGCACCGGGGGCAGCGCCGCCGCCGCCCCGAGGGGGGTTCCCCGTTCTCTCCTCGCTGGAGCGGGGAGGGGGCAACCTGCCTGCTGCTGCCTGCTGCTGCCTGCGGCCGGGCCGTTGCCGCCCCGCGCTGCCTGCCCGGAGCCGCGCGGAGCGCTGGGCTCGGCAGGATCCGCTGCGCTGGAGCCGGCACCGCCGCCAGCCGCGGCCCCTGAGCAGACGGGGCCGGGTGTGCTGCCGGCGGCCGCGGAGGGCTGGGGACGGCAGCCCGCGTGGGCGCTTTCTGAGGAAAACCCCGGTGTTATTAACAGTTATGAACAGCGCGAGCCCCGCGCTGGGGTTGATCCTCCTTACCGAGGCAGCGTTGCGCAGGTTTTAGACAGGTCGCGGTGCCTGCAGCGGCAGGGCCGCCGCCACGTTCCGAAGTCTCTTTTTCAGGATTTCTGAGCCCAGCAGCACTGATTCGCACCGCAGGCGAAGCCGGGAGCCCGGAGGCTGCAGGAACCCGGCGGTTCCAGCTGCGGCCGTCAGCGCTGCCCCGCACCCCGCCCGGCCCGGCCCGGCCCGGCCCGGCCCGGCCCCCCGGTCGCGGGCTGGCGGTCGCTGTGGCGCAGATGAAGCGATGCCGGTTAGGGGAGCCGGATGCCTTCACACCGGATTTGCTAATCCTCGGAGTCTTTAAGTGTGCTCCATCATAACAACAGTCTTCAGACAAAAGACACAAGCTTAATTAAACTGAGTCAAATAGGTTTAAGCAGTTAAATAGAAACAACTTTTTTAAGTGCTTAAAATCTGTTTGCTCTTTTTTTCCCTTTGTGTTTTAATCCTTTCAGATATGTTATTGTGTATAGATAAAAATATTTCCTGCTTAGGAATTTGCTAGCTAAAGCATTGTCATATTTTTGTGATGTTTACTAACATAAATTGGTATTTTTCTCTTTCTGTTAAAGTTTGCATCTAACAGAAGAAAAACCTTGCAGGCAAACTCAATAGACGGTGTGAAATAAGATGGCCTGCTTGCTAGCAGTGGCCATGGGTCCTGCGTGGCGTCAGTTTCCCTTTAATAGGTTTAATTCATTGTGTACCCAAAAAAGAGCCACCCAGTCCACCCTGGTGGCTTGTACAGTGCACAGCTGTGACCTTGTGGCTGTGGCGGTGCAAAGGTACACACCAAGCCAGCCAGGTTAATAGTGTAGGTCTCTTTTATTAGAGTGAAGATGCAGATGGGGAAAACCCACAAGTTCTCGGGCACTCAGCCTTTCTTTGGTTGCTGTATGCAAACGTATTTACATTTTCTTTTCCCTCCTGCCCATTCGTTGACCATCGTTTTGCTGAGGAGCTAGTGACTGCCATTTTGCTGCACTTCTCAGCTCAGACAAAATGGAGGCTTTGGAGGAATCCGTATCTACCACAGCCTGTGCCTTCTAAAATCAAAGATAATCACCTTTTATAAAAAAAGGGATAATTTTGAGGATGAAAAAAAAATCAGCATACCCCATCCTAAAAGGTGGAATGTCCTTTTTTCCTGTGAACGCATGGGTGCAGTTTGTGTTAATTTCATTGCTGAAATGTAAATATTAATGCACCTTGCACTTTGATGTATTGCCATAAAAGACACTGAATTTCAAATCACCAAGCCCGCTGTATGATACAGGGACGTAACTTAGCTATTCATCTTTATTTGAAGCAGACCTCTTCCTAAAAGCTCACTTAGGGAGATTCCCAGTTGCCATTAGAAAAGCAAAATAAAATTAATCAAAATCATTCTAACTTTATCTTAGAAAATTAATGATGGATGAAAGAGGGGGTTTATAAAGTTTTAATAAGAACTAGCCTGGAATATAGTGTATATTCTAGAGCCTGTGATTATAGTGGTAATTTAGCAGATTGTATCACTGCATATCTCTGCCAAAGGATGTTTCACACCATTTAAAATGCACAGCCCTCCCTTCAGAGACAGGTTGTTCTGGAATAACTCAACATCCAAAGAAAAGCCATGTTATTTCACTCCTCTCTTTATCAATTGCATGTGTGCAATTGCGTGTGTGTGTGTCGTCGTCTTCTCAGCAATAGTGCTAAGTTTTCATGCTTGTTTCTGTGTTAATTTATCAGCCTTCTCAGAGGCAGACAATACCAAAAATGGAAAGTCATGAAATCTATTCAGAATAGGGTTTAAGTGCTGAAACCAGAGAGCCTGTATAGAACAAAGAGTGAATTAACTTTGTAAAATAACTTTGGTTTTGAACAAGATATCCAAACTCTGAGAGCTCCTTTTTGTTTCTCTTTTTGAAGAGGAACAAACCAGTGAGATAAGGATAAATCTTAGTGTTTTTTATCCAGAAAAGGTGATTTGGGAATCTCTAGACCAAAGAGATTGAGATTTGAATAAATTGCGTGCCTGTGATGTTTCCAAGACTAAGGATGCAAGTCTCCCAGTGTGCAAAAGCACGAGCCAAGCTGATCTGTAGTTAAATTAAAGAATTTGCTGTATTTAAATTCATGCAGTGCATGATCCGACATTCCCTTTGACTTTACCGCCTCTCTGTCTTACAGGCTTTTTGCTGCTAAGTGCAGTGGCTGCATGGAAAAGATCGCCCCAACAGAATTTGTGATGAGAGCCCTGGAGTGTGTTTACCACTTAAGCTGCTTCTGCTGCTGCGTTTGCGAACGACAGCTGAGGAAAGGGGACGAATTTGTTCTTAAGGAAGGGCAATTGCTCTGCAAAAGTGACTATGAAAAAGAGAAAGACTTGTTGAGCTCTGTCAGCCCAGACGACTCAGACTCAGGTGAGCTTTTCCCACACCTGCTCCAACTGGAAAAGCCGCAAGGGTTTGTAGAGCTTTCTTACAGAAAACTATATCCATTTACACATCCACTTTATCCATATGCACATGCCACCCATGCAAATTAGCAGGCACATCTGAAAAAAAAAAAAAAATCCCTACTTGCAGCCTGTTCTCCCTAGCTTGACTCACTTCCTTAACTTGCTGCTTAGTACAGGACAAAAACTTTTTGTTTTCGTCAAGGTGTTTTTCTGTAAGATCACAAAATGTGAATCAGACTGCTTTCAGTTACCTGAGACCTCACTGAAAGCTTGCTGTTTTCTGTAGGCATTTTTCCATCCACTTAACATATTTTTCAGGGGATGTTCTGCATATACGCTTTCAGCACTGAGTGAGGAAAATGGGCAAAGTAGTAATACGATTTTCAAGAGTATTCTCTGCCAAAAGAAATGGTAACTTTAAGAAATACTACAAGTACAACACAGAAGTACTGAGGAGAATCTGAAAGAAACCAAGAAGTGGGTTTGCGCTGCAGCAATAGCACGTGCAGTGCAGGAAGCCAGGGCAGCTGCCCGCTTGGCAAGGCTGCCTGCGTATCCACTCCCATCGAGGCAGGCAAGGGGGCTTGCACAAAAAGAAAAATAAAAAGCAATAACTTGAATGAGGAGTTAGGGAAGTCTGTCTCTGGATGCTTTCAGGCCAGGTACAATACTTGGCTCTCCTGACTTCCATCCAGACTTCTCCCTGGCAGTATGTCTCTTCTGTGCTGCTAAGGCTCTAGTTTCTGATCATCTCTGTTGCCCACCTGCTGTTTTGTGTCTGAACCCCATTCTGGTGTTAAACTAGGAGATCATCTATGTGTTGACCCAAGGATAGCTGCACTATGGTTTGTATGCTACATATAGTACAGAAGTGAGGCATGCAGTTTGCCTGTTACAGATCTCCAAGAGTGTCCTTGAGGTCCTGTGCTGTTCCTATGAATGCAAACTGTTTAGAATCAAGGGACAACGGGCTCAATATCTTACTAAAATGCACCACTACTTATCTGCGGTGTGACCTCTCTCTTCAGAGGGACCTGGGGTTCGAACGGTTTGCTTGCAAGAGTCTGCACCGCTTGGCCTGGGAGTTCAGGCAGAGGGTCACCATGCTGTGACCAGAGCTTTTGCCTTCTCAAGAAACCAGTGGAGCCCTCACACGTGATAGCAGCTGATGAGTGTCTTCCCCGAGTTCTTCACGGTGATGGAGAGACAGACACTTCCTTTCCTCAACCCATTTCCTAGGGAAGGTTTTAATGGAAAGTGAGCAAAATCCGCTTGCTGTCTCTCCAGGGCTGGGAACACAGTACTGCACAGGACAGATAGTTGACATGCTGGATTTGAGGTCTCCAGTCCAGACCCCAGGGGATCTGGCAGTGGTTATAGTGAGGACTGACTCTCAGGCTTCCAGGCGGTTCCAGGAGAGATGGGATGCCTCTTACCTGTGCCATATGCACTCAAGGAGACTGGAAACCTTCTGCTGCTGGTGTGCTCTGACTGATCCCAAGACTAGAGACGGTGTATACACAAATTGCTGCCAGCCATCATAATAGCGCACTTGTTTCCCAAGAAAATGTCTAAGAAAATCAACAATTACCATTCCATTAAGCGTACAAATGACATGAATGTTTGCCTCTGGTTTATGGGAAAATGCATTATTCCAATTGAGCAAGGAGCAGTAATTATCCTTAATCTCTAATCTGAGAGCCATATTCTCCACATTGCTGAAATTTATATTTTCATGTCAGGAATGCTGCAAGACAAAGGTCACTGCTGACTCAGCAGGACGTGCAGGACCGGGACCTTTCTTGGAGCAGCATGTTATTTATTGCCGTACTGTATTTGCAGGACCTTGAGCGCTCTGCTCTGTAAATCTCATGTCACAGGGTTTGGGCTCCTTGTGAATTTGCCCAAGGCATGTGAGTTTCCTACTTGCCCTTCAGCATGTCATTCTCATCGCCACCTTCAGCATCCTGCTGTCCGTCTGTCTGTGTCCAGACAAATGCCCTATGGAAAGCTGAGTGTGCGGGGCTGTCCCCACGCCGCAGCGATGGGCGTGGGCATCCTCCTCCTCTGCCTTCCTCACTGCCCAGCGGGCACTGCTGGCTGCTGTTTGCCAGTCGGCTGCGTTGAGATCTGCTTTTGGGCACAGATGGGCTCTCCTTCAGGACCAGGTTTTGTATTTTGTGATCAGCAGCAAGCTGCCACAGCAGCACAAACCAGCCTGGGCTTCCATTTCATTTCACCTTGGCACAACGAGGTAGTTTCTTACTCCTGGAGATGCCTTTTTTCCCCTCATTATTCTCTGTTAGCCAAACCCAAACCTGAAAAACAAGTTGACAAATTAAATGGGATGTTTTGTCTCCCATTGTCTAATACATTGAAAACACAGATCTCCCAGATGCCTGTGTGAGTGCAAATGATTTCACGTAGCCCTGGCTGAGTGTGTGTCCTTCTCCAATCAAATATTTATCCACTGGACACAAAAGTAACTCTCCAATGAGCAATATTAATCCTCACAAACCTTTCCTTAGAAATGGCATGCTGGAAAGTTAATAATGTCCTGGTTATTAAAATGACTGAACTTCTCTTTAATCATTAGGCAAAAGATGCTTATTAAAGTAAAAGCTGATTAGATTGCTAGGTGCATAATAATCAGACCCTAAAATGAATTAAAGTCTAATTTGTTAATTCCCCAAATGTAATCTTTGAGTATATAAAAATTGCGGTGTGTTTTCTTCATGTTGAAATCCCTATAATAGTGTATTATCTTTTCTGAAAGAAAAATCAGTAGTCTGGTGAAATAAAAGATGCTGAGTTGAAAAGTTGTTTTTCACAACAAAATTTGTACTTGCTCTTCAATCTTTGCCACTGCGATTGAAATTTTCAAGTACAATATACTAAGACATGTAGTATCACCAGATTGTACAAATATTTAGAATTTAACTGTGGAAAATACAAATAATCTATTTGGTCTACACAAGCACATACACATTTGTATGTATTTACCAAGAAAAATAAATTTGTGCATGCATGTATTGACACATTGAAATACACAGAGAACGAATACTCATGTTTTCTGTGGGATGCAGAAATGAGATGGCAAAATATTCAGAACAATAACTGGAATCTACACTAAATTTAGCTAAACAGACTTTGAGATATTTTTGTGATATTTGCATTTACACTGTTTTGCTGCTATAGCAGTACGGGCAGTAGTACCTGCCTGCAACTAATGCTTCAGGAGAAGATGGGGCTCTGCTGCGAAGGGAAAGGTGTGTGTCAGTTGGTGTGGTTGCAGCAGGTGAGCACACCAGGGGACCAAGCGATGCTGGAAGGGCACAGAGTCTCTCTGTGCCCAATTCTGGGAACTATTGAAGCACATTCTGAATTTCCATCCTCTGATCAGTCCCATGCCCGCAGTTAAAAATTCAACACATTTTTATGCTTTTGTGGCATTTGATTTAGGCAATGCACACAAATGTAAGATAGTCTCTTCCTGCCTGGAGTTGCTTTAGGTATTCAAATAAACACAGGATAATAGTTGAGCCTGTTGACTAGTTTGGCAGCTGAAGAGCAGTTCTAAAACACCCTGTTGTTTTGGTGGAACAAGTACAATTTTATATCCTGTTTATTGTTCACCAGTTAAAAGCGATGATGAAGATGGAGATGTTAAGCCCACCAAAGGACAAGTAACCCAAGGAAAAGGAAGCGATGATGGGAAGGACCCAAGAAGACCTAAACGACCAAGGACAATACTTACTACACAGCAGAGACGAGCATTCAAAGCGTCCTTTGAAGTGTCTTCCAAGCCCTGTAGGAAGGTAGGTGCTTCAGCAGGGACCTGAAGTCAGCTCTGACACCAGGCCATGGGGGTGGTAGGGTCAGGCCACAGCTCTGGGGCCAGCAGCAGGTGCCTTGGGGTGAATACAGAAACCAGGCCAGCGTACAGCAATGCTCTCCCAAATACCCGTCAGCAGCTTAGGACATTCTGTTATTTCTGGATATTCACCCACAGTATGCAGAGCAGCTCTGTGACTGATTCCTGCTGAACAACAATATTTGGTTCTTATAAACCATGAAGTAGTCCTTGACTGTCAGAGCCCAAGTAAACAAGTGGCTTTTGCCCTTCTCCTTCCCACCACAGAAGGAGTCGCTATCTAGTGAGACGGGTGCTCAGCTTTGGTCCCACTGCTTATCCTCCCAGTCTTGTTTTTTTTATGAAACTTAAGCCTGCTGTTGGTCTTATTTATAGTAGCTAGGGAAAGGTATAATGTATTGCTTCACTGACGAAGCTGGTGAAAATCAAATCTTTTGCAAAAAGCAACTCAGGTAACTGTTTCCTCCTAAGTTTGATTGGAAAAAAAAGGAGGTGCATCCTGAAAGCTGTGATTTTTGCAAAAAGTGACATTCTCCTGCTGACGTACAAAGGGTGTCTTTTGGAACAGTGCAGTGTGCCTTTTTGCCATTTTAAAGTATGAAATTGTACCTCAACAATATAAAAAATATTCATAGCCAAATTTGTATCTTTTTGCACAGAACTGTTTTACAGGTAAAATAAAAATAATGAAATTACTTAGTGTCATTTTACACAGCTCAGACTATTTGTTCAGTACTTATAAAACTGGTAGTGACATGAAGGGCAGAACTTGAACAAACTATGCAAAAATATGAGGAATTTTTAAAAGTAATTCTGTACATGCAGTTTTTATAGTGAGTACAGGCATATTCCTCCTAACATAACTGCTTAGGTTTTTAAAAAAATATTAAAAATTACATCATTAAACATTCCCTTCTGTAGGTCAGAGAAACACTAGCAGCTGAAACAGGACTCAGTGTGCGAGTTGTCCAGGTCTGGTTTCAAAACCAAAGAGCAAAGGTAGGTTGTTTGTCAAGTTCTCAAAAGTAAAACGCAAATTGTCCTCCAACACAGATTTTCCCCGCCCTCATAGATGTAGTGCAGGGACTGAACTGTATGTATTTTGCATGCACTACTGTCTGCATCCATACAAGAAAGGCAGCTTTCAAACACAGACTTTAAGTTCATGTGCTCAAAAGAACATGAGGTTGGGAGTAAATTTTGCATGCAAATATGAACTGGAAACTGAAATGTTTAAACTTAGAAATGAAACTGAACCCACAGTGGTGTGTGCATGAATATAAATGGTCTGTATTAATTGATTCGATGTTTGCAGACAGTTTTTTAAGGAAACAAAATTGTTGCATTCAGAACTATGAGATTGTTCTGTTCTTCCTCTTTTATTCAGATGAAAAAACTAGCACGAAGGCATCAGCAGCAGCAAGAGCAACAAAACTCGCAGCGACTAGGGCAAGGTAGGGGATTTGTGATGAAAGCAAAGTAAGGGGAAAAGAATCTGCAAGGTTTCTTGAAGTGCCATTCCCAAATAACGTCTTAAGTACAGGCATACAGGGCATGCACACGTCATCAGTGGAAACACACAGAGTGCCCAGAGTTCTCCCATGGGGCCAGACCCTGGAGGTGCTCGCACAGAAGCTGTTATCTCCTTTCTAGAAGAAATGTGCAGTACAGAGGCGCTTTCACTGGAGGAAATCTCCAGGAGGCTCACTCCAGGTAGATCCTCCAGTTTGTTTTCTGTTGAAGAAAGGGGGACCATGCTCAGCTGGGCATCTGCAGGCTGCTTGCAAGGGTGTAAGCATCGCTGCCACAGCCAAGGCAGGGGGAGCCCCTCCTGTGCCCCAGCAGCTCGCTGGATCCTGGGGCAGGAGCTGCACAGAGGCACCAGGGCTTGCCCTGCTGCTCCGTGAATGCTCCTGAGGTTCTCCAACTCCCAAGGCCTTGCAGCCTCAAATCTTCCTCTTCATGCAGAGCCGGAAAAACTGGTACCAACAGAAGTTAGAGAATAATAGGGCTATGTCACACACAGGACAGACTTTGGGAAGATATGGTCCAGCACCCGGGAGCTCCAGAGATGATATAGTCAGAAATTGCAAGTCTTTCAACTTACTGCTCAGGGCTGTACTCTCAGACAAAATTTGGAAGCCTCCTCTGAATGACAGGACACACCTAGCTGCACTCACTCTGCGCTCGTGTTCAGTATTGCCGCTGAAGCTACTGTCTGCTGCTTCTTTGTTCCTAAGCAGTGACTGTGCCCTCCTGTTTGCTTTGCAGAAGTAATGTCTAACCGAATGGAAGGGATGATGACATCTTACACACCACTTGCACCACCACAGCAGCAGATTGTAGCAATGGATCAAAGCAGTTATGGCACAGACCCATTTCAGCAGGGTCTTACCCCTCCACAAATGCCAGGCGACCACATGAACCCTTATGGTAAGGCATGCATCATTCTGCCACATCAGAAATAGCAGGGTTCATATGCTGGTTCACACACCACAGGTGCAGTAGAGCTACTTGCTTTTATAATATTTTTTCAGGGATTTGCACCAGAGAATTTGTACTAGTCAGTTTTGTGTGTATATTTTCATGTACACGTAAGGGGGTAGAAGAGAGATCATCCCAGGCTCTAGATGCCCTTCAGAACTATTTCACAGTATAATTCTGATAAATGATAAACCAAGCAACATCACCTCTCCAGCTCCATTCTTTTAAACCACTATCCAAGCATTGAAAAATAAACAGTACCAAATTCTAGCTCCCTCACAGTTTTTCCTTTTTCTTAGAAGCTTTGGAAAATAAGTGCCTTGAAAAGTGGTCTAATACAGACAATTAATTTATTCATTCCAAAATGAATAAGCACCCCTCTAAGATCCCTCAGATTGGATGCATGGATTTGTTAAAGAACAGCTCTTGAGCTACTAAGAGATGTGTCACCACAGCACATTTCTCCTGCATAGTTTTATTCTCTGCCCAAAATAAGATGATGGTTTGCTTTCACAATTTCCTGACCACACACCATCGAGTGGATACGTGCATCAAACGCAGCACAAGCATTAAATGCCTAATAATTGATTCTGGACAATTGCAGTGTGGCATTTAAATAAAATGTAAGAGGATTTCTCAGACTGCGATTGTTGGCCTTGCTGTAGCCCACAAGGGCCTGTTACGTCAGACTCATTTCTGCTGACCAGGAGCGCTCCATTGTAGAGGTCCACGTGCACATCGCTTTCATAAGCATGGCAAGCACAGGCCAACAAGAAATCTGCTTTGGGTCTGTGTTATTACTTTTCTCACTGAGACAAGTCCACAGTGCACACCAGGCAATTTGGTAAATCCTGTAAGGAGCTGAGGACATCTGACGTGCAAATGAGCATTAGATGGCTTGTGATTTTGTTGCTAACAATGTGCTTGGCTTTCTGAGCAAAACTCCTTGAGATGCAGGTTCTGTGCTCCAAAACCAGTGCAGGAGATAGCACAAAGCTGTTTCAAATGAATGCATGAGGAAAAAGATCCAGACTAACACTTTTTTAGTGCTCACGGGACTTGAGCTAGAGCTCTTTCTGGTACCTTAAGAGTTGAAGTAAGCTGAAATCTAAGTTGCTAAGGGAAATAAAAGGTGCTGCTCCAAACCAGCCCAAGAAGGGTGGAATTTTCTGAAAGGAAATCATGTTTACAACTGTAGCTCACTTGAGGCCATAGAAGCCGGGTCTCCTCCTGGGTCCCGTCGCATTTGTAGATCTGTCTTTTACCTCGTGTCTAAATGAAGACCATTACTGGTTATGGCTCTCAGACCGCTTTTCCCTGTCTCAGACACTTGTTGTCTGGTCCCACCTTCCTCGGTGGCCCCAGTGCCCCTGCGAATGCCAGACCCCAGCTCACGGAGAGCCTCCCTGGCACTGTTTGCTCACGTCCTCAGCCAAGGCTTTCTTTTGTGCTGCTGACTGAAGTACAAATTAAATCCTGGCGGATTCGAGTGGCACTGCTGCCAGCTGAACTCCGTGAATTGGTTGCTAGCCTTCCCCTTTGTAGGTCAGACCTTTAGAGTGAAATTGCATTAACATGTAAAAACAAAACCAGGAGCATTCCCTTTTGCTGCAGTGTAGAGCATATGAGCATCCGTGTGTATTGTGTCCTCCTCTGGCTGCACAGAATCCAGCTTAACATATACGTTTCATTTGCAGGAAACGACTCCATTTTTCATGATATCGACAGTGATACCTCTTTAACTAGCTTGAGCGACTGTTTTCTTGCCTCTTCTGAAGTTAACTCCATGCAGGCTAGAGTAGGAAACCCCATTGACAGGCTGTACTCTATGCAGAGCTCATATTTCGCCTCATGAAAATAAAAGAAAACAAACAGCCGGCGTATATTTAGCCAGTGACTTTTTCCAGTGCAGACTCTACAGCCATATGTTGCCCAGCTCTTTCTTCACAGTGACTCCTGCTGCCTCTGGACTGCAAAGAGCATTTTTAGGAAGACTGTATCTGTGTGCATATATGTGTATGTATGTATATATATTAATACCTACATACATACATACATATATATATATATATAAACAAAACATCCACCAGTCCTTACCCTTGATTCCCAGCTTGCACCAGACCACGAGACAAGCACGGAAGGAACAGAAGACCCTGCTCGTCAGCAGCCTTTGGTTTGGTTTGGTTTGAGCTCATTGTTGTAAAGGAAATGGATTTTGTGGAAAGCTAGACCTTTTATTCCTTTCTCTCTTCCTTTCTTTTGGATGTTTAAACTTTTTTTTTTTTTTTAAAGCCACTGATAGTGACATCAGTCGACCATATGACAAATAAATCAAAGAAACTGGAGATTCCTCCCTTTTCTTACTGCATGATTCATACTATGTTGTGGATAAATTGCCATTTGAACTGTGAGAAGTTAATGTAAATGTGACGTTCAACATTTGTTTCCTTTCTACACTTTTTCTACATAACCTAGATCTGCTCATTAGTTTATAGCCCTTATGCATATGATACTGAAGAAACTGGTTAACAGTAATATTTGTGGAGAAAGCCAATGATTTCATAATAAGAAAGGTCTATGACCCTGGAGAGGAGATGCATGTTAGGGACAGAGGCATTTAGGTTAGTATTGATCTTAAATAATTAAAACTAAAGGTGCTTACAAGACAGAGTTTTATTTATTTATTTTTTTTTTTTTTAAAGTGTGAGAATAAAGCATTTGCATTTGTTTGTAAGTATTGCAGTGCCAAATTTCAAGTCTAGACCATGACTGGCAAACATGTGTTGTTCATTCTGTTCTGTTTATTTATGTTTTGCATGAGGCATAAATGTGCTATGCTCCATTGTCCATCTGGAATAATTAAGCACTCCTTTAGTTAATCATCTCGCCTCAGCAAGAATCTATGATATACGGTTCTAGCCTGAACCATCAGAAGTCCTGAAATGTGCACCAGTTGGGGAAAAACAAGTATGAAAGAGATCACAGTGGCAGGTTTAGATATGTTGAGCTGGAGTCTAACCAAAGTCCTGCAGGTTTCACACTGATGGGACTCCTGTATTTAAAAAAAATACTCCAACTAACCTATTAGTGCAAATGTAAGAAGAACAAGTACACAAATTGAAGGGAATGTCCCGGCTGAAGTCTGAATGTCTCAGATGCTGAAGTTTGAGCATATGTCATATAGGTTTTCGTAGGGCATAAAATATCATAAATAATAATAGTATAGTTATAAATATTGCCTGGTGATAATTATAATGTGGGGAGGCAGACAAGTATGGTCATGGCTCTTAGTGGAGAAAACTTCATGGGGAAAATTTGCCAGGGTAATATCAGTAATTATAGGGTGTGTTCAAAATAGAGCTCATGGGGAAAGATTGGCAGGATAGGGACTTTCTTAAATAAATACCTTTAATATATTGACCATAATAGCTGAAAACAAGTCCAAAGTGTTGGTTAATCCGACTCCTCCAGGCTGAGGACTGGTACCAGGCCAGCACTGCAGAGTCTCCCGTGGGGCTTGGCACCTCCTGCAGGAGTGCGGGACTCTGTGGGACACCCATCGTGGCAGGGGGAGGCCAGAGCAGGGCCCCTGCAGCCACAGCACCCGGGGGGGAGAGCAGCCCCGATGCACAGCAGGGGCACCATGGCCGTGGGGAGGGGTGGTGGTGGTGTCCTGCTGGGGAGCCCAGTGGGCAACTGCCCACCCCTTCGCTGACAGAGGAAGATCCTCCTTGTGTCCTGGAGGGGTGGATGGCAAGGATCAGGTGATAGGTCCAAGGGAAAAAATAAGATCACATTCCTCCCTAGCATGGAAATGTGGACCGAGAGTGTTAGAGGTTTCTTGAGAAAGCAAAGTTTTCTCACCAAGTAACTGTGTGCATTTTCACTCTGTGGAGGTGAGGAAAGCACTGGGGGAGAAGACTATGTGTGTGCAGTGCAGGAGAGTGAAGCGCAGACCCAAGGCAAACCCTTCTGGCTGCTGCGTGGTGGCAGACCCACCATCTGCCCACACACAGCCCTTTGCAAGCAAAGGGACCGATGTCTCTGGGAGGATGCCGGGGTGACAATTCCCTCCCTGCAGGTCCCCATCTCCTCCCTCCGCAGTGGCAGCCTGAACTGCAGGCTGCCATGCCCAGGGAGGTGGGTCCGTTTCACACATATGCTTTTGCTAGTGACATTTCTCTCACTTTCTGACAGGGATGTGGATTTTCAGTTGAAGGTTGTGAGCCCCTGGATATGTTTTGAAATTGGAAGAATTTTCTTTTCTTACGCATCCCCTTCAATTATTTTTCCTTTTCCTTGTGTATCAAAATAAATATCAATTTCCTTTCTCTCTGCATGATAGCAAACATCTATAAAGAACTCAGGTGATCCTCACTGCTTGCAGGCCAGAAGGCAAGCAGATTTTATATGGCACATTATAAACATTTGTCACCTCCGATCTCAACGGATTCATCAAGTTTACCTCCCCACCCTTCTGCTGTGCTACTTTAGAGTCATAGAAAAGCATCTTCATCATCTCAAACATACTGGTTTTATAGACTACACATAGGCACAACTTTGCTTTGTCCCTCATTACTGGCAGGATCAAAATGGCATTTTTAGTGTTTACAGGGACTTATATGAGAACTATAATGTGACCTACAGTTTGGAGAACTGCCTTGTCCCAACTCTACCTCTGCTTCTGGGCTGGATGTTGAAAAAACAATCCATTTCCAAGGAGAGAATCAGATATCCCATTTTATAGCTGAAGCAACCATAATCTTTTGCTGATTTTTTCAGATGACCGTTTGGCACCTTTTTTTTTTTTTCTTTCTTCTCATTACTTGTACATACCATCTCCTTTTACCTTGGTGTGTTGTATGATGATGCCTTAGCTGTTTGTTGCCCCTTATTCTACCATCTCTGGTGCCACACACAAGACACAGTCAAGCCCTCGGGCACACATAACGTTTCCCGTGCCACTGTGGGTTGCTGCTGGTCAAGGGAAGGAATGCATAGCCAATGATTTCCAGCGGACCTGTTATATCTGGCAAAGGCCAAAGTTCATTGAAGCAAAATAAATGTCACCTTTTTTTTTTGTGGAATGAATTATCCTACTGGAGTGTGATCATTGTGGTTTTAACCTGGGACCTGCAGTAAAAGATTATATAGCAACCTCTGACCTTTTTGATTTCTACTTTACTCTTCTATTGTCAAGGGAAATGTCACCGATCAGGTGAAAGTAAAACGTTTAATGGGCCATATCACAGTAATATCTTACACTGAGTCAAATTGATAAACTCTTGCCAAAAATTCTTAGCATCTGGCACTTCCACGGAAACCACAAACAATGATTGCACATATGGGAGCTTGAAGGCTAGAGGTCATGACAGCAGTTTATTACATGCACCTTACAGTGATCATTTTCCCTAGGAAATTAACCCCTCTCTAATGTAAATTCATCAAGTGAGCTCTTCATGGTGTTTCAATCATGTTGTTTTGGCTAAGCAAGGAATACATGTTAAGCTAAAGTGGTGACAAGATGCAATTAAGTAAAAGATGATTGATTAGGTTTCAGTGTTTGCTCAATAACGTTTAAAAAAGATGACTGTGAGATCAGAATGAATACACTTCCTCAGAGGTCTTTATTGTGCAGTTACCAGCTCTGTAACAGTGGCACATAGAGATTTCCTGGCATTCAGAAATGGTTCCTGAGCAGTGTGGCCCTCGATCCCGCTGCTGGGCTCTCAGCTGGGCAGCAGCACGTTTCCATTGCATGGTTGACTGTCGAGGGGACGATTCCTGCCATGCACTGCTGTTCGCAGCCTCCCATTTACCACAGCACTATGAATGAAACCCTGTATCTTAAACAGTTGGGGGCTGGTGATAAATGTGTTTCACAGTCACAACACAGAAGACAATTATGTTGCTGTAAGTAAAGTGTAGTGGTTGCAACCACTAAGATTGAAACACCATCCTAGGCATCTTGATCTCCTTTTCTTCTTTAAACTCTGTCATCAAAAACATCGAGATCACTTGGCTCAGTTGCTGCTAACTGTGCCTGAGATGTGACTCACTGAGTCTCACGATGGCTGCTGAGTGGATTTTTCAGACCCACCTCGCACAAGTCAGATGAATATTACCAGGTCCTTTGAAGGGGCCATTGCCACTCTGTCAGCAGCAACTCAGCCACCTCACTGCGCCATTATTGCATGGGGAAGGTCCTTTGTGCTGACAAACCTTCCAGGGATGATGTGAACCCACTAACCTCTTCCTACTGTGCTCAGGACTCCCTTCCAGTTTCCTTAAGGATCAGAAATATGTCCCAAGCCACCACCCCAGGTGCCCCAGGGAACCTGGCTCTGTGATGCTGCTAGGGATGCTGCAAGCTGGGCTTTGTGAGAACACCTCTTTGAACCGTGTCATAATAATTCTGGTTGTTCCCAAAAGTCACTAGAAATTAACAGCAGAATCCAGGAGGAAGGGAAAGGTTCTTACAAGCCTGGAGCTTGGTCACAACAGTCAAAGGACAGAGAGGCAACTGAAGCACATCAAAGCCATGGGAGCTGGAGCCACAGTACCCAAAGTCCCAGGTGCTCAGGGTGGTGCTTTACACAACCCCATGCTCAAACCACAGCATGCATTTTTGAACACCAGATGCTCCCTCTGTGTGTGGGTCCATCTCCAGCCCACCCTCCTTGCCCTGGTGGCACAGGACAGCTGACTGCTGCACCCACAGCAGCGTGGCCAGGGCTTCAGGCATCTGTTCTCTCTGGTTACGGGAGTTCTTGGGTGCTTGCTTACCTCTTGGCTGGTACTGAAGTCTTTTGGCTTTGGTGGGATTTAAGCACAGTCTTGCTCATTCGAGGCCTATCTGAATAAAGTGACAAGTATTTGCCCTCCTCAAGCATGCAGCCTGGGTCCCCTTGGTTCTGCACACTCTGTTTCTGCTCAGCAGTGACTGTGAAGGGACTGCCAGATACTTTGCATTGGGAACTCTGTTTTTAAGTGAACACCCTATTTTTTAGCTGTGTATGGCTGTATTGTATATTTATATATTCTGTATTTATGTTATCGAAATGTAGTATTTTGTAGCTGTCTGTTACAATTTGTTTAACTTGTAAAAAATATGACTATGCTCTCTCATACTTAACCAGCTGCCTCTCACCATAGATTCTCTGCTCCTTTCCCTCTGTGTTGGTAACAAACCGCCATAATGTATGTAGATCGGATTTTTTTTTTTTTTATTTAATTGCTTGTCATTGTTAAATTATTTATTAGTGTTTTTAAATTTCATTTCACTGCATTTTTTTTTTCCTGCCACCATTGCCTGGCAGCTAAGATACATGAGTTTCTCATACATTATGCTCCTTCCCACGTGCACGTGCACACACACACTAAACAAAAACAGAAAAAGAAAAAAAAAAAAGAGAGAGATTACACTTCAGTATATTTGTAAATAAAAGCAACCTGTAAACAAAGCAGGATTTTCTTTCAGTGTGCAGTTCTTTCTTTGCTTTTGCAGACTGAAAGCGTGTTCTCTGTATACTGGGGATGGCACCACTCTTAGGCAGGAAAACCCGGGGACTGTGACAGCTGAGTACTGCATTAGTATTTTTAGTAGTGTGGAACAGTAGCCCAGGCTGCTTAGTGGGTGCCCTTCTTCAAGGGAAGACAGAGCAAGGACAATGGCAGGATCTCCTGTCACACTGTCCTTTGGCCTCTGCAGGTTGAAAGCTCCTCTCAGGGAATGGAGAGTGTTTTACACACTGTCACGGCCCTCAGCCATTTTTGCATGGACTAGTTTAGGACAGGAGAAGTCTGTAGGAATTAAAGATGGTGCAACCAGACCAGCCACTCACTCAGAGCTCTGTCAGGACTAAGATGTGTGTGGGGCAGCCATTTCTTGTTCCTGGCAGGGCCAGGAAGGCTTACTCTGAAGCAGATGGATATGACTATGCAATAAGCCCAGTAGCATTTTGGGCATACCTGGGGGGCATGACAAGCCTGGGTGCACCACTCCTCTGCCACTGGCCACAGGCACAGCTGAGAAGAAACCAGGGAAATACCTGTTCATTACAGCTAACAGCTTACACCGCGAACACAGGAACTCACTGGCCCTCTGCTTCATCCATTACGTAGCAGAGGTCTGCATGATGAGCTGTGTTTCGGATGGTGCATGAAAGACTTCAGTGCTCATTGCCACCGTCTGCTGCAGAGATGTCCAAGAGCCAGATAGATAAGCTTGCAGAGGTAAGGGCTCTTTGCTGCTGTTAACAGCAGCGCTCTGGGTGCAGCTGCCAACGTTCCTGCTGTTGCAGGGCTCAGCGGTCCGGGAAGGAGAGGCTGTGATGGGATCCTCGCCGCTGAGACGTGGTCTGGTCCTGTCGGTCCAGCTTCGCTGTAAGGCAAGTTAGACACTGCTAACAGGCTCCCTTGAGAATTTGCCATTAAAACTATCTTTTAAGCTGAGAATTATGATTTCCAGCTAAGAGCCATTTTTCACCTAGAGAAAGCATATGCTTAGTTTTCCAGAGAAAATTTTGATTTTTTAATAGAAATAAAATTTCTCAAATGGAAAATTTCTGACCAAAATTGAACCTGCTAGGTTTTCAAAAGATACTGTGAGAAAAGAACATTTTCTGAAAGAGATATTCTTTAAAGGGAAGCAAAGCAGAGCACATGCAGGTGTGGAAAGTGAACCAGCTCCAGAAAGAGGCAGCCAGATAAGCTGGGCCAAGGTTTGTAACTACTCTTTCTCTGCTCAATTGACAGAGAAGTGGCCAAATGGTTATTATTTTATTATCTTAACAAATGCCATTTATCCTGAAGTGAAAAGCCAGTGGTATTGCTGACTTGGAGAAGCAGCACAAGGAGAGGCGCAGAGCTGCAGGGAAGGGAGAAAGCCCAAGCACGCACCTCGCTGCTGCCCGGTGCCCCAGGCCTGTCCAGCGTGGGGCCTGCTCTGCCAGCGGGCTGTGCCGGGGCCGGGCAGCCAGCCCAAAGAGCCTCCTGGGCCGAGGAGCCACGCTGCTCTGCTGGGCCCTGCCACAGAGGGCTCGTACGGGAAGCTGGAGTGCGAGTACCCTTGGTGCTTGGCCCCAGAATGTTCGCTCTGCTGCCCGCTGCGTCTGCCAGGCAGCACACAGGAACCAAGCTAGCATTGCAGCCCTGCCCGAGGACCACATTCCTGCGGGTCCCCGAGCGTGCCGGGTTGCCCCACAAGGTCAGCAGGTCTGTGCAGCCGGGGGACCTGCCAGGAGGGATGGCAGGAGTGCAGCCAGCAGCCGCAGGGAGTCGCCTCTGTTGTCCAGAGAGGCACATGTATTTGCATGCCTCAGAAAGCATCCTCTCCTCACATGCTGCCCTGCTGAAGCTATACTCGGTATTTCCAGTGCCTGAACCACAGCAGATTTGTCTGGAGTGAGAAGTGGGGCCCTATGCCAGAGACGCGATGGTAGGTCTGCCTGCCTGGCCAGGCAAGGCTGGCAGTGGCCAACATGAGCTGCGGGCAGGCCAGCCAGCCCGGACGCTCACCCGGCACCATCTGCAGGGCACAGACAAGCACCGCCAGCAGCCAGGCCCTGGTGCAAGCCCAGAGCATCTGCTCTGCCTGAACCACCACCAGCGCTGCCCCAGCACAGGCCGATGAGGCAGAAACCCTGGCAAAACGGTGTGTGGCGGCTGTGGTGATTTCAGAGACATCTAACAGGATCTTTTCCTGGGGCAAAACACATACAAGGGAAGCCACATGCTAAAATAGACTAATGTGTATAAGTATTACCAATGGATTATAAAGTATTCATCTAGTAATGGCAAAATTGAGACCAATATAAAATGATAGATACATGCTGGTGTCTCTTGGGCCATGTAAGCATGAACATGAACTTCAGCTGAGGTTTGATCTGGTCACATCTGATTACTCATTGCCATTCCCCAGGTCCAGAGACACTACATTTCTTTTCTATGCCTCAGGCATAAAGTCACAATTTCTAATTTTTATTAAAAACCAAAACATACAGTTTTACAGCTGATCTGTTATCACCAAAAGGGGCAGCCCCATTTCCACCCCCGCTGCCGGTCACACTATTTCACAGCATGTCCTTTGCAGCCTTTGTGCAGCAGGATGAGTTCATCTGGGTTGAAAAAACAGTCCATTAAAGACCAAAGTGACACTGTTTTCCCTGGAACAGCTGCTTAATCTGACTTGTGCTGTAAGCATAGGGCTGCAAGAGTCAATGAGAGAAGGGAATGCACCAGGGACCTGGGGCTGGGCTGAAGGAACCCCAACTGCCCTTTCCCATGACAGTTTTACCAGTGTGGATGTGGTGCACCCCAGGTGGAGGAGGTCAGAGAACCACCCAGTCTTTCCCACTGTAGTGTGCACATCATGCATGCAAGATCACGTAGGGCACAATCCGTCAAGAGGTGGTAGCTCAATGACATAATAAAAATTGGTCACGTGTTTAAAACTTTTTTGCAATATTTAGTTTCTAAGAATACGCACATAACTGCTGAGCACAAGTCTCTTTGCTAAAACTCTCTCCAAGGTTAGGGAGGATACATAGCCCTGAGTTCGACCTGAAAGCCTGATCAATAAAGCATCTTTGTTCTCAGCTGGTACCTTCTTTCCCTTTTGCTGTCCGGCTCCAAATTGCATCATCCTGTCCCCCTCATGCTTGTTATTGGTGGAATGTCACTAAGGAAAAATGAATTGCCATTAGCAATTGGTTTCACCTAAGTCAGAGTTAGCTACTCAAATATTCATGCTCTGCGTGCATCTAATATTTATGAAGGAAGAATTACTGAGTTGCCCATAGCCATTTCTGAATCTCCCAAAAAAGATAGGTGAAAGAGATCAGCAAAAAAGAAAAAAAAAATGATTAATACATTTGGGGCTTGGTGTTCTGCATTGTTTGTGCTGCATTTCTCTTTGGTGTCAGTGAGACAGAATGAAGACTGATTTATATGCCACAGCTGTAGCAAACAAAAGAAGAAGCGACCAGGGAAATGGCTAGAGGTAAAAATGCCGGTGCAAAGGGCTAAAGGCCTGCACCTGGGTACTGCTTCCCATGCAGTCTACCCCCCTTGGAGCACCTTGTAAAATCAGATTATCTGCTGGACACAGAAGTTCAAACAGCCCTTCAAAAGATTTGTCTTAATAATTGCTGCCTTATCTTAACTTCTGGGTTTTTATCAGCCAAACTGCTGCTGGGAGGCAGATCCTGAGGATAAGGTACTGTCACTCTTAATTATTATTACCTCTTATAATGAAAACACATTTGTTCATCCTTCTATGTACTTGGAAATGGTATAACTAATGAATATCTAGTGTTTTATCAATATTGTCAATAATATAAAAGAAACCTTATAAGTATAGTCCCACTGTATAAAATGATTGTACATTAAATGCTATTAAATAAATAGCATACTTGCTTCTCATTTATTTATATTCAAATATAAACTAATTAGTAAGAATGAAACACATTTTTACATTCTCAGAAAACTTCTCTCCTGAAAACCAAATTTTGCAGTTAAGATGCTGTGGGGCTATTTTCCATCACAGAAGGAACATGGTAATTAGCACTAGAACCAGCAGGTACATTCTGAAATGAGAGAGATGATAGAGAATGCTATCACTTTGTTTACTTATGATGGGAAAACAAAACAATTCTCTTTGAAAGCCCACTAATGAATTTGGCTTGTAGTATTTATCAAAGCAACAGCCACCATTAGACTTCTCAAACTGTTTTTCTCATACTTTGAGAACCAAATATGAATTACTCGGACGAAGTGAAAGCACAGAGTCAGTTGTAACTGTGGAAGAACTTAAATTCAGAAATGATCTGCACATATCCATCTCCTTGGCCCGCAGCTCCTCACCTGGGTCTGACAGTTCCCACCGATGGTGGCTGCGGTCAGACTGGCTAGTCAGTGCGAGCTTATGAGTGCACTGCACTGAGCCCCAGGGCTTTGGCGTCTCTGCTTCTGCAGATCACAGGCTCTTCAAGTGTCACACGGTGAGCAAGACACACTAGACGTAACCAGAGCTGTGCCCCAAACTGCAAAGAAAATAATACTGAGTGGAGAATTATGTAAAACACAACATGAATTAGAGCAATGCTTACTGGCTCCTGATAGAGTATTTGCTCTTCTCTACCCTCTGGATTTAAATTAACTGATAATCTTTTGACCTTTATTTAATGAGGGCATCGCATTCTCTCTTCTTTGGCCAAAAAGGAAATGGAGTGATATTTTTGCATGCCTTTGCAATGGTGTGTCCACAAGGAACTATGCAGGGGACTAACACAACATCTGCTGGCTCAGAAATCTTCCTGCTCACCACTTGTGCCAGCTAGTCACCGATTAACTGGTAGTGAATACGAGATCCATTCCTCACAGCATCAGATAATGAGGGTTTGATTAGACCCTGGCATAGTCAGATGATGTCCGAAGGAAAAAGGATTTTGGAAGACAGGCAGATAAAAGCAATGCTTTTATGATAAGCATTTAATAGCTGACACCAAGAGTGACAGGCTGGAGCTGTGAGCAGAGCCCAGAAGCCTGGCTCCAGTGCTGAAACCACTCACATCATCTGTCAGCAAGACACAGATTTTTTTCATTGTCTTGTGCTTGTGTGTCCCTCCCCTTCCAAAAAAATCTTTCCGTATGCTGCGATATCTTACTTCTAAAAAGGCTTATTCAGAATTCAAGTAGTTTTGTCAGAGTTGAGCCATTTTCCATACAAATTACTGTAGAAAAGGGTAAGGCGCTGAAGGATTTCTTACAGCTTTCTATCTGAAATATTATTTCCTGCATAAACAATTGACCTCTGTTTGGAGTGTCAGGACTATGACATCCTCAACGCGGTTCTTCTGACAAATACTTTTAGCTCTTCTGCTGCTTCAGTTCAGTGTTCAAGATGTTTTCAGAAACTGCGAAGAGACAGCAGTGACAAAATGAAGTTGAGAAGCTAGGTAATGGTAGTGGCTGAAAGATATGGAGTCACAAGGAAGATGATGGTGACCAGGATGATGGAGATCTAAAGTTATTTTCCTCACACAAGGAGGATGCCTTCTGGTCCTCTGAGACAGGACGGAGGAGAGAGCGGCTTCAGGGACCCCGTGTTGCCTCCTCCCCACAGTCAGAAATTCACGTTAGCTTTGTGCCATTGCTGAAGAGACCGTGCTTGTAGTCCATTCAGCCCTTTCTCCATCCAGCGAGGTCTCAGTGAAGTGGCAGCATTCCTTCAGGCTCCCAGCAGAGGCTGCTGGGGACAAAAGCAGTTGCTAGCAGAGAGCCCAGGCTGCCTGCAGGAGCAGGGCAGGAGAACAGGACAGAGCTTGCACCTCTTGCAGGCCCAGTGTGCTGCCTCAGGTGGTGGGGCCCGGGAGACATGTGCAGGACCCCCACGGGATCTGGGACAAGGATGAGGATGGTGATGGAGACGGGGCCTGCAGAGGAGCAGACTCTACACCGCATTGATGTCTGCCTCTGTACAAGGTGTTTTAGGGAGTGCCTTGGGAAGAACACCCCCCCCTGCTCTGTTACCCTGGCTCCAGTCAGATACTGACCCTTTTAGCCACAAGCTTCCCTAACCCAGCCCTGGGGACAAGCCCTGCTCACCAGGTGGGACAGGGACCTTTCCCCAGGTACACTGTGAAAGTGCACGCTGGCTCCATGAGGACATGGGTCACAGCACTTAGTGCTTTTCTAAGGCAGGTGTTTCACAACACAGCAGTCTGTATTATTAAAATGAGGAACATGGGATATGAAATGCCTTTTCCTTCTAAACACCCATTCTATAATTACCATGACCTCTCCCCGAGGGAGCGTGTCAGTGGGTGTTGTCTAATGGTTATTACCTGCACACCCACAGGCAGCCAAGACATGCAGCTTTCCCCACCACACCTCCCTTGTTACCATCACTGCTTAATCAGGCTTGCTTAATTTGTTCCTTTGTTCAGCTAGTAACAAGTAAACTGGTGTCCAGCAGAACACAATGAGTTACTCCTGATCACATTACCAGAGATCTGTCCCAGCTGGGGCATTCCCTCACACCTGTGTTGTCAGATTAATGTCGATAAGGAGCTGCTGATAAGCATTGCACAGAAGTGCTCCCAGTGAACCCTGTGCATTCCCTTGATCTTTCCTTACACCTTAGTGCTATGCGAAAGCCTTTTGCTTTAGGACTGAGAAGAGGAACCAGGTAATTACACTCCCAGTAGCAATAGCCTTTCACGCAGGACACAGCAATGGAAACCTGCTGCTTACTGAAGCAGGCAAAATATATGTGACTAAAAAAAATTAATCACAAAGACCTGGATGACCTAATCTCTTTTTTTCATTAGTATAAAGAGGGAGAAGCCCTGAGATCTGTACAGTAGGTAGAAAGAAACAACAGCGTGTTTGAAAGCACGTTGCCAATAGGCTGCAGCTCCAGGGATGCACCAGAGATGTAGCTTCACCCTTTGATGCAGCCTGTACCTGAAACTGTGCACCCAAACAGGGCTGGTTCTGCTTGGTGCTCTTGGCCCTCTGTACCACCTGACTGAAAGAGAAAGCTGGAACCAATATCGCAGTTGAAGTTCATCTGCCTAACTTCCAACAGCAAGTCAAAGGATGAGTCTCAACAGCTGTACTTCATGAACACTTCTTCCTTCAGTTTGCAACTGTTCTCCTGAGAACACCAGCAGACACAGCCTGTGTCTGTCCTGTTTCACTTCAAACATTTGTGTATGATGTGTTGAATTGCTGCCATTACATGTCCCATTCTTAAAAATATTCCTTTTCTCACTGATACATCATTAGTTAGTTTGCAAAATGCTTAGAAAATGGAAATGCTAGGCAAATATGAAATCTGATCGTTTTTAGGAGAACTGAAGCAGTTTGCTTCTAATACATGCTGCTGCAGCTCTGACAGAAAGAGATTGCATATGCAGCCAAGAACAGCCAGACACAGTAATTTTCAATTGCTGCAGTGATGCAATCTGCAGCTCATAAGACTGCAACTTGGCACAGAGAGGACCAACTGCATCAAGTTCCTGGTAAAACTGCATTTGAAGTGCATTTCTGTGAGACTAATGCATTTTAATGACATTTGTAGCAGAAATTGCCTGTTTCTTCACTTTCTTAATCTCTGAAACTTTTGTGAGCCCTTTCAAGCATGGAAGATTCCTGTAAGACAACTAGAACATGCATGAAAAAGAACAGGCTTTTGAAATCTAATCTTCTTCAGCTTAAAATAGAGGTAGTGCTAGGCTGTTGACAGTAGGTCTCTGAAGACTTTCAACATACTTTTTATTCCATGGCTCTGGCACCACATAGGAAATTAATTCAGCGACAATATTTTCATTAGATTATAGCCCAAGTTTTCAATCTTAGGCACATTTGTATGCTTGTAATACATTCTAATTACTTGTAAAGAATAAGTCTGTGTGCTGGTTGGTTTATTGAAGATATTAAATTAATGAATAAATAAATTTGTCTCCATGCTGGGAATGCCACTCGACGTCAAAGCTTGCCGCAGAAGGAACCAGAAATGCACTCATTTGTGGGTTTGGTAAATGATACGATTTGTATTGTAGGTGGACTTTTCTGTCTCTCACAAGAGCAACGATTGAGAAAAGGACTTTTTTTCCTAAGTAACAGAAATCAACTGTGTGCCTAAATAACAGAAATCAACTGTTTGAAGAGCCTTTTTTCTTTTTGCCTTCTCTTTTCCTTTTTTTTTTCTTTTGTTTTAAATGATTGTTCATTATGAATTTAGTCAGGAGAATTACTCTTTCTGTCTGAGCTCAGCACCTCACATGGTTTCTCTAGGATGGAGCTCTCAGGACATTCACCCAGTCTTCTACTTTCATGTATTTCTAAGTAATGCAGAGTAGGAAGGAAATAGCAGATACATGAATTAAAATGGTGATACTGATGGAAAAAAGTGACAGATCTTAGTATTGTGCAGTTTCTGCCTATATTATGGGGTTTTCTGTTTATCTTGTCATATTTCCATAAAAAAATAATATTATTTTTCGCCTGGAACAAAGTCATCAGAAGTGAGAATTTTTCTCAAAAGATGGGAATTCCACTATTTTTTAAGAGAACTATTGGATTTCCATGGTAGAAGAGACAACTTTCTCTGTTCCCTCAAATGCAGAACTATAAGAGGCTTATCTTACCCCCTCAGTAATCTGTTGCCTACTGAGTTTTCCTTTCATGGAATGATTTTCTTCTCTGGCCCATAAGAGAAAAAAGTGCAGGTCTTAGCATGCAAGGAAGCCAACCTGGTATTCTGGCACCAGCGCCAGCACCATTGCCTGGAGCAGTAGCTCAGAGAGTGCTCTGGTTTACAGGGAAATGCTCCTCGTTTCTCAGAACCATTACATCCCCTTCAAGTGCCAAATTTTCTGATAAAGTACCTTCCAAACTCCAAAATGCTGCAGGTTGAGGATCCCTTCCTGACAGTGGGATCCCGTGACATCAGGAACGACGTCTTTGAAAGAGCTTACCAAGAACATGGACAGGACCACAAGGAACTTCACACAGGAAAGATCATTCCTATTGCCTCTCAAAGAAAATGTAAGCGAGATTTGAGGCAAAAGAAAATAGGTTTATGGTGCTGGAAAGCTGTTATATCAGGTGAGTAGCTTGACGGTAAGACTGGGGCAAAGAAAGAATGCTTTCTCTTCCAGCCTGCTGAAATAAGAATCAGTGGAACAAGACAATGTGGTTTTCTGTGTTGTTCAGGCTGCAATGCTTTGTTAGAGAACTGTTCACCCATGTGAAAATGCATAACCCTGTCAACCTGCCAAGTGAAACTTTGGGTGATCGGCTGCGTAAGTGCTCGTAGCACAGGATAAAGCTGCCTTTGGCTACTTTCAATTACACACCCAATTCTTTTAAGACTTCTGAATATTTGGGAAAGGAGAATATGCAGAACTTGTTTGTTTACATCAGATTGTGCTGTGTTTTCAGGTTTCTCAACTGCTTTCGGAGCATGTGAGCACAGCCCTAGCCCTTCCCCTTCCACATACCTGGCAACTTTGTCAATACAGCAAATGAATCCTCGTCAGGAGAAAGGAGCCGTTTCAGGCTGATGTTGTGCAGGGTTTCATCATTTCAACTAAGTAGGAACGGGAGCAGAGACAGGCATTAAACAGCGAATGCTTTGCAAAGCAAAGTGTCAGATACTGGTGCTGCAGTGATGATTCAGGCAGCCCCAGGGGGCATTACTGATGTCTGTGCTGGGCTAGGTTGGAGAAAAGTGTCTTAACCAAGGGCAGATCTTAGTCTTTCATCTTTCAGGTACTGCTGGAAGCGTGACCAAGCACTGCTGGGCTTGAGTGCTGGTCAGAGCAGATGAGAAGTCGGTTTCTCTCTGCCTCCATTGAGACAAGACAGCGATCTCGGGGTTTGCAAGGCTCTCAGTTGTCTGCTGGTCAGCCGTTCTCCTACTGTCGGGCTTGTCAGCAGCCTACATACACTGCAAGCATCACTAGGGAGTTTTGGCAGGAAGCTCTAAACATCTCACCTTCTTCAGAACTGAAATATTTTTTCATGGATCTGGATGCTTTCAGGATGGCCTGCCTGTGCAAGTAGCTTTTTTCCATGGGTGATTGCGAGTGAGGTCTTTTGGATGAGGAACTCACTGAAGTTGACAGCTTAGTTCCTTTGAATTTCTGTACAGCTTTCTCTTCTGCACCAGGGTGGTGCTGAGCCTGCCCTAATTAGCCCAAATTACCGTACCTACAAAAAGCATGAATTCATTCTCATGGTACCTTGCTTATCTCTACATAGAGCTACTGCAAAGACATGCCCCTGAGGGCATCACAGTAAATTTCTGGACCTTAATTCACATGTTCAAACTATTATTCAAACTTGCACACCCAACCTACTACTGCTTTCACCAATTTTCAGCTTCCATTAAAGAATGCTGTACCTTTTTCTTTTCTAATCAGCTCAGAACATGCAGCAGCATTCAGATGTTTGAAGGGACACACTGAAGAGCCAGGACATCACAACCCACCTCCAGACAGCCAGGACTTAACAGTTCAGAACTGTTATGCCCTGTGACAAACCCGTCCAGATTTGCCAGTCCTTGCTTTTACCACATACTGCTTTTCCCTACGTTATTCTACTTACCCGCTCCAAAAGGAACCATTCCACAGGGGTAAGGAAGACTGTGCTGCTCCTGCTAGTACTACTAATGAAGCAATGCCTCAATTAGCTGTCAGACAGGAGTTTCTGAAAGTTGGAGCTGGTATCTGCAAGTCTGGAATATTTGTGTTTCTGTACCAAAAGCAACAATTACACCACAGGAAGAAAAACAATCCTCCACAGACTACGTAGATAAAACCAAACAGGTTTAATCAAAGCAATGGAATAATATTTTATCAATCATCATAATTTTGCTTTGCCAAACTTTACCTTATAACACTGCAGGAAAATGGACTTTTTATTCTAGTGAACAATCTGACAGACTGGAATGAAAAGCTAACTTCCTGAAGGTTGAGAAAAAAATTCTTAAATGGTTAGTTTTGAACCAAATGCATATATGAGTCATTAAAGCTTTTACTAATGAAAATACATTGGTAACAGTAATATTTTAATATAATTGAAAATTAAATAAAAAGTTTACCTGACATGACATTTCTATGTAATCATTGTTTTATTATTTCTGAAATAAAATTAAGAATATCTGAATAAGAACATTTTTCCCTCAAAATGGCTCTTGCAAAACTACAGTGTGTTTCAGATACCTGACCTGATTTTCCTGTCTCTTTTCTGCCTCTCAGCCATATAAAAAGCAGTCTCCTTGCTTCAGTATGACAACCTGAGGAATTCTTACACTTTATTTCCTCCAAAATAAAAGATATCCATCTTTTATTTTGCTAAATCAAAGTCTGACCTAGATCCTTATCTGGGGCAAAATGGAGGCTGGAGCGACTATACAGCTTCCCAGGAAACGGTAAGAGCAACTTTTCCTTACCAATTTGGCTATTCAGGCCCTGCTAGTGACACACTGATACCACAGTGATGGTCTCTACCGCGATGCCCCGGTGGCATTTGTACCCGGGCTTTCCC
Source organism: Burhinus bistriatus (assembly GCA_013397275.1). Taxonomy (NCBI): domain Eukaryota; kingdom Metazoa; phylum Chordata; class Aves; order Charadriiformes; family Burhinidae; genus Burhinus; species Burhinus bistriatus. The sequence continues at coordinate 311,628 of VYXH01008362.1, read as the reverse complement.
TTGGCACCAGCTGTACAGTTCCGGGTGGTTTGGACAGTGACACCCATGCACAGTGGGAGCTGAGGGCATGGTGGGGGCTGCCCCCGCCTCCCCTGCCTGGGCTTCTGCTCCCAGGAGTCGAAGCCAGACAAGGACGAGGAGAGGAGCAGAGCAGAGTCACAGAGCCCCAGGCAAACAGGACAGCACCCTAAATGGCCCCTAAAAGTAGGAAGTATGAACAACCCATCTAATACACTGTACAACAATCTGAGAATAACATGCAAGTATTTAGAGTGCCATTGTGTATTAGGTAAAGAAAGAATTACAGAAAACTATCTTGAGTACATTCTCCTTAATACTCTGTAAGGAGTTAAGTCCTGCAGTGACTTCCAGGGTGTCTGCCCACCGCATGATGGGGTCCCATCAAAGAAAGCATTTACAGGCACTACGATTCAGGGAACACCATTTATTTTCAGAAAGGCTGCCAAACAGCATAGATGGTTATTCCAATCAGATAGAAAGGGCAGGGAAATGTTTAATGAATTAAAAATATTCTTTTGTTGAAAAGAAGTTTATATGTAAGGACTGTATGGGTGGCTAGGGAGAAAAAAATGGAAGCACCAGTTTAAAAAGAAGACAGCATGTTTTATCTTTCTGAGACTGGCATGGCTATGACATAAGCAATGTCTTATACATGTGAAAATCGAATGGTGTTTGTGGCATTTCTTTTCCAATTTTGCAGGAATATCAAACAATCTTCCCCTCTATACTTGAGTCTTCTCATCATTTACCTTTCAGATTGGTTATGGCTGCTAAGAGCATGAAAAATGAAACATGAAGGAAAGCACAAGGTTATGTTAAGTGAGGAGCATTGTCACTGAGGTGTGCAGAATTTACTAGCGCATCCTGTCCGACAGCAGCAGGCTGAGAAGAACCTGGCTTTGAGCGATGCAGAATACAGTTGATTATGAAACTAGGATACACACTGTGATCAACAAAAAAGATGAGTGAGATAAAATAGATGCATATGTTCATAGAGCGTGCAATGGTTTTCCAGGTAAGGCATACTTGAAACAGAATGCCCCATGTGCTCCACCTGTAGGACATCACAAACCCAGCATTTCCACAGTTATGCAGCATATATGAGAAAATGCCTGTGGTGGACGAAAGGCCAGCACGCTCAGGAAACAGGCAGCATTAACAACAGAACCTGCTGTGTCCCTCTGGAAGAAAAACTTCCTACTGTTTTTGTCAGATGCCCAAGTTACACGCTATATGGCAAGAAGCTGTTCCTCACAGATTGGCATTGACATGGCAGATAAAAACACAGCCACTGCTCTTGTCAGCATTTCAGAGCAAGATTTTCACAAGGATTAACTGTTCTTGAACAATTTCTCCAATATATGAGGTACAAATATTCTTTTCTTCCCAATCAGACATGCAGGTCTTTCTTGTACAAACACTGTGGCCAGAAAAAGGAAAATCTTGTCCTCCAGTTATGCAAAATGCCTTCGGTGACCCTGTGGTTGATTCTACGGATGCTGATGGAGGGCAGGACTTTGTTCCACAGGGCAGCCTTCTCTCCAGCAGTTTGGTTCTGCAAAGTAAAAATCATTGGCACATTCCTGTTTTTGCACGGCTTGGCTTTTATGAGTTCATTCTCCAGATAATTAGTTTGAAAGAATTCAGGGCAATTCCTGATGCAGGAATAAGGAAGAATATTTATGGCAGCAAGCAGGCTTCATCTCTAGCAAGCACAGTCTCTCCAGTCAAGACCCACTTACCGAAGTAACCACAGGAGGGGCAGCAATAGGTGAATTCGTAGGGAAGATTTTGTTCAACATGGAAACCAAAATTTGAAGAGCCAAGCTGGTACTAGAGACACCAATGCTGGACTGAACTAGCTCACTTTCATATGATGGCTTCTGGTATCACTCTTTTTAGCCTGCGAATATCCTTCAGCTTTCTTCAATGGCTCTTTCCCCTTCCCTCTTACACTGTTCTTTGGCTTTCCTTTCATGTGTCTCCTGGGAGAAGGGGGTATTACTGATCTGCTCTTCTGCTCACTTGCAGCCTGCAGTTCAGCAGTTCTTGGCCTAACTGTTCTGTCATCATTACTGATGCTGGAAAAGTCAAATTCAGGCAAATGCTTTTTGCAGGTAATTTCAGACAGTAACTCTTGCCTCTTCTCAGTATCATGAAGAAACCAAAGGGTTTAGACTTGGGTGCTCCCTCAGCGTACCTACACTTGGGAAGTAAATTTGTACCAGAGATCTTGTCCTTCTCTAGGGAACCAGCAGCCAAAATTGAACAGGTCCCAAGCTCACAATCAATGTTGGTGATGCTCTGTCAGGAAACCAACTGATGTTTCTTGCTTCTTTGATAAAAAGACTCACGTTGTCATCTGTGGTGGCAAGTAAAGGAGATGGCAACTCCCACATCATCAGTCTGGCCTGGAACAGGGATTCACAAGTGTCATAATTTCTATAATTCCTACTTCCAAGTATGGTAGTGCTTGGTTTTTTGTCATTAACACCTCGACTTTGCATCAGACCTTTGTCCCCTGGCTTGTGCTTCTAAGAAGGCATATAAACATCACATATGCACACCTTTCTATCAGAGATTTTTATGAATAACTGCCATAATAAGCTGATATGAATCTCTAAATTTTTCTTGTGATTTGATTTCATGTTGATGTGGGTATCAAAGCGCTAACACATCAAAGCAAACACAGATAAGTCTGGCTCTTGTTCAAACATCAGAAAACAGCATGTCTCCAGGGTAATTCATCTTGGGGGCATCAGACTCATGCCTCAAAATGGATGTTCAGACTTGCTCTATGATCTGGCCATTAAGTTCTCAACATAGTTAGCAACATCTGATGAAGTTGCTCGTATTAGTATTGCAATGTTGTTGGTAACAAAGCAGCCTTGCGCTTCTCTGCCCTACTGGATGGAGTACCTCCGAAAAAGGGTGGCTTCCAAAATCCCACCCCTGAACAGACCATATCTGAGCTATGTTGTTCACACAAGTCATCCTGCATTAGTTTTTGATCTCAGGTCAGAAATGCAATTACATGTACCATGTAAGATGGTTGATTGGTGCCATTCCAGGATCTGTTGTATTCACTCATCAGTCAGTAAATATGCATCTTGCCTTAGAAGCTGCTGCCTGTGATGTCTCTAGAAATGCAGTTGTGATGATCAAGCACACCATACTCACTTCAAGTGACATCTTGTGTCACTCAGAGCCATTAATAAAATTTCCATGTTTCTATATTCCCACCTGGAATACCGCGTCCAGCTCTAGAGCCCCCAGCATAAGAAGGACATGGACCTGTTGGAGCGGGTCCAGAGAAGGGCCATGAAGATGATCAGAGGATTAGACAGGCTGAGAGAGTTGGGGTTGTTCAGCCTGGAGAAGAGAAGGCTCTGGGGAGGCCTTATAGCAGCCTTCCACCATCTGAAAGGGGCCTACAAGAAAGCTGGAGAGGGACTTTTTACAAGGGCATGTAGTGATAGGATGAAGGCGAATGGCTTCAAACTAGAAGAGGGTAGATTTAGATTAGATCTCAGGAAGAAATTCTTTACTGTGAGGGTGGTGAGGCACTGGAACAGGTTGCCCAGGGAAGTTGTGGAGGCCTTGTTCCTGGAAGTGTTCAAGGCCAGGTTGGATGAGGCTTTGAGCAATCTGGTCTAGTGGGAGGTGTCCCTGCCCATGGCAAGGGGGTTGCAACTAGATGATCTTTAAGGTCCCTTCCAACCTAAACCATTCTATGATTATACGATTGTATGTACTCCATTTCCATGAGTAAAACTTGGCGGGGGGTGGGGCGCGAATGTGCATTTCTAAGTATCCATGCTCTTTGCACAAAGTTCCAACCTAAATATTTGTATTTTCTGCTGTGCTGCAGTGTTTGTGGTCTGTTTTTTTTGTGTAACCCAGTCTAGAAATTTTAGATTTATTAATTTTAAACTGGTGTAGAGACTAAACTTAGCACACATCCTCTTCACATGTGCTAAGAAGAAGATAACTCTACTATCAAAGTAGGTTACTTTTTGTTTCTTTCAAACTTTGGATCACTAAAATATGATGCAGCTGAGGCCAAAGTATGTCAAAATCTGAGAAGAGACTGGGTATTTGTGTGGATATCAGGAATACTCTCAGCTGCAATTAGTTCAGTGAGTCCTCTTTGAAAACAATAAAATATTTGTTAATCTCCAGTCCTCCACTAGCATAACTCTTCATGAGTTTCTTCTCAAAGTCTTTATGGATTACAGAATGTGTAGCGGTAAGGTAAACTGCTATATCTGCTGATGGCATCATTTTTGTGCTTGGATGGTGCCTGTGGAGTGTCTGCAGCTGTGCCCGTGGGCTGACTCACCAGGCTATGCTGGTGCTCAGGAGTCCCACGTGCTTTGGGAAGCATTCAGGACTTGCATCCTTCAGGCCAAAAGGAGACTGAGCATGCCACATGCAAGAACAGGTTGTTCCAAGGAGCTGGCTGAGGTGATACCTCATTGTAACCTATTGCCCTTTCCAGGGACATACCCGACCCCTACATGATATCTCTGGTGCCACCTGGGACCTTTGACTCTCAGTCCTGCCTGTTATGATAGTGTCGTACTGCAACGTCAAAAATACTTTTATTTGGTGTGTATTGTAATAGCATGTAGGAGTCTCTTGGCACTCTAAGGATGCAATAGAAAGACTCACATTATATCATTAGTGATCTAATCTATGATGGCTGCTCCTAGATGAACAATTCACATTAAAAATAAAGTACCATGTGAAGTACGTGATTTTTCAAGAAGCATCGGGCTACTATCTAAACTGCCATGTGGATATTCTCCCCCATCACTTGCATCTGCAAATATGACAGTTTTTTATTCTGTCTCTTTGATTTGTTATCAGTTGTTCGCCTGCCTAGGTCACCTGTGGATGTGCATGTCAGCAGTGCCCATGGCGCTGTGTGGACTGCCATGCCCTTTATGAAGCTGGGTATCAAATGGGCGGTTGGACTGTGCCCTATTCTACTCAGCAGTGGCTCTGCTGCCAGCAGTACCTGAGGCCATGAAGCTGAGCCAAGTGGCTTCTTCAAAGCCTTACAAAGTTGAAGGGAAATGGTAGAGACAGTGGACCATCCTTGAGGAAGTAAGAGCAATGGTCCCCATCCTGCAACATGCTTCACATGGACCTTAACAGGGCCAAACCCATGAACAGCTGCGATTCAAACATGAAATTTTGTGTAAGACAAATGAGCTGGGAAGGCAGTGTGAAGATGTGTTCTCTGCCATTTCGGCATGGACACAAAAAATTGATGCTGAGATAGTATCAGTATATGTGGGCTTTGATCACTGCTGATGTATTATTGCCCTTTTTCACATGGCACTGAGATAGTAAATAAGCAATTCAATAGTTCAATAGAGTCTAAACTTCAAAAATGTTGACTCCAAAATAAAAAGGTGCAGTAGCATGTATGTAGTAGAAATATTTCTTTGAAATATTAGTTTGCAAAAATCTCTCATTAAGATTCTACTTTGGATGGTTTAATAACTTCCTATTAAAAAGCAATTTATTCTTCAATAACTTTTTGTGAAGAATTGTATATACTCCACCAGTAATAAAGTGTTACCAGATGATGCCATAGACATTGGTTGTATTCTTTCTCCCTTTCAAATGTGTGTTTTGAACAAAGTTTTAAGTTGCAATAAAAAACTGTAAAGCACTATGTTATAATCAATCACAGTGATTTTTTTACACATGTATGGGATTCTAATAGAGAATGCTACCATTGTATTAATTACATGCTGCTGTTGTGCGTGATCTCACTCGCAAGCTGAACAGGATGAAGAGCTCAAAAACCACTTACCATGTGGCTGGCAAACAGGGACAACACAGAGGTAAGGAGCTGAGCCACAGGAACACCTTGAATCTGAAAAACCGAACCTTTTAAATGTAGAATTTAATAGAGCTCCCCATGAAACCCAACACAAACTTTTTCTCCTATACAGAAAACATTTTCCTTTCTTCTAATACATCCATGGACTAACTCTTTCTTCCCTGGATTCTAGTGAAACTTTGAATGATTTTCAGTCAGTTTTCAGTCCTAGTTATTTGTGAATTCAGTGTGAGGCTAGGGGGGAACTAACATTATTCAGACAATGAGAGAACTCACACTAAGAAGAGGTTGGTTCTTAAAATAATTGCATGTTCAGTGCTTCAGTGAAAACCGAGGTTACAGCCACAAACCCCATCTCCAAGCCTCCCCTTGTCTCTTCCCTCTTTCAGAATCCTCAGAGCAGAACCATACAAGAAACTACCTATGGGAAAAAAATTACCTGTGACCTGATACGTTCCTTTTTCTGCTCTCGACCTGAGCATCCATGCAGTGTGAGCTGGTTAGGCGCAGGGGAACAAGACTTTCCTCTGGGTCTAGTTACCCTCTGTACATGAGGGATGCCACTGAATTTTTCAGCCTGTCCAGTCAGCCCAGTTATTAGTGTTTCATACTTTGGTTGCTATAGCAATGTTGTTTGTTATGATCAAAGTCTCTAGGATTTTTAATGTAATTACCATCCAAAAGCAGACAGAAATGTTTTGGGAAGGATTAGTTGAGGTTCATGGAATTGAATTAGAAACACAATTTTAATTGATATTCAGTAGTATTTTGGCACCTAGATCCTAGAAGTCCTCTGGAAATCCTAGACCAGGCCAGTGGGTGATCCACCATTTCAGCACTATACTTAGTAATTTTATCCTCAAACAATTTTAGTTAGGGACACTCCCAACATCTATCTCACAAATTACCTATGGAGTCACATCCCCTGCAGCACTGGTAGGATATTGTATCATGCATCTTTTTTAGCTTATGACTGGAAAAGATAAGATCTGAAAAGAATTTGGTGGTGAGGTAGGTGATGAAATTCTGCTACTGTGTTTGAATACATCAGGCAAGAATTGTTTTGAGTCCTGAATATGTATTCGATTTCCACAGGCTTCTAGGTGAGCATCTTTCGCAGAGGGAGTACAAGCATTGATATGCAGATAGAACACAATAACTATCAATAATCCAATGACACCTAAAAAATCAGGAAATACATTATTCCAAAATAGTAAATGGACTAAGAGCTATTTATAGCTTTAACATTAGATGCCAGAGAATGTGATGTTGCCTGTGTTGTTTCAAGTTTTATTTGTATGCATAGGTAAATACAACTTAAATGATCACTTTAAAGATGCTTATCAGCCTCCCCTACTCTTTGCACTAAAGGCACAAGAACATTTATTCAGCAGCAGGGAGAAGGGGGAAGCAGACCACTGCAGTTTTGATCTTTCTCCAGCTCCTTAGGTATGGTCTGGAAAAGGACGTATTTTCATTTAACCGACAGCACTGGGCATTGTCCTTTAGGTTTTCAGTGCAAATGTGAACACAGACTGCTGCTCAGGTGGATATGCAGAATAAATGAAATTTAGCCACCACATATGATAAACTGTTGGGAAAGGCTGCTAGATGCTGGGATGCTCTTGGTAGCAGTATGCTTTATGGAAATGAGGACACTGTATGGTGATTTCCTATAAGGCCTAGCAGGTCAAACTGTGGGGAAGCAGGTAACGAGGTTAGGTCCTAATGAGACAGGCATAGCTTGCACAGCTAGCTCTAGCTCTTGCTGAGGCATGAGTGGGTAGAAAATGGACGTGCTAGGATTTGCCTGCTGGCTCCCAAGCTGGGAGAAAGGTAACCATGAAAATACAGAAACAGAGAGTGGAAAAAATTATCCTGTACTTTTAGTGCACCTACATCAAACACATTGGGGAAGCAAAGTATTAACACCGGAAAACGGAGAGCACTATTTTCTGATCATCATTTTCTGATGGCTTGCCTGGTTGCAGCTGAGTCAGACCTGCCTGTTCACTCTTGCACGGAGAGCTACCTGCCAGAGGCCAGGAGGAACCAGCAGATTATCTTGACATCTTACACTGGGGCAGCCTGTTATCTGAACACGGACCAGGGCTTTGCTCTGTGGAAAGGATCCCCGCTGAGGAAATCTTGAAGTGGGGCAGCACAGCTGGTATAACAGCTCCCCTCCCGTACCGCTCCCCCCCCCCCCCCCCAAACCGGGGGGGGCCCCTTCTG
>VYXH01008362.1:171038-303166 GCA_013397275.1 Burhinus bistriatus | reverse complement strand
GTTCAGATCTCACGTCTGAAATATTCCTTTCTCATCCCTTTTATGTCACCACACAGCTATATTTCTAAGCAGAGGCATTACCCCTTCTTCCGTTTTACCTTTCAATAAAGGAAACCAAACAAAGAGGTATCAAGCCCCTGAACATCAATGGAGAGAATACACGCATACTCTGGGGCTGTCCAAACTATAGACCTGACATCCTGAGATGCAGCAAACACAGCTTCCCCATTGTCCGGGCTACCCCAGCTGAGCTGAAAGGAATGGCCCAGGGGCGGGGGAGAGGAGGATCAGCTGTGGGCCTGATCCCAGCTGCATCCAACCAGCTTTGTTACAGGCAACAAAGAGCAGAAGAAAAGACTTTTGTCCTTTATTGCAAGAGCGACCAACCTCCGTCTCATTGGCAGGGGTGACGATTAACCGGAGAGGATTCATTTATTGTTTGGCACTCAAGATCTCCCAGCAGTGGTCCACTCCAGCGTGCTAAAATAATGGGCGGCGCCTTGTTTTTGTAAATGACTCAGTCTGGCTTTGTCTCTTTCTGTGCCAGACTGCACAGCCTGGAAGAGCTGGTTGGCAGTGGTGGAGAGATCTCACTGAGAGATGGCTATGGAAAAAAGATAGAGAAAATGTGTGAAAAAAATTGCCACAACAGGCTGAAGAGTGAAGTGAGGTCTTCCAGTGAACCTGGAATAAGCAAACAGTGCTGGGTTGACAAGCGTTTCACAAGGGCTCCAGCACCCCATCTATAAAACCCCTTCTGGCAGGACAGGCAACATAGGCTACTTATGCTAGGACCTATAGCCTGGAGTGAGTTTTATGGAAGAACTCTTGACCCCTGCAAAAGGGCATAACATGAGAGCAAAAACAACACCACTGCAGTGGTCTGTGCACTTTCCTGTAAGAGCAAGAACTTCCCACCGGCTCAGCTGGGGAAGAATGAATCCCATTCAGGGACGGAGGCTTGTACCATGGAGGCCTGCCACCAGACACCCCTTCCTGATGCTAATCCTATTCTTCTGCTGCAGATCAAGTAATTTTTGTGTATTTTTCCTTGGCTAAAGAAAAAAGATATTTAACCACAACAAACTTGCTGCCAGCAAATGTCAATCTTAGCTTCTTGGGTCTATATTATAAGCACCAGCTACCAGTTTCTTACTGTCATTTACTTTTTACTGCAGAGGTACCTCACACATTGACACCGATCTCCTGGCAGTGCCGGCACGTTGCCATCCTCCTGAAAGCAAGCATGTGCAGTCCTCCAAGACATGAAAGAAACTTAATTAGGTTTAGTGCTAGAAGGCACTGACAGCAATATTTTAAATATTCTCTTGCAACACTTGTTTGGGAGTGCAGGAAAATTCTCCTCCCAAAGAAATACTTTCATTAGTTTGGAGAGTAGAGAAATACAGCCTTGCTGGATTTAAGCCTTGCTTGGTTTCCAGCCTGCCCCTACTCTGAACACTTGAAAAACCTCTTCCACACTGAGGTAGCTCAATCATTCTAACAGAGGCTGGAGAGGGACAGCATCCTCATTTCATCCCATTAAACCAGTGAAGAAAGGCAAGAGCACCATGCATCCTTATTAAGCAAAGCTTTGAAATATGCTTTTAAAAATCTTTTTGCAACACTTCCACCAAACCAAATGTTTTATTTTTTTTATTAATTTTTCTTAAGTGGAGGCTAGTGAAAACAGTCTGACCCATGGTCTGGACCTGACCTTCCATAGCAGTAGACAACAGCCCCAAATGTGGATTTATCACCCTGATACCAACCCCTTGGCTACCACCACCCACCAGTGAGTCCCCACGCTCAGCCTCAGATGGCAACATAGGAGCTGGAAATTTCTGACCAGCACAGCCCAGCAACTTCCACCCACAGCTGTTCCAAGTGGAAGGGGATGTTCCAGCGACATGGGCTAGCACTGCGCAGGGGCAGGGAATCTGCATGGCTCCAACTCATTGCAAGCTCCCCCAGCGACCTGCATCTGATCATACATATGTCTGATCATTATCAGTTTGATTGAACCACTGCTGAGAAGTGCAATCACCATTGCTTATCCTTCAAAATATCTTTATTTATTCCATCATTCCTTTCTTCCACAGTTCTGCTTTGAATTTTTTCATGAAAATTTTTCATTTTTCAATAGCTCTTTGATCCCTAACTTCCTACTTAGTAGCTCATAGTTTGCAATGTGCAGAATCCTGGGAGCTCAACCTAGCGTGATGGTAGAGGAATGATTTGAAACAGCACTGGCCAAAGAACAGTATAAAATAAGCACACAACAATCATGGCAGAAAAGGAAGCAACCTGAGTCTGGGAAAGCTTCTACCACAAAAAAATGGTCATCACCTTTTATTCTTGAGAAAAAAAGTTCTTTGCAGCTCAGTTTAATTCCCAGGGCTCCTGAATTTGAGTTTATTTTTCAGAATTTTCTTTCTTGGCTTCACTCCATTCCCCTCATTACCCTTGGGCAGCTTTTCTTTTTGAAAATGAAACATCATCTTCACCCAAAGTTCCCTGTGAGATACTCCAGGATTTCTCTCTGGGTTCCTATTTCTATTCCTCGTTGCCTGTTGAGCTTACTCTCTTGTAGAGAGTGGGTGGAAGCAGCACTGACTGTAGAGACAGAAAAGCAGGAACGGGGAGGGGAAGCAAGGAGCAAAGTTTATTTTTAGAGCAATTTGGCTGATTACAGTCTCTATTCTGACCTTGCAAGCTCAAGGCAGCCAGACCTCCTTTCAACACCTGCATGCCCTGGAAAGCCCCTGATTTCAGTAAGATTCTTTTTAAGGATGACAGCAAAAGATAAAAAAATTAGAATGGACTTTGAAAGAGGTGGCTGAGTGACTAGTAACTCAGATTCAGGGCTCCTGATGCTGTGTGACTTTTGGTAATTTATTTACCTCTTCTTCACTTGTAGATGCACTTCAAATCAGCATCGTGATTAGAGGTTATGCTGTCCTCACACAAGAGTTGCTATTGTTAATTGGATTATTATATTCCATATTTGCCATTGTTTCTGCAGTACAGATTCCCATCTACATTAGGACTCATTCATCTGGTAATATTACTAAATTTAAGAAATCAGTGTTACAGTCTGTATTACTTATACATTAATTGAAATAATGCATTAGACATTTCAGTTATAAGCTGAACAGAGTGGGAAACGGAGTCCAGGGGCAGCACATCCCCATGCAACACGTGACACATAGCTCCTCCAGCACCGAGCTGAGGTGGGGTTTGCCCACACACTGGTCCCACTCCCATGCGTGGGTCTCAGTTTTCCCGGGTGCTTGCCCACTTGCCCACTGATGCCCATCCGCTGGCCATGGGAAGATGGTTCCCTCGCTCTCCAGGCACCTACCCGTGGCAGTCCATGCTCCTTCCTGTTGCCAAGAAAAACAGCGTTTCACCAACTTTCTGAATTTTGTTTTATTTTTGCTCTGAGTGTCCTCAGCACACTCATTAGTTCAAGCCTTAGAATGAGCTGAAAATGAGTTACAGATGGGCACTGAGCACAACAGAATGCTACTATTTGTTCAAGACCATTTTATATACATGTCTCTCACCCAAAATGCAAAACATAGCAAGAGCTGGCAAGAGACAGACAGTCTCCACTGCTCAATTAAAAAATAGAATTTTAAAAACATTAATAAAATTAGATACATATATTTATATCTGATTTTTAGAAAGCCAGTCTTGAAAGGGAAGATGCCAAGTGCAGAAACAAATCAATGAGCAGAGAGGAGAGGCTGGGTTTGCTGCTGTGTCAGCTGAGCAGCCAGCACGCACTGCAGCATCAGACTGTCTCAATAACGTGTACTTCCTGCTTTCCTCAGCCCAACTCCTCAAGTCCCTGCTGCACCACACATCTCAGTGATATCCAAAGGGAGTGATGTATCACATCTCATTGTGTCTCTGTGCATCAGCACTATGAGGGCCTGTGCCACTGCGACCTGGATATCATCACCTTCCTCTAGAAACTTGGTTCCTGGGTTCCAGCAGTGGTATGGCCTTACCAGCACTAGCAGCAGGACACTCACGCATGTGGACGCAGTGACGTGACTGCGGGAGATGAAGGATTTCCCGCAGGCACAGATGCTTTTGCTGATTAGGCATGGTGATGGTTTGTAGACATCACTAACAACATTGTGCATGACAGAGTCTGGAGGCCACAGCCCCCACAAAAGCCCTGGCACCACATGCAGCCCTCATGGCTAGTTGTGAAATCTGTCACCTGTCCCATGTGTCCCCTTAGCACAGCTTACACACAGCAGCATAGTCCAGTGCAGTGCGGGCAGAGGGAAGGCCCTCTTCTTACTCTTCTTAGAAGAGAATGGAATGGAATGGAATGGAATAGAACTATTTGAGTTGGAAGGGACCTACAGTGATCATCTAGTCCAGCTGCCTGACCACTTCAGGGCTGACCAAAAGTTAAAGCATGGTATTACAGGCATTGCCCAAATGCCTCTTAAACACTGACAGGCATGGGGCACTGACCACCTCTCTAGGAAGCCTCTTTCAGGGTTTGACCACCCTCTCGGTAAAGAAATGTTTCCTAGTATCTAGTCTGAACCTCCCTTGACTCAACATTGGAACCATTCCCACCTGTCCCATCCCTGGATCCCAGAAAGAAGAGCTCGGCACCTCCTGCTCCATGTCACCTCCTCAGGAAGCTGTAGAGCAATGAGGTTGCCCTTCAGCAAAGTTTGGTATCTTCCTTTGGAACAGATAGCGAAAGAAATCATATAGGAAATCAAAAGGAGAACTAAATGTCATAACCTAGGATTCTATCGCAAGTGCAGTTCACAGCCTTGAGGTCTGGCATAAGTGAAATCACATTTTTAACCAGGTATCATAGATGTTTTATGCATTTTCTCTGAAGCAAGACAGGGGCAAACCAACACACTCAGACACCTGTTATATGACTGGAGGAATAGAAAATGGTTGCTGTCTGTTCTCCTGCAGGAGCCAAACATTTTGTATCTTCCTACTTTCCATACAAATGCTTGCTTCCCTCTAAGCCTTGTGCTGTGATAAGACAAAACTAGACTTTTGACTGAATCCAGAAGAATGCTCTAAAAGTAACAGTTGTGGATTCCATTGGCCATTCAAACATAAATGTTAGAGCATCTGTCACTATGACAGGCCTGAATGTTATACCCATAGTAAGTGACCATAACTATTACAAGAAGGCATCTCCTAGAGATGCTGCTTCTGACAGTCCAGTCATGTCCTAGTGTCTGAACTGGCATTTGAAGAATTCAAGGGTTTTTCTTTCTTCTGTGGCCAGGTCTTGCTCACAAGGTCTCTTGTAAAGGTATTGGTAAGAATAATTTGTTGCTGTTATCAAAGGATGGATGTGACCAAAGATTTCTCTGCCCAACATATTTTTAACAGTATCAGAATTTAAAGAACTGTAACCAAGATCAGAATCTGGGTGAAGCACATGAACTTGGGCAAATTCTGTGGCAGTCCTGTGTGTATAGAGTACTCAGTAAATACACAGGATTCTTTTTTATGCAGCAGCAGACAGTGTAGATAGCAGCCCAGCAAATAGATTTTGCAGCTTGTCTTTTCCACGACACTTTGTTAAATGCATTATTGCTTCATCATCGCTTGTGGTTTATTTTGGCAAGCCCACAACATCACATTTCTCAAAGTCTTCTGTACCTTAATAAATCCAAGCACATTTGGAAAAGAGAAGGGAAGAAACTAGATGCATTGTGCACAACTGGTAACAGTTTCCTGCCACGCCTGATTAACGGAGTAAAAACAAAACTCAGCTTCTGTTGGAAGAGGTCCCATCCAAGGTATAGGTTGTGTAAATTGCCCTTAAGGAAAAGAGGAGAAAAGACGCTTGCTTTGGGGAATTGATGTGGGGCTTTTTTTAAGGTTTGGTTTTTTGTTTTTTTTTTCAACAAACAGTTTGATTTTACTATGAGGGATGAGAGGAGGGAGTCCTGCCAAGCAGGACTGGGACACTGGTTCTGCTACTACATTTCCTGCCAGCACAGCTCTTCTGCAAGCAGAAATGAATATCCGATCTTGTACACCTTTCTATGCAGAGTTCACGGCCTGCACAGGGTTTGCACTGATGTGGTGCAGTGGTACAAAGGATGTGTGGTAAGACATGGTATTTAGAGATGAGGGAACGACCTCTTTACCAGCCTAAACATGACTCCAGACAGGAAACTTCCCACCTCCTACCCCCTTTCATTTCATCATGCTTGGTTAAATGATGTCATTAAACCCAGTCACACAACTGTGCCCATTTATGTGCCAACCACTGCCTCTGCTCTACAAAAGTATTTCAAAGAAAAACTATTTGAGTTAAAGCCGCCAGTTCTCTGTTGTTCCCTTTTTTTCAGAACAGAGGAAGAAAACATTTTTATTCATGAACAGGTTACCTTCCATTCATTCTGGCAGCTACTCCTTACTACAATGCTCTAAAAATAGTACATTTGAAAACATCTTTTAAGTCTTGCAGTGTATAGCTGGTGTTAATGATAGCAATTGTCAATTGTGTCATTTTGCAGAAGGTTGTCAGGCTCTCTCAATGGTATCTGTAAATATTTCTTTGCCTACCAAGGCAGCTTCAATTTGCCATCACTATCGGATCCAAATACAGCCAGCGCAATTGGTACCTTCATGTACACTTGTGACTGTTCTTTTGAATCCAGTTATAAGATTGCACGTGAAAATCCAAGAAATTAAGTGGTTTCCTATGGCTTTCCTTTGCTATAGTCCATCTTCTGTTCCTGTAGCTTTTCATTCTTTGTTGCTGAACTAAGATGCTCACAGAAATTGCTGCTGTGCTCATGGATGTGTAAGGTTTCTTCCTCCAGCTGTCATTCAGCAAGCAAACACTATGCCTATGAGATGTTCACCACCACAGTTGTTCCATTTCAAGTTCCACTGCTGACTGCAGCTAAACCTTGAGAAACTTGTAAAGTTGAATAGTTAGCGATGCATACAAATGATCTACCAGGTCTTTGTTTGATTATCTTTATAGGAAATATATAGGAATTTGGAGTTTACTAAAACTAGGTGCTAGATGCCTCCTGGGCACTCCTAGAAGACATGCCCAGATCATTGGTAAAAGAACCTGTCTAGGTGTTGTAGGTGGGAAGGGATTGCAAACTATTCCAGAGAGGGAGATGCAGAACATATAATGTTGGTATACAAATAATGAAAGAAAAGAAGGAAACAAGAACCCTATTTTGTTTCTGGCCATGATGGACATATAATAGCCTTATGTTATTTTCATAGCACTCCAACAGATTTCCTTATTTTCTTACGCCTTATTCTCAGGGCACATTTCAGAATATAGCTGGAATCTGCAGGCCAGAGCAATATGAAGCAGGACAGTTAGAGACCCACAGATTGTTTCAGCTTGGGAAGATACTGCTTTGTGATCACAACAGCTGGAAGTATCGGGAGCTGAACTGTGGCAGGGAGAAGAGCAGTGTTGTAGTTACATGCATAAAGTATAAAGTTTTATAAAGTCTTCAATGTATGTGCCTTGTCAGAATTTACAATAATTTAAGGTGCTTATTATTCCCCCAGGCATGGAACTCATAAATATTACTCAGTGCTATTTGTCATTGGCTTCTCTGTCATGCATAAAGTAAAATTAAATACTTATCTCTATATCGTTAACGTATTAAACATTAGGATTTATGGGGTTTGAGATCTTACTTGCTCTGAGAACATTAACTTCCTGATGAAAGATCTAAATGCAAATAGAAGGAACGCCAAAATACCCTGGAACATAATTAAGGGTACTGAGGTGCAAAGAAGCCCCAGGCATAGGAATGTGCAGTTTTCTTATTTCCACTTTCATGGTGGGCTAGTTTTCTTTGTCCCACATTTCTATCCACTGTTCCAATGTGCCACCTTGTTTCTTTGTAACTAGTCATCAGGTGAAGAAAATGTAAGTGCATTCTTATGTCGATTATCAGAGAAAAAGTGTTCCTGGCTTAAAACATATCCTGGCTATCTGTACTGGGAAACAGCAATTCAGCTATGTCTAGAAGATTAAAAAAAAACCATAGATGACTCTTTCCATATGAAGAAAAATTCCCTTGGTAGCTGTACTTGATTTGTTGCTACTCAAGTGTTCCTGCAAGCATTCATCGAATAGGGACAACCTTTAAACAAATCTGTGTTTCCGCAGCATGACAGAAATGCTTTCTGTGCTGTTGTATAGCTCTAACTAAATCGACATGCTATTTTATCCATCCAGTGCAGAATAATCACCAGGTACTCACACTATTCCCATCTCAGCAAACACAGATATATAATGTAAAAATTTGAGCCACAGCTGATAAAAAAAATAAATAAAATTAAAGAAGTACCTTCCAATGAGTAACTTTCTGTCAAAAAGCCACAGAGAGGGTATCTCTGACAAGATAAAAGGACATAGAAGTTCCCAATATTTTGGAAGACTAGGAGCTACTAAACATCTTTCAGAAGTTGGGTGAAAAAATTCCAAGTGTTTCTACAAATGGTGCTCCAGTTTGCACTGGTTCTCCCATTAAGAATAATATTTTCCTGGTTTCATTGGTCATTCTGTTAAGAATGATGAGGGTCACAGATTTCCAGTTTGTTTCTCATCATGTCTGCATCTTTTCTGAAGAAATCTGAATGAGATGAGCTGTTAAGAAATGTTTGCAGCTCCTACTGTATATTTCTATTCTGTCACAACAAAATGTTCTCGGTGGAGTCTTTGAACAAAATTTTGTTTTCAGCAACATCTGTTATTGTTATTAGAACAAGGAATGCTTCCACTCCTGGTGCCACAATGTTATGATATGGGATATGTTCCTGCATATCTAAATTTTTAAAAAATAATCAGAACAGGTTTTTTTCTTAAAAAACTGCCATTGTTGTTGTGGTTTCAGTATTTTTTTTTTTTTCCAGTGGTGATGTATGCAAATGATAAAAAATACACTGTTTTTCCTGTCAATGAACCTGCCAGAAGGCACCATAAGCGCTCTGCAGTTTTCATTTGCTCTCCCAATCAATTTTCTGTGAATAAAGCCACCTAGCCAGCAAACCTTTTTAAAATCTACTTTTGTTATAGATTTTTCAAATCAAACTTGATTTCAATATCAAAGGCTCCCCACATAAACACAGTTCTGTTACTTTTTTCCCTGTATCTGCTAGCATTTTGTATAATGCACACATACATACAGGTGAGAAAACATATCTGAATTTTGTAAGCATAGCCTTAAATGGTGCTGAATGTCTTGCTATCTACAACCCATAAGGAGTTACTAAAAGTAATTTTTAACTTTTTCCGTTTCTCCACTTTCATGCCTTTTATTAAGTTAATGAATTTATGTAAGCATTGATTTTGATCCTATTGTTTTAAACAAGGGTGGGGGGGGGTCAGACAATATTGTCCATATATATGATTTTATTCAGTGAATTAATCCTCTTGTGAGAACAAGGTCCTTAATATGTGCCTTGGTTTCCTGTAGCATCTGTCACTTTTCTGACGGAAGTCACAGGGTGAATTTAAGTCTACACTGTTGATGCTCACCGAAGATGTTCCTCTTTTTATGGACTGGGACTAAGAGACTGGCCTCAGGAGGAAACTGTGCACATAATGGTGACAGGAAATGGCATTTAGCGCAATGAAAGTGTCCATGTCCATCTTGAATAACCTGAGAACAATATAATACAGGTGTGACTAATTCTTAACTAGAGATTCGCAAACCGATGCTGCATTGTGTCATGTCCCAGGCTAACTTTAGGCATCAGAAAAGACATGTTTCTTGGATACAGTTGAGGGTACAGAACAGATCTGGCACTGCTCATGTGCTCTCACAGAAGGTCAACATTGCAGAAAACTAAAATGAGCTACGACACCCACAGGCATGAGACCAGAGGATGCTAGCCTTCAGGGCACCACAGGCAGATCCAGCTGGTACCACTCCGTAGCCTCCACTCAAATCATGTACTTTCTTCTGGAAATTTCTCCCTGAAGGCCCTATTTAGACAGCCAAAAAAACTTTACAGCCTGGTGATGCCTCTCTACACACATACATTTCCTGCTTCACCACAGGAGACCTTCACAGTCTCACAGGAGGTTTCAGGAGCAGGCTTTGTCATACCTTGCCTGTGTATGTCTGACAGCCCTGAAGCCACTCTTTTTGTCCTCTTTACAGCTGAGGGCAAGCTATGTCTCAACAGTGAAGCTGGTGGCCTATTCTAAAACACAGGCTGAACTTCTTGGCACTGTAGCATCTTGTATCTCATCCCAAAAGACTAAGATAGGTATTTTTTTCAGAAAACGTTTTCTGCTCTACCTTGTTTTAGTTGATTTAAATGTCCTTAGTGATGTACTCCACCCTTTGCTTATGAGACTTTCTCACAGCCCAGGAGAGTTCACTGCCAGCCCAGGGTTTGCCATTATTCATTCCTTCCATCATTCCTGCTTTTATGATCCTAAGTAATTCCTCTCCCACTTATGTGTAGGCTGTAACGTCTCATCTCTGAGGCCAACTAACTTCTGCCACTTTTCTCATCTCCCTCTTGGCCCGTTTTTATTACATTTTGATTCTTGCTAATATTTGTAATTCTTTCCATTTAAGTGCAATTAAATAATTGTATTAATCACTCTGAAAAAAACAAGTTAATGAGTTCAAACTTCACACTAATTGTTGAAAAACCTGAGCTGATCCTCCCCACTGCTAATGAGAAGCAGAGAACAGTGGTGAAGGTACTACTGCCACTGTTCACCTACTGTACTGCTTTTTCTCCTGCCATAAGGCTGTTTCCACTTCTGTTCATCTACATTTACTTAATATTTCATTCAGTCAGCACTAGGTCTCTTTAACCAAAACATGCCAGGTACCAGGGTTGCATCATGCCGTTTGAACATCAACTTCCTCCGTGGCCCTGACACACCACTCAGGAACAGTGGGCAGATGGTACTGCTTGCTTTCTCTCAAGGCAGTTATCTCAAGGCAGTTAGGAGGGAGGACTCACATCATATCATGGTAATATAAACACCGAAATAGACTTGCTAGATTGTGCAAAGGACTAGCAAAACTTTGTGCTGTCCTGCATGAGTGAGCAGCAACCAGCTATCCCCCAGCATAAACCACTCGACAGATGGATACACTTCTCTCTGCTTGTCTTGACAAAATTACCTTTCACAGGGCTTACTACGTGGTGTTAGGAACTAGTTTATCAGACTGTCAGAGGGGCTTGACAACTTTTCCGCAGTATGGATTTAAAGTATGCTAGCACTGACTTAAAAATAGTAATTGTTCCCACGCAGTTCATATCTCTCAACTTTCTCCAGATTACATTACCATTGCGGTTGGGACAATCTCTTTAATCAGTCCAGTCTCTGCACTGAGGTGGCTCCAGAGAGCACAGTACATGCATGACCACCAGACCATACTGTGCTGCCACTCCAAGTCTGACCCATTTCCCAAGGCTGTATTGAGCTCCTTGTGATCAGCAAAATGCCTCTCTGAAAACCTCACTCTAATCTGTGGAGTTTATGCAGGTCAATTTATTGATAAGTCAAATTGTTCTCCTGATCCCAGTTTTTGTTGTAGGTGCATGTGATGAGGACTGATTTTTTGAGGAAAACAGGATATAGCTGGCAGCTGACTTCAGCTCCGGTTGGTCTCTGTCTTATTTTCTAGGTTTAGGGAAAACAGCCATCTTTTCTCTGCTGACTTACACTATGCACGGATTAAGGATTTTTATTATGTATTAATAACCAAAAGAACAGTGGCATATTCACAGATTTTTTTGAAAACTAAAGGATCTTGAAAAATTAAAGAACCTGTTATTTGTTTGGAGATTACTTTATAAAATCCAAAATGAATACTAAAATGCCAGCAATGTGATTTTCAGTATACCAGCCTTCTCTCTTAAGGAGGTCTTTTCTCATTCTGTGCATTACGGATGTTTAATTGAAAGGTTACAGACAGGGTCATCAACAAGGCTCACAATGCCTCTAGCCTTACAATACACTTCAAAGGGATTGGCTGCATTCCTGAGCCTTGTACCAATAAGCACTAATAACACTGAAAAATGAAAACTGAAACAGATGTCTCCAATAGCATTGATTCTTATTAGCTGTTCACAGCTATTCTTACACCTCTAGGCATAACGAAGCAAAGCCTGCGTGCTGGGTGTGCGGCTGCAGAGGGCCTCGGTAATGCCGTTGGAATGCTCCCCTTCGCTGCTGCTCACTGCATTCTTGACAGACTGTCTCCATTATAATCTTAAGAAAACTTCTTTAAAATGTCATTTAAAAATGCATCAAATATGTAAACTCTTACTTAATAAGGACAGGATTTGACAGTAACATGTATTTCTTAAAATTAACTGTGAAAAAAAGTACGTTAGAAAGACTGAACTGAACTGCATATTTCTCTGTGCCTTGCTGCAGATCCTAGATCTGTTATGACCACCCAGAAAGAGCTTAGGGCAGCTCTGTGGCAAGATAATGGAAGAATGGCAGTCAACAGGTTAAAAAAATTGTTGTGCATATGACTATGCTATAAATACCCCAAGCAGACAGGTAAGAGACATCAGATCTTTATGCAATCTATTCAGTGAACAAACGTGAAACTGATTTGGTGTAAGCCACAAGTGCAATAAGTATCTGTACCCTTGCACACAAAAACAAAGCCTAAATTACATAGTTATTTGGGTTTGCAGAGCTTCCTTGTCTGCCTGGTTTTCTAACACATTTTTGCTCTTGGACATCATCTTTCTATTTAGAAAGAAGGGCAGCCATGACACGCATGTAACAATCCAGAGGGAAGAGGTTTTAACCTCATTTAACACATGGAAGATGCTCCTGCTGAAGAAGGAGACAGTATGTTTATTCTGAATGTTGGTAGTGTGAGAACAACATTCAAAGTGTACCAGCCGTCTGTGCTAATGCAGAGACTGAGAGAGGGATGACAGGAGCAAGGCAGTGGGCTGTGCCAAGGTTTGCAGTCCAGCTTGTGCACTCACAAAGGAGCCAGGAATTTACACCTTTCCATTGTTAGCAGACGTCTGTATATTCAAGACTGAGTTTAAGTTTGGAAACTTGGCTTCGTAGCACACTGCGTATTCAGGCATTTCCATGCAGAAAAGCCAATGCAAGGAAAGACTGCATTTTGCTGTGGATCTCTTAGGAATTTGATCCACTGTCAAAGTGACCAGTGAAAAGATATTGCTTAATACTATATGAAGCATCCTCCCTTTTCTGCATTTCTTTTCCCTGAAGACCTCCACGTATCTCTAGAGACCATTTTATACCTTTGAAATAGTAAGTCCGACTTAATCCTGCATCTCAAGGTAATCCTGAAAATCACCCTAAGCTCTCGAAGTTAACAGGGCAAAACTGGGAAAGAAAGGAAATGATGCCTGTCCTGTGCAACTGAGAATGAAAATACAGTGCTGTGCTATAAGAATTATCCACGTAATATTCTAGATTCTGTAAAAATTGTATGCATTAGTCCCACTGTGGAAGAAAAGCAGGAATCTGGTGTGATATGCCTGTGGAAACTTTATCCGTGCTGAGGAGGTTGCCAGACAATGTGGAGCTCCTGACTGTCCATCTTGGCCAACAACTGTCCATCTCAACCACTGCATCATCTTTAAGGTACATCTCTGCTCACTGTCCAGTTCAGCATGTTAATTTAGGGCACTGAACAAACCCAGCAGCTCTTCTCCATGCATATTCTGACATTAGAGCATTCAGTGCAATCGGATCAAGATGCTGTGCTCTGCCAGTGATGGTGGCTTTTGCTGTACCTGCAGTGTCTGACCACTCAGCAGTGCATTCTTCCCTCAGATGAAGAATGCTATCACACAACATACCATGTAGCCAGACCAATTGTAAAAGTCACTTCTGGAATATTAAGAACGGGTCTATGATGCCTGTAGATGTCGGCAGGGATTGTTCAGTTTGCTCAAGGGGAGGAGCTCACAGCATTTATTGTACACTGGACCATGCAGAATACATAATTTGACTTTTCAGAGAATACCCCTGAAGGAAAACATCATTTAAATGGCAGAAAAGGGAGGGGACCTTTTCCATGGAGGCTGTGCACCAATGACAGGTTCAGATACGTCAAAATGATCAAAAACCCTGCTGCAAGAGTTTTCCTACAGCTCGATACTCACTGTTGTGAGGATAAAGGAAAAGGACATCCATCTGCAGCTGCAAATACAGGTTTTGTTTTGGTAGGCGTCCATAGAAATGTGAGCTCATTGTTCTTGCAGTTTTTACCAGTGGCTTCCAGTTTCATAGACAGAAACATTTCTGCCTCCTGAGGGAGTCCAAGTGAGAATTCACTGGTCAGAGATGCAGAAAAAGAGCGTTCTGCCTGAGCTGGGGTCAGAAGGGAACTCCAGGATCTTGCATGGCTACCAGCTCCCCTCTGCTTTGGATCAGCTTAGTGCAGTCATTAAGGACAATCCAACAGGCTCTGGAGCACGCTGAACACTACCAGCTGATTCCCTCTGTTTCTTGTAGCTGCCAGTCCAAAATATTTTCTGTCATTAAAGGCTACACAATGAGGTGGATCCAGATGTTTCATCCAGATGATGCATAAAATTCAGGAAATGCAAATACACATCTGGTTACTAAAAAAGCAGTAATAAAAGCTGAATTTCTTATTAATAAATAAAGAATCATTTCTCCTTGGTTAACATAACGGTTAGTGGCGCAGGTAGCATCAAGATCCTTGATATTAGAGTGACCCACTCCCCACAGTACAGACTGAAATCCATGAGCCCTGCTATTGCTACCTCCAAAGAAATGCTGTGATAAAACTTGAATTAGCAGAGGACAGAGACAGGTCAGCTGAACTGACCAGGACTTCAGAGCTCTTGGCTGATTATCAAGAATGCCAACAGAAGCATTATCTTACATTTTGATAAAATTGATCCAGAGGAAAATGCCAGCAGCCTATGCCCACTAGTTAGTGAGGCGAGAACTGTGCCCAGTTAATCCCGCTGTTAGCCTTGTCCCCCACCGCTGCAGTGGTATCAGAAAGTCACACTGTGGTCCTGTGCTTCCTGAGTGCATCCCTCCACGACACTAACCATTTCACTGGGGAGTGCCAAGTTGTGCTTGTGATCTGTGGAAAGAGGAAAAGGTTGCAGTATTCGGGGCAGGCTGGTACACCCAGACCCTGGACACTTCTGATGGAGAGGGCAAAGTGTAAGAGTTTGCCAGCATGTTAAAAACAAGTTAGAAAGAGCCAGGCAGAAATAGCATTGCAGTACAGAATGGACCTTCCCCTCTGGGGTGCAGGGAGGGGAGAGGCTGTCCCAGATGGAAGTCCCCCGTGGAGGGTATCGTCACCCCTCCCTGCAGGAAGCCCGGCCAGCCCTGCCGGGGCAATTGCTGTGCTCAGAGCTGTCTGAAATCAGCCAGCCTTGGACCTGGCTCAGCAGACAGCTACACCCACTCCATGCAGCTTGCCTGCTGCTCAGAAATGTGGTGTAGTACATGTGAAATACACTGTGAACATCGTGGTAAATTCTGGGTTATGTCAACAGGCAGGAGAAGGCAGTGAATGCATTTTTAATACATAGTGGATCAGCAGAATAGATGGTTTTGACCAGACTGCTAAAATAATCAGTACTGAAAATGTATTCAAGTCAACTGCTTCATGGCCATCTAGACATTTGAAGTACTGATAATTGAATGCCATTGTGGTGTGGAGAAGGTACGAAATGGCTGCACCTCTTCGAGTTGTCATGCTGCTGCTTCTTACCTGCACAATGCTGCTCGCAGTAAAATTACCCCAGGAAGGAAAATACCGTAAGTTGAGCTCACCTACTTGGAGCCATTCTTGCATCTCGACAGCCCAGCCTGTTCATGGGTAGAAAAGCTTAAGATATGGGCCATAGCCAGGGAACAAAGCTCACTCAGAAATAGCTAACATGGAAAAATAATGGATGCAAACTATGCTGGAAGCAGAAAGCCTGTCAACAAACTTCAGATCTCCTGCTGGAGCTGATGGAGTACATTACTACTCAGGTGAAATAAGGATTTAAATGTTCTGTTTTAAGTGATTATTAATGCAATAGAAACAAGTGCTACAGACTGGTGAATGCAAACGGAGACCCTGCAGAAGGATCTGTTTGCACTCACATCTCCATAGAGGAATGCACCCAGGAAGCACCACAGTCAGGGGACGTTTGTACAGAGATGCCGTGGTTTGGGCCAGATTGGCCCAATCCAGTGGAACGACAGATGCTCGCTCACTCTTGCTCTGGTCCTGAAGGAAGGCAAGAGAGAGAGAGAGAAAAAGAGAGACTTAAGAGTTTAGAGGGAACTAAACTACTTTAATGAAATATTAATAATAAAATAGTAAAAATAAAAATAATTCAATATATACAAAACCGTATCGAGCTCCCAGGATGACAATCACATCACCAGCAGGCACTGGGGAAGTCCCAGACTGGACTCAGTGATGGACAGGAACTGGATTCCGAATCTGGATTCAGGATCGGGATCAAAGGTAGACACAGAGACAGAGTCCTCCTCGGACGCTGGCCATTGAAGAAAGAGCACTGACCCTTTGATCCCTCAGCTTTTATACTGAGCATGAGGCAGATGGGATGGAATACCCCGTTGGTCAGTTTTGGGTCACCTGTCCTGTCCGCTCCTCCCCGCAGGAGTGACCCCTCTAAGCTTTTCTGCTTCCGACCCTCCAACAGGCAAGTAACAAAGTTGGCTGGCCTTGGTTGTTATAGCAATAAGTATAAGCAAGAGCCTCTCTGCATACCGTTCCTTCGCATCAACTGTAAACATGGGTCTTACCACTCTGCGAGTGAACAGTTTTCTGCACAACATGCTGTTAATTTCAGCAGTTAGAAGAGGCCTAACTAAAAAGTAAAGTTACTCAACAATATTGGTCCTGTTTTACCTCAAACCAGGACAAGAGATTTGCAAAAACCCAAAACAGGCTGGACAGAAACTGACCCTTTTTGAGTCCACTGTCTTTAGAAAAAAAAAGAAATATGCACTAATTCTTACATAAGATTGAATTTAAATATTTTTCATTGATTCTGAATGTTCCCTTTTAGGAGATGTGACCTGCAAATTCTGCAATAATGGCTCAGTGGGTCACAGTGTGTTGAAGTTACTTTCCACAGTGTTCACAAAGGTGGTCTGAACCAGGTCTTTAATCTTTCAAGACTCAAACTTTTCTTCTTTCTAGATATATTCCCTGCTCCAATAAAACTATCTAAATGTAACTTGGGAGGAGAGGTTCACAATTACACCATGACATTTGCAGTGGTTCTGCCACGCTGTGTATCAGACCCTTTCTGCCTCACCCCAAGGGATGTGATTGTTTTCTTCTACTTAGCACTGCTGAGACCACATCTGGAGTGCTGTGTCCTGTTTTGGGTTCTGCAGTATAGGAAACATAAATGTCCTGAAGCAAGTCCAGCAAAGGGCCATGAAGATAATTAAGGGACTGGAGCATCCGACATACAAGGAGAGGCTGAGAGAGCTGAGACTGTTTAGCCTGAAAAGAGAAGTCTCAGTGAATCTTATACACATTTGTATAAACACATGGGAAGACGCAATAAAGATGGAGCCAGATTCTTCTCAGTGGCATCCAGTGAAAGGAAAAGGGATGCTCGGCTCAAATTAAAATTCAGGAAATTCCACTTAAACATAAGAAAAACTTCTTTATGGTGAGGCAGTCCTGGACAACCTGCTATAGCTGGTCTTGCTTGAGCAGAGGGGTTGGACTAGGTGATCTCCAGAGATGCCTTCTAATGTCGATGTTGTGCAGGCTCTTTACCAGTTGACCATTAAGTATTCTCAGAATAAGCCTAAACCAAAAAAGGAAAACAGGCAAAGCAATTAATACCAAAGCAAAGACCAGACAAGCAAAGTAAAAAAAGTTAAAAACTCTTTCATAGAGCAGTCATCCATGTGAACAGCATGGGCAAAGGTGCGAGATCTTCTGCTTCGAGGGAAATTCATACGTTATTCTGCTTTTCCCTTTTCCTCTGTCAGCTAATGCCAGAGTTATTCTAAAGGCTCTCTGGTGATGAAAAGCACAGTAAAGGAGGAAACAGATGATTGCATCAACCAGGGGAAGTTTCAGAGAACACATATTTATTTGGTCCATTTGGATCGATTTGTAAGTAACAAGTAGAGTATCACCCAACTAATTGGATGGAGCTCAAGGTAGATAGACAGATTTAGGACTTAACGCAAAGAAAGAAAAGTTGCAATGACTTGTAAAACGTCTGTTGGTTCTTGGCTTCAGCCATCCCACTTCTGTCTGTAAAATCCATTCCACAATCTCTGTATTGCATTATATCCCAAATGAGATTATTTTACACACAACTATATTTAATTTGCAGTGAGGGGAACACCTTGGTTTGTTTTATGTCCACATGCCTGTTTAATTGGGCTTCTGATTATTTAATGTCACTGCTGCAGAGGTAGCTTTTATGAGGCACAAAAGAAAATTTAATGAAAATTATTCACAAGCCCAACTTCTGACTAGTAAAGCCAAGAGTTTAATGTAAGAGGCAAAGTCCCCATCTGGTACTTCTCTTTGAAAAGAACAGCCCACATGAAGGATTTATTGTGACATTACAATGCTTGATGTCAAATAATCTAGCCATAGGAACAATATTGCCCTAAAGAGAGCCATCAGGCCCTGTGTGACATGGGTATTTGAAAGGATTAACTACACTTAAATCAATATGGGCAATGAAAACAGAGATAACCAATCTCTTAGCTGCTCAATTATTTAAGAGTGTCTTTAGTCCCCACAGAATGGAATTAAACGCTTGTTTAAGAGGACTGACAATTAAATCTAATTTTTTAATGTCAGGATAAGGACGTGGGATCCTTGACTGTGGTATGGTGTGAAGGAGTGACATTTCACAGAGAGGAACGGGTGGAAGGAGCCGTTGTGGTCCCTGGCTGGCAAAGGGCTTTCCTGTGGGGGCACCAGGCCATTCCCAGCAGGCGCAGCTGCCGCACTGTGCACACACTTTCTGTGCCAGACAACACCACGTCTGCTGCCCTAGGCATGCCACGGCCCTGCGGCCACCAGCCCTGGCGACTGTTGTGGCAGCACCCAGGCCGGGGGACGGCAGCAGGTGCCGTAGCAGCACGGGCGAGGGTGGGACAGGCAGCAGCCAGCCACCGCCCTGCCGCCAAACCCATTGAGCACACGTGGTGAGGTCTTCAGAAAGACTATGTCCAGATACAGATTCTTAGCTGTCCCTTTTCCTTCTTAGTGCTACGTTTTAAGAGTATAAAATGCAGGCTTTTAAAATTCACAGACTACTAATAACTAAGTGTTATTTCAGGTGATAATATAAATGTGAGATCATTTAATTGAAGTGTGCTGACAATTTCCCAGTTATTTGAGTTTTGAAAAGTTTGTCTGACCTATCTCAATATTTTTTTTAAGACTTTTTTTTAAGATGTTTTTCAGAGCAACCACTCTGACCTTTCATGACGATACTGTTTTTCCTGAGGTGTTTGTTCATCTCAAATGCAATGAAGAAATTTCTGGTCTGGAAAAGTTTAATAAGAAGTTCTATTTTCAGATGATAGAAAGGAGGTAACATAAGTAGGATGTATGCAAAGCATTGAATGTTCATCCATCATATTGCAAATACCCTAGGCGACAGGAAAATATCAGATACCTGCGTGCCTTCAGTTAGAGTTCCTGTCCAGAAAAGCTGAAAGATGTTCTTAA
This sequence comes from Burhinus bistriatus, assembly GCA_013397275.1. Lineage (NCBI taxonomy): Eukaryota > Metazoa > Chordata > Aves > Charadriiformes > Burhinidae > Burhinus > Burhinus bistriatus. The sequence continues at coordinate 283,430 of VYXH01008362.1, read as the reverse complement.
ATTAGAGACAATCCAATGCACTGAGAATTCGTGAAAAAGAAGAAGTTCTAATGGCAGTTGTCCATCATGAATTTCAGTTTTTCAAAGGCTTCTGTGAGTTGCAAGACAGGTAAAAATTCTGATTCTTGATTTTTAGCCTACTTCACAACACGGCAAATGAATGCAGAAGCCCTTCTTCTCTGGTTTATAATTAGTATGTGAAAGTCATTCTCAATGTGTCATACGGAATTCTTGCTGCTGTTGAGCTCCAGGTCACTATAGACAAGATCTTCTTCCTAGAGCTTCCATCCCTTTTTTGCATTTTATATCCATCCATTAAAATATCACTGTGGTTTAATATGTTCATTTCTTTCAGCTAGGAAAAAAGTACAGACCAGAAAAGTTGATATTTTTCTACATATTTTTTTAAAAACAGTTTGTGAAAATGTATTGCAGAAAATCATTACTCATGATTTTGTCTTGACACTTATAAGCATAATGGCTTGGAGGTATTGTTGATTAATGATTTCTAGTTCCTCTGATGTTCTTGTACTAACTTGTCCACATTTCAGAGTCATGGAGTAAGGTGCAAAAAAAAAAAAAAGATGACAATTGTCACTTTGTAACCAGAAACTGTAGATTTTATGGCTTATATGCGCCCTGACAGCTTTGCATGCGATTCTCAACTTCAACACTCTTACTATTGATCAAATTGCTGTGATGCTGCTGTGTTGAGCCTCACCCTCTGCACATGTCTGGTTTTGTGGTCACCCTGCTGGTTATTTTCATGCCATTATTTTGCTGATCATCACCAAATGATTTATTTCCTCATGTCCTGCATCAGTATTACACAGCTGTTCATTCTTCTTCAGAGGGTTTAAATCGCTTTCTTTGCCCTTCTTGCCCTATTACTCCTTATACATTTCACAACAGTTTCACCGTTGCTTTGGCACGCATCTTTCAGCCACACATGAATCCATCTAAACTGCAGCTTTGCTGATGTTGCCATCATTATTATCTACCCTGAAGAGCTGACAGTTGAGGTATAAGATGATTCACAACAGGTAAAGATCACAAAGATCTGCAGAACATAAGGTAACAATGAGGCGATGCTGGTCCACATGGTCAGATGTAGTCTCAGCACACCTGCAGCCTAAGCACTGTCGATACTTTTATAGCTACAGACATATATTTGACATAGGAGTCTGTGCCTGTAATTGCACATGTGCATGGGGAGAGAGTGCAAAGCGTTGCCCTGCCGGGAGCTGGGCACACTCCTCAAACCACAGGGCGGGTGCGGCGTTAGTGCTTCCTGAGATGAAGGGAGAGCTCTTGCGTGCCCACACCCAGCCTCAGGCCTGTTTTACACCAGCAAGTGCAGCTGGCTGGGTGAGAGCTTGTGTGTCCCTTTTCCAACCCTTTGGAATGAAATTGTTAAACAAACCCCATTGTTTCATGGGCTGTTCTTTATCATGTAATTTCAAGGCACTGATTTTCATTCTTGGTAAAATTTGCATTAAACTGTGTATATGTTTATACAAGTTAGAGACAGAAAAGGCAGATTTTATTTGTTTGCAGATTTCAGAACTAAGGTAGAATTTCATAGGAGAGCAATTTTATTTCCAGCATGGAATTAATTCTACGAATCCAAATCTGGAGCATTCATTCCTCACTAGCTGATTTCTGCAGCACCTGAAGGATGAGGCTTTTGAATAATTGTGACATTTCTGGCATGCTGTTAGAGTCTGTGAACCTGGGAACCAACTATTTTGAACAGTGATCTTAATGCAGTAACAGGATTAAGAAATCCAGGTAGACTGTCACTGAGCTGTCCACAGTGATGGGGGCTTACAAGGGGCTGAGTAGCCCAAGCACAAGCCCTGTGGCTAGTCAGCCTGTCTGTAGCGCTCCCCTGGTATCTGCTGTACTGACATTTGTTGTTAGCAGAACGCTTGGGAACTGAAAACTAAAAGGGAATCTCGCTCCTTCCCCTGTCTTTTGTTCTGGCTTCAGATGCTGATGGACTTGAAGGCTGGATTTCAGATACATTGACACTGTGCCACAGGAAAAGGGAGCTCTGTTTTTCTCATCATATTTTATTTTCCATCCTCTTTTACTCTACAAGAATTACTGTTTCTGCACATTGCATGTAAGCACTGTTCCAAACTGGTGGCTGTAACCTAGGAAATACTTGTTCAAAGCTGGTGCCAACCTCCTCCCCTTCCCCCTTTTAGACCTGAAAGTATTTTCTGATTCTCCTGGTTGGAAGATACAAGTCTCAGCAGGAGAGCTTCAACTAAGCCAAAGAGGAATCATGCTGTTTGCTTTGAGGACTGACTTCTATCGGCTCTGCCCCAGTTGTTTTGACCCAGTCACCTGTGGCTGCTCTTTGACGGGGCTAGTTTATGCCTGCCTCTTGCCACTCAGTAAGTGGGAGAACTTGTCTCGCTCAGACTGCGCTGTCACTCTTGGCAGCGGTCTGGTCTGACATGGTTCTTGTCACTCAAGTGGTGTAGAGCACAGATCCCTTTAATCCATCTAACAAGAAGTTCTCTTGTCTTCTCTCAGCACCAAAACTAATTACACAGCAAACCACAAGTGTGTGGTTTCATGTAGGGATATAAGGAAAGAAAAGACAGTGTTTGCATGAGAGTATACAGAATAACATCAGACATAAAGTCTGTCACATTTTGCTTCCTTTCAGCCCGTTTCTCACACCTGAAAAAAGCCAGAGCACAGTTTAACTCAAGCTCAAGAGTTAGAGCCTCAGCTAGCCTCATCTCTCCTAATGCCAAACCCTTTGCTCTTTGTGGCAAGCTGATGCTGTAAGTCCTTCTGATACAGGTTTTCTTCCACAGACTTTGGTGCAAGCTGCAGCAAATTCTGCCCTTTGTCTCTGTGTCCACCTCATTCATGAAATGGTTCAAATCATGGACCACCCTTCAGAGGAACCACTGATGGTCACCTACAATCACAGCTGCAGACACTTCCCACTACTACCACTGTGCCTGTGCCAAACTGACTCTGTGGTCTTCAGTTCCTCATGCCAGGTTTCTGCTCTTATTTTTACTTATTTTTAAAATTTCAATAGAAGAGAGGTTCAATCTTTTCCTGATGGGAAAATAAGCATGTTTTCCCATGTTAATTATTTTTACTGTTCTCTAGTGTCACAACACACCTGGAGCATTACACATTAATCCACCTTTTTGCCCGATTGCTAACTGTTGGACAGGAAAATAAAATTATGCAAGACAAGAATTCATCCAATGCTAGTGCTTGTTGCTTGTCTTGGTAATTGAAGATCTGTGTTAAATAAATGGAAATAGAGTCACGTCTGCTTAAGTAGAAAGACGAGGAATGAGCAAGAAGTAAAATAAGAAGTCTAATCTCCCTAATAGGAAGACCATTAACATTCACGGCATGGGGTGCACTGAGGGAATTTTAGAGTAACTCATTAGAGTTCCCAGCCCAGGGAACAAGGGGTCACAGCAGCCGGGAAGGAAGGAGCTGTTAGAACAGTAAGGCTATTCTCTTGTGAAGGAATCTGACTTAGATGGTATGTTTGGGAAGGCGCGTGCTGGGTAGGCTTGAAATCAGCATTTTACTTTGTGACTACACTGTTAGTATAAACTATTAGCATGAATATAACTAGATGCACAAGGGCTTAGGATTTTAATATGGCCTTTAGCCTTTGCAGCTATCTACTACAAAAGAAATTTTGTTACAGAAACAGAAAGCAAAGGATGTCAAAGAACAAGCTGTAAAATCTGAGTCATAGATCTAAGCTGTGTTTGAAAAAGTAGTAGGATCTTTCTGTCCCGTATTCCTCTTATGTTAGAAAGTCAACCAATTAATCACAATGGTATTAATAATTGCCAACTGTTCTCCTATAAAGGAACTTCTGGACAGGACAGCTATCAGCCGTGGGAGTAATACAAGCTTTTTTTGTGGTTGATTCAGACTGGGTTTTTAAATGCAGAGTCAGCAATGGTCACGAGGTATGAATTGTACTTTCAAACTGGTTTAACTCCTTACCACTTGTGTATGGCAAAGTGACGTTTAACAGGGAATGGAAAGGTATAACTTCCAGGAAGGTGAAGATTTAACATTTCTCTGCACTCATGAATGCCTGCACTAGGTGCATTGCAATGCAGTTGCTTCTCAGGCAGATGAGCAGAACCAGGTCCCATACAGCACTTTCACGTACGTCATCTTTGACGTACATTTTCAAGTATCTAAAATGAAATACTTCAGGCCTTTCTGCTTTAGTGGAGAACGCCTTTCCCTAGCCAGCAGGTAACACTGCTGGTGTTGCCTGCAGCCTGTCCCATTGCTGGCTGTGCCTGTGAGGAGACCCTGTGCCCGGCCACCAGCCCTGGCTGGGAAGGGGAGCCCAGTGGCCAGAGGGCTATCGGGGGGCGGAACATTCTTCCTGCAAACCCTTAATTCACCTGTTTCTAAGCTGTGCTCCAGCTCCTCCCCCTTGCCAGTGCACCCTTTAATCTTATTGATTAGGCAAAATGATGGGGATAGGTTTAATCAGCAGAGAGGTGGGATGCTGATAGCCCCAGGGCTGCCCCAGCTGTGCGATGGAGCCTGCGCTGCGGGGGAGAGGATGGCTGATGAGATTTTCAGCTTGAATCTCCATAGACTTCGTGTTGGTGTGGGGAAGCCCATCTTAGATCTGAGAGATTGCTCAGCACAGGCCTGCTAGGCAGCTCTGGTGCTTACAAAATGCTTGTTATTTGATTAATATGTTGGAACATAACACAGCCAGGAATACTTCAGAAATCTCCCCAGATGTCCCCCTCTGTGTATCTTCTACATTAATGTGAACAAAATCGATAGAGTCTGAAGTAAGATGCTCTTGATAAATAAAAGATACAGCATGTCAAAGGCAGCAGTGACTTAGCACTTCTCGATCTGTTCGAGGCAGTTTTGAATGCAGCAAAGTGTGTTTGTGCATATACTGTGAGAGAGGTATACTGGCCTATTTTCCTTAAAAGTAGTGGAAAGTACGTACAGTACATTGCAACATGCTTTTGAATGTATGTTGGGGGAGGGGCAGGTTCAAACTAATGCTTATTAGTAGAAGCCAGTAATTCTGCTTATTCCTATATAAAACACAGGGAGTAACTTGAAATTCGATCCTTTTTCAAAATGCACTTTAACTGTAATAAAGCAACATTTCTGAAGTAATGTTTCTTACGTCTGTCTCTATAGCAACCTGCTAGGTGCCAGTGTGACAGGAAACGTACGTTATGAGGCTGCATCCCAAGTGGTTGTATCAGAAGGCGCAGGCAGTATCATATATGCCAAAGAAACAAACACTATTTAAAAGCTTCTTTTATTGTTTTAAGGCAGTTCACAAAGGTGTTGAGCGGGAATTTTCAGTAAACTCAGAAAACACACTGAAGACTGTCAAACAGCTAACTCTAAAATTACCTTTCAGAAAGCCTTTCAGACTGTATTGCTTCCTCCAGCCATTCGTTACTGTGACACCAAAATGATGGGTAGCATCTGTGCCTTGATAACCAATTCTAAGAATTGCTTCTTGCATATTTGTTCACAAAACCAGGAAGAACTTCTTAACATCAAAATATTTAATATTAAATAGGAAATAAAGCAAAAAACATTTTCAAGAGAAAATTTTTCAGATAAAAGGCTTTAGTGTATATCAGAGGTACAGAACAGAGAAATCCCGTTCTGCATTTCTATTTTATTTTTTAAGGAAATACAGGAGAACCATTACATAGTCTCGAGACAGATGTTGGTAAGTATTTGTGTAAGGAGCCCTGACTTGTTGGGAAAACACCAGTTTTGTATTGGCACTTCTGACCAAAAAATATTTTTCTTAGAACATCTACATTGGAAAGTTTATTTCAAGTTGAGAGAGGGAAAGCAAGAATACTTTCAAAAGAAGTCCTTTTTCTTGTGAGATCTTTGAGGATACTTACAAATTATTAAGTATTTTGCTTTTGTGTTACAGAAATTAAAATCCTTTAAGAAACAAGTTCAGGCATTTTGCTGGAAACAAATGTCCTGACCTGCAAATTAATGCCAGTTCTGTAGTCAGAGTTCTCAGAAGGATAAACATTTCTTGCATACTTATTGAGAAGGATCTGCCACTCATCCAGGGCCTGCTCTGGAGCCCACTGAAGCAGATAATAGTCTTTCCATTAACCCCCACAAGGTGAAGATCTGACCCATATGTAGGCAACTGTAAAGACTGGTCCTGCAATTGCTAACATCGCTGCTAAAACTTTCATCACCTTCCAGCAGAATGAGGAGCAGAGCCGTACCACTCAGCACCCAGAAAGGTCTGTCTGTGAGAAGAGTACTCTGAGACCCTGACCCTGTGCCCTTTACTAAGCCAAGACTCTCACTCAGAGCAATTAATGAGTAAGGGAGGCAAGATCTGATCTTCCCTGTAAAAATGCCTACCTCTTCCCAGAACAGCTGATGTTTGGGAATATGCTGATTTTTACTTGCCCACTGAGTAGCAAAGTTTTCATATAGTTGGGACACACGACTTCTTTCCCAGGTGAAATGTCAAAGGTAAAAACCCAAACCAATACACAACTGCACTACAGTTATGGAGACAGGGGGGCGTTCCATGTCTTCGGTGCAACATCGGCCATACATGGGTGTTTCTTTGCTTTCCTGGGACGGGAGCAGTTGTATAATAAACACATCAGGAAAAAATACCATGCAGTAATGGTACCACAACAGAGGCTCTACACCTTTCGTGGTACAGACAGGTAAAAGAAAGCAGTACTGCTCACAAATGAAATCACATCATAGTTTTTCATTCCTTTTTACCCAAGAACAAGAGAATTGCTTTGGATAAGGTTTCTTTTTTTCTAGTTGTTTGAACTCCACTTCAAAAAACAGGGTATCACTTTATTATAAGGGCCCATTAGCATTATATCTACTTTGCAATTGGACAGTGAATGCGATATAAATCCAGATGAATTGCACGTTCCTGGAGATGGCCTGGTGATACTCAGTATCACCAAACAATTCAGGAACTAATGCCATGGGCATTATATTCTTTTCACCTCATCATAATGCACAGAACATTAAGCAGGTACTTCATGTTTTTTTCATTGGCTTGAACTCTGGTCAAGAAACCTTCTGGCCATCACCTGAGTAAGGTGCTATCACAAAGCTGATACTCCTTAGTGGCACAAAACATCGTACTCTTTTAGCTGAGCAGTCACTATCCTGGGCTGGAGTATCACCTTGAGATGCCTTGCAAGGTTCTTGTTACCTTCAAGGTGAAAGACTAGCATTTGCAAGGGGTGCATAGATTGAAAAATGCCAGACTATGGGTTACCTGTTTGCCCTGAGCTGGTAGGTAGAGAAAGAGACCGGGGAAGGGCAGTCTAAGCTCTCCTTATCTACTGAGGGCTACAGAAACTGGTTTAACCTTTTGTCTGTTTGTTCCTGGGCATCCAAGTCTGATCTAATTTATAATCATTGTAATACCAAAGCATAATTGACAGTGTCAGTAGAGGTCTGAATCAAGCTCAGAATAGCAAGGCTGAGCTGACAGTGCTGCAAGTGAGCTCAAACACAGTGTTTTCTCTGCTGAGACTACCAGTGGGGATCCAAAGATGATGAAAGGCATTGTTGTTCTTTCGTATTTTTTTCAAGGTAAGATTACACCCTGCTAAACCGTGGCTTTTGTTAATGAACTTCAAGTTAAGAAAAAGACTGACTCTCCACTATATCAGAACCTGGCTTAGTCTTTGCTCTTTACAGGTTATCAATGAGGAGAAATGGCCAAGGATAGTAATGTTAACTGTGCTAGGTACTGAAACAAGCTTTCTGCAAAGCAATTTCCCCAAGTGCTTTGATCAGGTTTGTCCCATAGTACGTGCATATTTAAGGCTCAAAAGATAAAAAGAAGCAACAAGGGGAAATCCAATATCACCATTTCTACAATGCTGATTGCAGCCAGCAATGTTTTCTGAAGGAAGGTGAATTCAGGGAGTTCCAAAATGAATGAGGTTTTGGTTAGATTGGCAAATCCATTTGATCAGTTCTGACAGCAGCCTAAGCTACCTAAGTCCAAATACTCTTATTGGTTCAGATTAGAACAAGACGCCCAATTAAAACAACATTTTATGAAGTTTATGTTTTCAATTAGAAATGAAAGCATCTTCATATCAGTAAGACAAATCTGTAACTATTAGATTCTCAATTAGCTTTTGCATAGAGGAGCCCATCTGAACTTTGCCAGTTCATCTGAGCATCCCTAATGTGGCAGCCAGTAGGAAGGATATTTCAGTGACTCACTTTGCTTCTGGAAGTAACTGGGGTGTGGCCCACAAGAGTGAGGCAGTGACGATAAGACAACAGGTCACTCAAGAACTGCCAGTGAAGTGTGTAGCTCTCCTATAAATATCCGGTAAGAAGTAGGGCATGAAGAAATTTCTAGGAGTTTACTCACTACTACCATCTTTTCAGCATAAACAGTGCTGTACTGCAGACGCACAGGTGTATGGTCAGGGTAATAACGAGGCAAAACACCTGGAAGAGGAACACATGCCTATCCCTTTTTGCTTGCTGGTAATTGACTTGGTGGCAATGCAGAAGGAAATTCCCCTGGAAAAAGACACTTCTATCAATAAACAAATTTAACAACTGTAAAGAGATACACAGAAAAAAAAGAAAGGCAGAAAAGCTGTTAGGGGACACGTTGCTCCTCCTGACATAGGGATGATACAGACTCTAATTCTGTATTGTACTTGTTGCACCTCAGTTTCTGAACTGATATTCCTGACCAGCCATGGTAGGTCTTTATTTCTTTTCTATATCAATACTGTAAACCTGTAACACAAAATAGATCTGCTATACATATCTTATTGCTGTGGCCTCAAAAGCCTCTTTCCTGAAAACACTGCAAAATAGAATTGTAATTTAATTATGCATGGTAGTCTTCAGTAACGTCAGAGACATGAGCTCAGCATCTGATGATGATGATAGCATTATTAAATTTCTCAGGATAGACTTCTTAGATGATATGTTTATAAAGGTTTGGACCCAGTCCTGTGAGACCACTACTCTTGCTAAGGATCCTCACAAGATGGAGCTTACTATCCCAGACACACACCTTCAGTAGAGACCACAAACATATCGGAGGGCTCCTTTCCCATGCTTAATGGAGGTTACTTTTCTTTCTGCAGTCATTAGACACCTGCATCGGCAACAGGATTGATCTCCCAAGCCCAGCCACTGCAGGAAGCTGGAAATTGCACCGGTGCAACACCACACTTGAATTTCCACTCTACAAAAGGCTGGTATAGAGGTGGTACCTCCAACACAAGAGGCTTGATCCAAGACTGAATCCTTGCTTTTTTTAACCATCTCAGAAAAGTCCCCATTGATTTTTAATGACAATTTTGGTCAACTTAATTTCCTGGGAAGAAAAGGAGTCAGTGTCTTCAGAAGCAGCAATTTTTTGTCAACCTCTTAGAGAACTTTAATATTTTGGGTTTCATATGCTCACTTCTAGCTTCCCCCTCATATTCATACATTCAGACTTCTCTTTTAAAGCACAGAGACATAAAAAATGCTGCACAACTATATACTTATGTGTAAGGAATAACTCAGTAAATTTATCATAACTTATAAAAGGAGCAGAAATAAGTCCATGTCTCCCATAAGATATGGGAAGCAAAGACATCCTGCTTTTCTCATTCAAGCACTCTGTAGAAGTCAGAAAAGAAACATGAAAAGTAGAAAATAAATCATATTTAAGTTAATACCTGCATATTGTTTTAAGGTTGCAGTTTCTTGTTTTATGGCTACAAGGAACTAACAAGCTCTGTGAATACAGGGGTTTTGGCCAGGACATTTTCTCTCTGCCACCACTGACCCAAGTGCACCAGGTAGCCCTAAGCTTTGTTCCCAGCCAGGGCTTCTGCAGGGTTTGACACGAGTGGGTAGTGCCAGCCCAGTGACCCAGAACAAGAAGCCGTGTTGCAGGCTCACGTGGCCCTTTGGATCACAGTCTTTTCTCCTAGTGGAAACAAGGGTAAAAGCAGTTTTCTGGAAAAAAAAGCGCTTCCCTTGAGTTTCAGATGACCAACACCAGACCTGGTTCTAAGCCTTATTCTGGCCTTTTCAAACAAATGAGGTTAAACCTACTAGGTTTTATCATCAGGAATGTCGATACACAGCAAATGTTGAAGTTCTTTGCAGCATCTTTGGAACCCCAAATTTAAATTTATACTGGGAGAATATTTGCAACAATGTTGTTTGGAGAGCTTATTTCTATTTTCTGGCAGGATAATACTGTGTCTAACCAATGCATTTCATTGTGCTAATGGAGAAGGAGAAGGGAGTCGGTCAATTACATTGGAAAGTTTTTAAAATTTACAGGAGAAAACAATAACATGGTTTCAAAAAAGTGGAATAAGGTCATAATTTGCTTGTGGGTATTCCACAAACAGGAAAGAGGCCAACTTTATTTAATAAATGATTCACCATCAATTGCACACTCAATATAGACAAAAATAAAGTTAATGCACACAGCCACGACCCAGCCTTGATGGTTTCAGCTGTTGCTTTCTCTGTGAAGAGGTATTTCATTAACAAAAATCAATGAGAGGATATTAGTTGCTTTCTTATTATCTCTATGACTAGAGCAACACCATCTGCTTAGATCAAGGACCAGGACGTAAGAAAGAAGGACCTCAAATGTAGGCTAGGAAATTTCAGTGCACAGAGGTGAGGCAGGAATGCAAGTAAACTAAAAATCATTCTTATACTGAAATTGGGTCTAATAATAATAGTGGAAAAATACTGTCTTTTAGCCAATACTTCAGAATGGGTAACAAACTTACTATAGAATTCTTGAGACTATTAATGGATTACTTTGTCTCCAAGATGCTCGGTAGAAGAAAACAGATTATTAACGCTCCAGTTATAGTAGCCACACTTCCTTTAAAAGCAGATCATTCTAACCTCACTTTGCTGATCACTCTTTAAGCCTAGCTGTGGAATAAAATGGGTTGTCTGTTGGGTGAATTTGTCGTGTAAATGACTTCAGAAAGAGCACTGTAGAATAATTGAAAGAGGAGGATATGAGCATCGGCAGACACACAGCTTGGGGCTTGCCCAGAATTCTTGCACAACTGGTGGACATTAACTTGTACAATTAAGGTACAAGATCAGTTCCCAAAGCATCTCTGTGCTCTGGATTTATAGAGGATGCATTTTCATTAAAGATGGCTGAGTATTAAGATGAAGACAAAGACGGTGATGGTGAACAAAAAGAACTGTGTATTTATCAAAAGGTTTGGCATAAATATGGTGCTCATAGAAGGTTTCAGCTGTTTTATGTCTCAGCAACAGTTTAAACAATAACATTCATATCACAGAATGGTGTAGATAATATCTGCAATAAAACTGGGTCTTTTATGTTCAGAAGCAGACAAAGCCAGGAAAGCACATTGATAAATGAAGCTGAACCTTTGTATTTCGTTGTGGTGGAGCTCCCTCTAGCTTATGGCATTAACCCTGTATCTGTAAATCATATTTGCTTAAACTCATCCCTCCATTTTCAGGGTAGGAAAGGCTTCCAATTCTATATTCTTGAAAGTGGTTATGACATTTATAATTCATCTGGAAAAAAACCAAAACACCCGTAGAACCTGGCTGCTAGTTGAATGACATTAACAGCTCTGATGATAGTAAATTTCATACACTTAAACAGAACAGTATGGGGGAAAATTTTCTGACATCTAGGGATGTGACTGTCTTAAGCAGCACTTCCTGCCTCGTCCAGCTTTATTCTCTTTTATTTTTTTATTTATATATATAATCCATCTATCTTTACTCGGTTGAGAGAATTAGACATTCCAAAATGGCAATGAGCAAGTTAAGTTGATTCTGTAAGGTAAATTTATTTGCTAAATTAATAATACTGTGTTAAATACATTTGTCTGAGTAATCCCAGTTCCTCAAAAAAATTATCTAATCACCTTAGTTTAATGGCAAGAACAAATCAGGAAAAGTGATTAAGAAGTATCTTAGTCTGATTAAAGGTAGGAAAGTAATCACCATGACTTCTCTTGTTCAGAATAAGGATATTCATTTGGTTTAGTTGCAGAATTCATACAGGTTCCCCTCTTTAGGATTCCTCTACTTTTCAAGGCTGAATTAATGGTTATAAATACAAACTGTACCTTTAAAAAAAGTGGAATGAATAGTGCATTATGGAAACATTGTTTTGCTGAAATGCTAATTTGGGGAGATTAAGAAGACATTTCTGAAGAACAATATCCAAAATCTGATGTGAAGCTTAAATAAGTACTGAGATGATAAGGAGGCAGAGCTACAGGAGAAGAGTTAATTAAAAATCTCCAAGGCAACTTACATTGCTTTGTCACAAAACAAATGCTATGCTACTGATACTGTACCTGTAAACTGAAAAATCACCAGCTGCTGTAGCTAACCAGAGAATAGAAAAGGATTTACTTGTTAGCAATGTCCTAAATATTCTGCATTTTAAATGCATTTTCTTCATAAATATTGCTCCCTGGGTTTTCTATTTAACCTCACAACTACTTATCATAAGCTCCTTTGTACACTGAAAAATTAAGTTCACCCATGTTAAAATTTTCAACAAAGATTAGCTTATTGCAGACTTTGAAGAATCTGATTCAATAGGAATGAATATTAAATTCAGATTGAAGACTGAGAGACAAAATAGATGCTTTATATACCTTTGAGAAACTAAAGCATAATGAAAAACACAGCTGTGAAAATCTTTAGGGCTGAAACTATGTCTATTTTATTGCTTCCCCTTCACAATAAATTAATATATGAGATTATTTTTATTTTTAGAAATTAAATATGCTATTTAGATATTGTAGAATGCAGAGATTTTAGAAACTGAATGTTCGGAAAATTGTCTAATTAGAATGACAATTTATCTGCTAAACTACAGCATTGATAAAGAGATAAAATTTTAAAAATATATTATCTGCTGAAGTTCACTCTTTATTAGCTAACAGAAAGTAGTCCACCACAATCTGCTTTAATTCAAGTTACATTTGAATGTATCTTAAAGAGATGGGTGAAAAGAGAAAAAAATTAGTTTGAAGGGAAGAATAGCATATTTAGTTCCATTATTTTTGTTTTTAACTATTACTGCTCTTCTCAAAGTGTTTTTGGTTTGTATAGTATTCTAGAAAACACAAGTTTAATCAAATTCATCTTCTCAAAGGTTAAAATCTTCTCTGAGTAATGCAGTGTAATTTAAGATGAGTCATATAGGTAGAAGCACACAATCACAGCTGATTAGTGATGAAAAATTAAAAGAAAGAGGAGTTATTTAAAGAGCATTTTTTCCTGTACCATACAGTGTAAGCGTTCCTGTTTGGAATATCAGCATGACAAGAAACTGTGACAAAAATCCCTTGATTTACTGGCCTAATTTTATATTAAGAATTCTTGCTCTTGAATTACTAGGTGTCAAAATTACACATCCAGTTTCATAGGCTTTTTGAATTCATTTTCCCAGGTGCGTTCGTATTACATGCTGAAATCAGCTTCTATCATCTAAGTTTGGAGGGGGGTAAGAGGCCAAGAGTCTGAGACTTGCTATCCCCAATAATTTAGGGGAATTCTCTAATTTAGGATCATTTAGTCTACATTTGATCTAACAAGATTCTTGTCACCTTCTTATTTTAAAATACATCATGCAAGTTAAACTTAAAACTGAGTGCAGCTTACTATGAAGATCAGTACATACAAATTCTTTTGAAATGTGTATTAGACTTGAAAGTAAAATCCTAAGTGCAAATAGATTTGATAGTCATGCACAGGAAGAATCCAGGGGCTCTTTTTATTAAACATGCTAATAATAGGACTTATGTTCCTTAAATCACACCCAATAAAATTAGTATAGATTAGATTCCTAACTGCTAGCATTTTTTTAATGATCTGTATTATAACAGAAATTGGTCTTGTGATTTAGAGAATGAAAATTAGTTTAATGATCTGTATTATAACAGAAATTGGTCTTGTGATTTAGAGAATGAAAATTAGTTATCTGAAGCCTTAAATTTTTTTCATAAAATAGAAATATCAGCACACAGTGAAGTACTTTTTAAAAAGTCAAAAGGCGAATACAGAAGTCCAAAGATAAGTGAAATTACACTATGGCAGTGCTATACTGTACAATACTTTACTTCCATGAAAAGACCCTATTTTTGAATTATCACTGCAATAAGAATGCCTTGCAGTTGATCTGATTAGGCAAAAAGAAAGGTATTTACTCTGCAGCCTATGTAGAGAGATGAAACTTTTTATACATGTGTTCACATTCAGCTTTAGTTTACTGTGAGCTAACAACAATCAATACACAGAAAAAAACCAACATGAAAACAACAGACAGACAAAATGTTGCAGCTTAAAATCAAGTGACTTGGATTGGAACAATTTGGCACCATTCAAGTGTGTTCATTTTTTAAAGTTTTTTCACTGAACATTTTCAGACTATGTACAACAATTTTTTCTTTCTTTGAAGACTTGATCTGTATTTAGGTGTGCAAGCGACTTTATGTACAAAACATAAGACATAATTGTGAAAGTCTTCCCAAATTTATGTTTTAAAAGACAAGTGTTCTTACACAAACTAATATTATCATTTTATTCTGTATGTTCATTGTAAGGATTTATTTTTATTTTCAAAATTCTGTTAACACTACACCTGCAACTTTCTGCTTTTTGCCATGTATTTCATCACTAAAACTATGGTGTTCCTGTGACTGAGAAACCTATACAGAAACATTCATTTTCTTCTGCTGCATTTCACTTACTAGCTACAATTATTTTGCAACTTCCACAGTAAAGTTCTAAGCTATCCATAACACTGAGATATTTGTCCAGGAGATGACACAAATCAGGGCAAGATGCAGCCTGCGAGGAAAGAGAACATACACACATGCATCCCACCAAGTACATTATTCATGCATCAAATCAAAGACACAGTAAACCTGTGTGTAAACAACAACATGGAAACCTAGGGAGAGGAAAAAAAAGAGAGAGAATGAAAGAGCCAGCAGAAAAGGCAGTCCCACAGCTCCCTGGGCAGAATGGGCCCTGGGCTGGTTAATCACAAGCTCCTTTGTATTGTCTGTTGCAGATAGGGGTGCTTTGTAACTGAAGGAGATAACTAACATGAATTTTCCCTTAGCTCCACAAGTAATTTGCCTTACTATTGAGTTTTAAGGTGTTTGCCATAGCTGGGTAAAGGTTACCAGATCAAGCAGGATCAGTGGTTGCTCCCTTCAGCACTGGCCCTCACTGCCAGCATGGAGAAGGTCCCCAGCGCTGCCCCCGAGCAGCCTCTCCCCAGCTCCCAGCAGAGTCTGGTATACAGCCCGAGAGAGGACGTCTGCATCTCCTCTCGTGTTCCGCATGTCCACACACCTTTCACATCTTCCTCTGACTCCTGAAACATCCCCAGCCCCAGGATCTTCTGGTGGCACTGAGTTCGTGGGTTAATAATACACCTTTTTAAAAGGGGCCACTTTTACTCAAATTTCTTGCCTTTAATTTCACTGAGTCTGAACTTATGCAAAGGGTAAAGATATTTCTCTCTCCCACAGGCTAAACAGCCCCAGTGATCCTTGCACCTTCTCTTGCCTCTGACCAGTCGTGCCGCCCACCCTGGCTCCTGGTATTGCTGTTCTGTCTGCTCATGCTTGGGATGAGGCTTCTCCAAAGCAAAGCATGAGCTTCTCTTGGCATCTGCACAGACGTCACTCCTACACATCTAGCTGGGAAAAGACAAGGTGATAAGAACCATGCTAAATATTTAACACTCTACACTTCTCTATGAGCTTACCCACAAGGTCAGGCACAGCAACGCTGCTGCAGATCCCACCAGCACCCTGGAGCAGAACCCAACAAGTAGAGCTCTTCCTGGCTCCCAACAGCACTGGGGCAAATCCAGTGTTCCCTCCATCCCCCGCCCCACACACCTGAGATCACTTCCCTTGTGATAGTGGGAATTACTTCCTTAAAATGGTGCCTCTTTTCAGGTTTTGTACAGCAATTTTTTTAAATTTAAACATTTAATGCCTGGCACAGCTGGGATGTAAAAACTTAGCTCATTAGAACAACCTGCACTCCCACTTGGTGAGTGTCTTCATGCTGGTTCATGGTACATTTTATTCTCAAGTTACATTGACAGCTGTAAATGAGGTTCTCCAGAACAGGGGTTTCTCCAGAAGGAGGGATAGAAACAGCAAACGATCCTGTGGGCTGATACAGCTGAGGAGTCTGTCCCTGCCATCCACAGTGTGAAAGGCTCGGTATATTGTTGCGCTACTTGTGGATGAAGGAACTACTTGCTCTGCAGCCTGATTAGAAATATTGGTAGAAACCACTAAGCATTACCTGACTTGCAGGGAAATGCCTTCAGACAAGCACAGCACTGCACAGCTCGCTGCTGGTGGGGTTTTTTGCAAGGCAAAGGACTTGGCTGTTTACTTGTTTAGTTCAAAAGCCCCAACAGCTCTGTTGGGGAAATTTACTCTGGTTTTGAAACTAGAAGTATCTGTATGCCACAGAGAGTAACCGTTGTTGTGCTTTTGCCTCAAATGTTTTGCTGTGTTCTTTGGACATGAAAAAACATTTAATCCTGGAAAGAGTTAACCCTTCTGGGTGCAACATGTGTAAATGGACAGTTTTTGTACAGGGAAAATGACAGGTTTTCATCTTGTAGGGAATTAGAAAAACTACCCAGAAAATCAGACTCGTCATCTCAGTTTTTCAGGCATTCCCATCAACTGGATGAAAATCAGTGACTAGATCCATGCTGTTCTGTAACAGCAATAATTTTATTTCTTGGGCTTCTCTGACCCTGGGGTACAGTGGGAGTTAAATTGTTTGTACAACCAAAGCACTACCACTTTTCCTTTAAAACACATTTTTTGATACTTGAAAGCTAGAAAGGTCTATAGCAGATAGTTGCAAGAAGTGTGAGGGGGAAATGGAGTCATAATGATACAGTGAGCAAAGTCTGGTGGCTGGAGATACTGGGATATTTTATTGACTGATTTCTGGGGAGCACTATTTGTGCCTGTGTTTTCTGTTTGTATTTTGTGTGGCTAATATGGTTCCTTCTTCTCATTCTAAGTTTTCTCTTTTCAATTAGGCATTCAGCTGCTGCATTTTAACGTTCAGCAGCATGTTGCGGCTTGGAATATTCAGAAGAGTATTCCTAAAATGCAGGCATCAAAACCATATCCCATGGCTTAAATGAGACCCACTTTTCTGCTCACAAATTTTTACATCATCTGTGTGCATCACAAACTCACCTTTTCTGTGAAAATGCATTTTTATGCCATATGCAGGAGTCATACATTCAGCCAAACTAGCAGGACTGTCACAGATTACAAAATTCACATCACTCATGGGTAATGCTTCTGGGACCTCAGGGGCACCTTTTTCCGTGGCTAGGTTCTTGCCCCACTTTGTCCCCATCTGCTTTGCTGAGCTGTCCTGTGTATCAGTTATCCCAGCTGGTTAAGCACAAACTAAATCCTGCCCCTTCCCATAACCAGTGGCCCACTCCTCAGTATCTAAAAGCATGTTCCGTTAATTTATCCAACTATAGTTTGTCACTCGGTTTGTCCATAAAATTCAGGAAAGTCTGAGATCACACGAGGTGACCAGCCATGCTGCAAGCAGTCAGGACACCTGGGCCCAGCCCAGATCAGACAGACCACAGAGGAGCTGTCAGGATGAGCTGGGAAGGCAGTCACAAAAGACTCCTTATTTTCACGTGCCCTTACATCCCAATCTTAGCAGATTGAAGCAGTAATAGGCAGGTAATATCTCAGCAACATACTTCTCTGCAAACATTTGCCTTAAGGGAAGCAGACCAATTTTTCTTGCATCCTCTGAAATGGGATCTGTTGCCACGCAAAGCTGTACTTGAGTTCATGACAAAGAGGCTTGGTTTAAAATAGGATTATTCACAGACGAATGCAACTTTAGAAAAAAAACTGGTTTGCTACACAACTATTATAGGATGTAAGAAAAAGAGACGCAAGATACACGGATCTTTAGTCCTACCCAGGCTGAAAATCTCAGCAGATGAAGGTCAACTCCTGGAGCCAGCCAGAATAAAATAACTTGCTTCAACTGTTCTTTATTAACTCCCTTTGAGGGCACAAAAGCATCTTTTTCCTAACCAGCTAAGTGGCATTTAAAAAATTGACTAAGCTAATGGAGGAACAAGACTGTCTTGTTAAAAAAACAAATTGTGTCCATAGAAGGAGCTAATATTTTGTGGGGAATTTGAAGTGCATTACTTTATATGCATTAATTTTCCAATATCGTTCAGCAAAAGGCAGAGTTAAAAATTGTCCTCAAACTTTGTGTGACAGCTCTTCTTTCCCAGAACATCACCAGGCTGCAGCTGGCAATATTCCTCGTTGCTCCTGCCAGTGCTGCCCCAAGTGTAGACGGCCGACACCAGGGAAAGCCCCTGGGGTACCAGCCCAGAGCAGTCACATCACAGCTGCACCCGAGCACTTTCTGAAAAAAAGCAACTCAAAAGCAAAGGTTTACCTGTGACCTTCAAGGATTATGATGAGCTTAGCAACTGTAAACCAATTCCCAGCAGTACGCCCTCAGTGATGCTCTGCATGGGCTAAAAGGCAGCAGTGGGTGAGTGGAACGGTCTCTCCTTTCATTCCATAAATTCATGTGCAATCCTCCGTCTGGCTTAGGCATGGATGTGATAATTGCTTAACTGAAAGATTACTGCTGGGAGCGAGGTAAGGACTGTCATTTCCCTAATACCACTGATTTTTTTAAAAGTTTATTAGCATGTGTATTATCATCTCTTTGGGTTATTTCTCTTTTGTTACTAAATTTCACATAAGCTAACAACTGAAATATAAATTAATTTATGCTGCAAATTTGGCTTTGGCTGTATTAGGCCATTTTCTACTCAGTGACAGAGAGCACTGAGGTTGTGCGCAGTGAGCGAAAGAACTTTGTGACAGGTGTGCCAAACTTAGGTACTGCTCCATTTTAAGCAAACTGATGTCCTTATTGCTCTGTGTCACAGTCTGCTGTATGCTTAACTATGATGTGCCTAAGGTAATAAGGAGCTGGAGTTCTGCTGCATTATGTGCTATATATTGTATCTTTTACAGTATAAATATAAGTGGTGTGTATCAAGTGTGGGTTTAAGAAATCAAATATTGGGAAACAAGCAAATGAAAAGTCTTTTTCCCACTGACATGCAGATTAGCCCAAACATACTGTAAAACAATGTGATGGTGGGGCCAAGTGGAAGAGCAGGAAAAGTGTCCCTTTGGAAAATGGTGACTCTTAACAAGGGACATAAGGGAAAGTGCTCCAGTTTTATACATGCAGTTTTACTTTTCCTTATGGAAATAATAACCATTCACCTGTCTTCAGAGGAACACATGGGATTTTGTGAGGAGTTTTTTAGGTTCAGCAATCCAGACAGAAAGCCACAGAGTGCCCACTCCTGCAAAGGGGAGCCCAGCACCCCCCAGCCCCCAGCCTCCGCTCGGGGAAGGGGCTGTCCCCACAGCCAGCGCAGGGTCCAGCCAGCAGCCGGTGGGGGCCACCAGCTCGGCTTGCCAGGGCAGTGGGACTGTCTCCCTCCGGTGGGAGGGGGCGGCTGCAAAGCATCCTGAGAACCAAAGCCAGTGTTTAATCCCTAATCAGTGTCCCCGGGGGTGCCTGATGGTGAGGAGACCCCCCGTGGGTTTACGGGGGCAAGCTGGGGCATCCCTGGTGCCCGGGCTGCCACTGCCACTGGGACACCCTAGGGACAGGACTAACAGGCCCCACGGGACTGGGGCTGGTTCAGTGCACCCGTCAGACCCGGGTGGATGTCTCACCAGTGGTCCAAGTGGGCTGGGGCGCAGGCAGGCAGGTTCCTGGTGAGAACATACCCCTGGAGGAAGCTGCCAATGACAGATTGTGCAACATTTTTTATTTGGTGTAGGTTACTGTGATGAAAGTCTAACATCCTCGTGTATAGGGCCACATCAGCCACTTCCAAAATGCAGCCATAGCTCAGACAGCTTTTAGCTCGTTACTAACTGCAGCAGTACGGCAGTTACCTCCACTCTGCAGCTAAATTGGTTATTACAGACACCGTATCTCTTTAATATCTGTCAGAAGGCAGAGCTTCTAAAAATAAACAATAACTTCTTAAAAATGTAACTAAAATTATTCATTTCCATTTCAAAATTTTCTTTCAGATTTGTTTCAAATCTGGGTGAAACTTTAATACTAGATGCAATCTAACCTGACAGATCAGGGCATTTTTCTGTTAAAAATATCCTTCAGTATAAAGTTCAAAATGGCTGTATTGTTATTATAAATAATATGGTGTTTATTAATGTGTGGATTATGATACTAATAATTTTTGATATAAGATTATTAAGTAAGTTGCTAGCACATTCTGGATGAAATTTCCCCAAAAAACCCCAATGAAACACAAGGTGAAAACATAGACACTGAGCTGGAAAGGTTAGGAAGTGGATTTAATCTCTCTTTTCCCTAGCAGTTCTGCTTAAGCAGGGTGTTGAACAGGAAAAAGACTCTTTAAAGACTCCCGTGACCTCTCTGTGCCTTACCCACTAGAAAAGACAGCTGACCTGCGCTGGAAAGTGCCATAGCTTTGCAGAAGGATGAGAATTCTTTGATACAACCTTAAAATCATACCTCAATGTTAATTTCTAAAGAATAAAGTCAAGAAGAATCTGTATAAATTCAGAGACAGTTTAGTGTGACTGAAGCTAAGAGATACCGTGATGTGTGATTTAAAGAGCTCATAAAAGCAGACAGCTGGCTTTAGAATCTATGGAAAGCAATAAAGCAGTTAAAAATTCTCCCAGTTGTAAGGCTTATAGATTTCCTTATCTTAAATTCTTTGGCTAAACCCCTGGAGCAAATTGTGGGGCGCATGATGGGAGTTTTGTCTTTCAGCCTGGGGGCTCCAGGGGCAGTTTCCCGGCCCCTCTCTCTGACCCCCCTTAGTGCACTATGTCTCCACTATAGGGGAGCTTGTCTTGGCGGCAGTGTCTAGACATTTCCAGCTACTATCCTTCCTGACAGTCTCATGCCAGTGGTAATTTAAAAATTGTTTGGGATAGGCTGTGCCTCATAGACACAGGGAGCCAATAATAACCCCCAGTTCAGTGACCCTGGTCAGAGCATCAAAAAGACGGTACAGGCAACCTCAGTTCAGCATTGGGTCAGGAATCATGACCTCCTCTGACCTTTCTTGTAGATTTAAAATTGTTTTGAGAAAGAGAAGAATAAAAAAGATACAACTCCAGGCAGTTCTGAAAAGCACTCCAGCTTCCTGTATTGTACACATGCATATAAGTAACATGTTTAAACAGATGCAGTTCTGGCAGGCCTGAAAAATCAGGATTTAGATACTTTGTACATTTTTTTTTAATGGAGTGCACATTGCTTGTATTTTCTTTGAAAACTTTGAAGTGAAAAGACAGCATATGAAAGCATCATTTTCACTATATTTAATAGCAAAGACAAAAAAGAAGGGCTGGTAAGATTATTGTTAAGGAGATGAGCTAAGCAAAAAAAAATAAAAAATCACCTTATGTGGATATTTCAGATGTATTACAGAAAACACTGTCTGGTGGATTAGCTGTGTATACCAGATGAAAAAAATTAACAATGAGATTACTAGACAAATTGCCTTGTAAGAGTAAAATGCATACAATTGTAGGCTGGTTGGTTTTCAAAGGTTTCCTTTGTGTACACAGTATTTGCAGTCACAACCAATAAAACAAAATATACTAGCACTTTATTTGTGGTTTTGGTTTCAGAATTGCATAATGGTGACTAATATTTTCTCAAAACCTACTTTATAGTGTTTACTTAGCAGAATTTTCATGCACCGTACCTGGAAAGTATAAAATGTACTTTGTGTCCTTCCAAAGGGTTGTGAAGTCTCAGGATGAGGTTTACCAGTTTATGGAAAGGGAGCAGAGAGTGTTTCTCCTCTTTGGGTTTTTATACAGGCTGGTAGAGATCAGAAACACATTAGCCAGGAGAGGGAAGGGAAGAGTAAGGTAACAGGAGCTCTCAAAGAAACATAAAAGTATAGAGCAGGCAGATGAACTACAAGCTCCAGAAGGACTACGTACAGATTTTACAGAGGCAAACTCAGTTTAACAAGACCAAGGACATCAATGCTGTTGCTGTTTACAAAAGAAAAACATATAAATTTCAGTTACAGAAATGAGACTGTCAGCAAAGCTCAGCACTAACATGTCACGGTAGGGCCCTGGGCTCTGTGCCGTTCCCAGACACAGTAGCGTGTTTCCAGCATTCCCACTAAGGAGGCAGCATGATCAATTAGCTTCTGATCATGTCCAAGCCATCAGCATCCTTGTCACTGGCTGTGCACAGCTCCATCCTAGAAAGGCACAGGTAGCCTCTGTGAGCTATTGATGCGTGAGCTAAATGCTCCTTGGAAATATGTCAGGAGTTCTTGCCATGTCAAAGTTATTGCTTAACACTCCCCTCAAACACAGGCAGCTGTCTCTGTACTTTAAGACAGCTGATTATATTCATCGATATTCTAAAATTGTCTTCTAAACCTTTAGAGATACACACTTATTCCATTTTTTTTGTTGAACAATTACAGCCTGATCTAATTGCGGGAGCAGAGGAGACAGGGGCCCTACAGTCGCATCTGTGATTTCCTAATCCAGTCCCGGCAAGACTAAGATTTTGCAGAATAAACCATTCTTACAGGGCTATTCCTCACTGGATTCCTTTATTTAACTAGAGATAAGTTTGTTGGCATTCTCACTGTGAGGAACTGCTGGCCTAGAGTTTAAGCAAATTCTGTAAAAGCCAACTCTTAGGTAAAATTCCTAAAGACTTCCTATTCCCATAAACCAGGACAAGATCTGATGTCATCTCTGAGTGAGCTGAGACATGGTATTCATTTGCCAGAAGCCATTCATATTGCAAAGGCTTTAAAATTTTTTTCCTTCTCCAGCCTTCTCTGGCAGCAGCAGTCACTGTAGAAAAGCAACTGGAAGAAGCAGGCAATTTTGATAACCTACCTTTCTTAGTACACAATCTGCCATGGGCCTGGATCTGCTCAGCTCTTAATGATGCAGAACTCACCCAGGATAGACCTTTGGTATCTCTTTGTAATGAGTGATGGTAATTTAAAACAATAGCTGTATGGGGTTTTTCCACCCTGTTTGAAGTATCACAGCACTAGCCTGCTCTTTGATGCCAGAGTATGTGCTCACTAGGGTGTGCAATGTCAGTAAACTGATCCAAACATCACCACTCACAAGGACTGAATACAACAAAAAGCTCTGGTTCCCATGGATTCCTTGAAGCTGCAAATTATTAAAGATTACCTGAAATTACTGTTCTCTATGCACCCAATTATAAAGCTATATTGACTGTCTGAGACAAGTACCCTAGGAACGGCGGTCCCCAGCACTTTTATTATAAAGGTACTTTCCTTCCTTTGTGACCTGTAGATATTGCCATTCTTAAATGGGAGTAAGAGGAGAAAATAACAGAATTCTACAGGCTAAAGTGATCACTGAATCATGACAAGGAACTTGTAAAGGGTCTGTGTTGGGCTGCAGTCCACATGATGGCCAGCACTTCCCCAGAAAAGGAACAAAAGAAACATCAGTAAAAGGGGAAAAACCAGTCTTGAGTCATAGGTCTCCAAATATGAGGCTGTAGCACTGTGTGCTAAATGGAGGTTGCAGGGGGCTGGGAAGCAATCATGACTAATGTCTGCAAACACAAGAAATGTGGTTCAGTGTAACACAGCCAAGCAGGCACTGGTGCGCCGGGCCCCTGGCGAGAGGCACATTCCTGCACAGGATTCATGAGCCTCACTCATCCCCAAAGGTCTCGCCCAGGTCTCTCTGGGTTCACATCTCCCATATTATGCTAAAAGTTTCCCTCCACAGCTGCAGCAGTAGATGACTGAAGAGGAATCCAGTTAGTCTTTTGAGCAAACAAACAATAATAATAACAATAGGAGTAATAATAGGAGTTATGATGGCTCTGGTAACTACAATGTTACTGGTGCTAATAATTAGTTGCTATAATTTTAATATAGCATTAGTAGTGTAAATAATTAAATCTGCATGAGAACATCCAGCAGGAAACCCAGGCAACCAAAGAAAATAACTTCCAAAACTTAACATCAAATTGATTAATTTTTAAGGCCTGAATTTCTGCTTCCCATGGGGGCTGATACGGGAGAGAGAGAGGTTAGACCCAACTAGATGCTATTGTGTTTCTATGGCAACGTGGTGTTTCAAGTAGCCTCTGCCATTACCTATGATTGGTAAAATCACTAGACAGTGTATAAAGTGGCCAAGAGAAGCAGCAGCCAATAAATGCAGAAAATCCTTAAATCAAAGAGACACAGAAATAAGAGATGGAAACAACCTGTTAGATCATCTTGCTCATTCCCTGAGGCACTGTGCAGTATTATTAACAGTCTCAAGAACCTTGAAAAATCCTAAAAATTCCATCCAAGACACTTGTAAAAACTTACTGAAGGGGAGGGACATTTCTCAGGAAGTTACAAAAAATCTTCCTAATCCGCTTTCAGCAAGTCTAAGTGCACTGTACTGAGTATGCTTAGGCATCATGTTTTCCAGCATTTGAGAAATAGGATGCATGAGAGAGGTTTCAGTGCATTACTTACCAAAACACAAGTACTTTTGCCAAAGATAAGACCTTCTTTAGTGTCAGCTATATTCCACCGAATTCTCCCTGCCCTCTGCCCTGGAACAGCTTTCTGTACCCTGAAAACAGAAGAACTATTTTGCAGATCCTACAAGAGCCTTTGCTATTGCGTATCCATTTAACTTGGTAGGTTCCAGGTGTCACACTGATGAGCTGCAGAATAAATTTCAAATAGAAGACATTTTATACAAGTATTTGTGTTACAGTTATAACTCCATGTCTGCTTTTTTAGTGAAAGGGAAAAGGGGGATTAAACTACTTTGAAACTTGTGAGTCATGTGCTTGTCCTTTCTTTAGCCAGGATGCAGCAGCACCTTGTCAAAGCAAATGGAAGCCATGTCCGATAGTTTCTGACTGCCCTAGAAGTACCACTGGAGAATACAGATACTATGCTAATATAGAAAAGGAAGCGTGAAGTGCAAGGTGTCAGCTTTAATCTTTTCAAAGATGGAGGCATTTTCATGGCCATCTTACCCCAATGCAGGGGTGGGGAAAACCCTGGGGTCTTGGCCTCCATTGAGCACATGTGAACACACAGACAGAGATAAACATGAAATTTTGTTGTCATGAAGCCCACAGTAACACTGGCCCGTCTCGGTGTGTATGCCACTCATGTACTATATCCCAGGCCATCAGAATATAGCATACAAGACAGAGTTGGTTTCAGAGCCCAAACAATTTTATCTCACCCACAATATGAAATAAAAACCTAGACTAAGGCTTCCCAGCATCTCAGAGAATTCAGTAACAGTAATTAATAGGTTATTTCCATGCAAGACTGTATATGTGTTGCAGAAGACTCCCATAGTTGGACTAGTTTTACAAGGAGCCAAATGGGCCTGATGAAACAGAAATAGCCCACTTCATCAAAGGGATGCTTTCTCTGTTCAAAGGCAGCTCTCTCCTCTCCATCCCAACCTGTCTTTCTACTGAGGACAGTTTTTTACATGCTTCCTCAGGGCCGTGGTTTACACTTGATGAATGACACCCCAAGGAAACATTAAAAGCTCGAGTGATTCTGGAGATTTTTGGTAAGCCTGAGAGCTTGCTTTGATGTGTCACAATACTCCAAATCTCTCTTACAATCATACGAAAAAATTATACGTGAGACAGGTAAAATGTTCACATTCAACTGCATCTAACAAAGAAATACAAGTAATTTTAATTACAGAAATTATCCATTTTGACTTTTGGGGGCAAATATGAAAATCTGACAAGCTGTTTACTTTGCCTACCATTTCTATGTACTTCAGCTTCTGTCTGCCATGTATTTGAAAAAGCCTCAATATATCCTTTGATTACCTCAAAAAAATTAAAGCAAAAAAGAGGTCAGGGTACTGTTTGAAAAAAAGTCAGCCAATTATTACATAATACAAAATAAGAACCAGACCAGCATAGCCCGTGATTTCAGGCAACCAGAAAAAAAAGAACTTCCTTGAATGCACCGCAGAGAATTATGACAGGGATTCTGCCTGGATGAGATCAACACACTGATGCCATGCCAGACTTTAATTTTGTCATGTGACCATCAGCTACAAGAAGAGAATCAGGAGAAGATGATTAATAGGAAACAAGGGAAAAAAGAATTTAAAAAAAAAAAAAAAGGAAAATGCCACCTGCATTTTTCTCCTTGTTTTCTACCTTTATTGCTTGTGCTAGTTCTGACTTCGCTGTGTTACAAAAAGGCAGTCACCAATTAACTAGGTTTAAGAAACCTCTGATACTAACTTGGAGTTTTACAACAGTATGCAGTGGTGGATCTTGCTCTGCTAATTTTAGGTTTCTATATCCAGAATTGCCTTGATGCACAGGGAATGCCCACATCTTGCAAGTGCCAAATTATCCCAGTGTGCTGGACTCTGCAAAAACACATACATTCCACTCTCAATAAGATTTAAAAAAAAATCAAATGTGTCATTCAGGTGGTATAAGACTGGAGAAACTCATCTGTTTCTCTTCTCATTATTGCAAAGCATTTGAAGACTTGATGATGGAAGCCTGTGCCCTTCTACCAAGAGTGATTTAGACCTAGCAGGCCAAGAGGGCTCTTACATAAAACTGTGTCTTTCCAGAGTAATTCGCTAAAGCCAATGGCGTTAATATGTTTGCTCAAGTTAAGGGAAGATAAGTCTCTGGTATTACATGCTATCTTCATACACAGCTATGACTGCAAGCATGATTTCATCATCAGCACATATATATCTTAAAGGAGTGCTACCTTTATCTTGGCATTAAATTATTACTGTGCTACATAACACAGTTACCCAGGTAGCCACATTTTCTATGTCTATAGCTGCAAATCTACAGTAATGAGTTAGATGTCACAAAACATTTGAGAACAGGCTGGATATTGGCAACATGAGGTAGAGGCAGGACTATAGCTCCTCGCTGTGCTCATCTGCCTCCCCCAGCCTCTCCCTGACTGCAAGAGCTCATGATGTGCCAGGGCAGCACAAGGCTCACTCCATTTTCCAGTGGTCTGCACCTCCTGAGTCTCAGCTAGGCTGCCTGGGTGCATCTCACTCCTTCCCAGCCTGACCAGTGCTGGCCAGGCAGAGGCCACTCATCTCCGCATGGGAAGCTGCCAGGAGGATAGTTCTTCTGTAGCTGCTGATCCAAGCTATTAATTCTGTCAACAGTTGGGTGAGCAGGAATAATGCTCAGCAGCTGACACAGAAGTGCTGGCATCTCTGCACATGCTTTGTTTTCTTGAAACTATCTATTGATCACACTTGGCCTCTCAAGAAAAGAAAATATGACATCTCATCCCATATTTTTATTCCGATATTTTATCCCTTTTGCTGTTCTTTCCAAGTGTGGGACCTTGATTAGGTTAATATTCAGGACTGACTCCTCTTCTGATAAAGAAATGTGGACTCTGAAGCTAGCCCAGGCTGGGATCACATTACCAGGCAAGTTGCATTCCCGGTGGAAATAAGTCTTATTTTATTTACAGATAAAAAATAAAAAAGTACTATCGTCTATTATCCCAAGGGCGTTGTTTACATTAATTTAGCAACTGCTTCCAAGGAGCTACAGAGTTCAAGAGCATTGCTAAACAGTGAGAGCCCATCCTGGATTGAGTTACTGACAGAATTACAGCTGACACTAAGAACTGCTTGAAATGTCTTGAGGGGAACTGCAGACAATGGGCTGTATTATTTAGCAGAATAAAGGTGAAGTTACGGGGGATACTTGAGACCAAGAAAGGCAGAGTCAGTGAGTCTACCACAAGGATCAGCTGTGGTTGTGCTAACAGCTAGCAGGGATCCCAGATCAAGGAAAGGAGGAGTTAAACTCAAAGTAAGCCAATTTGCCAAAACTTTAGTGATTTTTATTCTTTCTTCTCCCAAGATACAGCCACACATTGGACCATCAGACATATTTTTTGTATACTGTTCTATCAATACCTTCCTTTCACATAAAGAAGTTTCTAATGCAAAGAATCCCCTCCACTCTGAAGCTGAATATCTTTTCCCAAAGGCTAAGACTCTAGATAGTTTCAACAATCTTTACACCAGTCCTGCCAAAAGTGAGATAGCAGAGGGTACAAACTGATGGCCTCCTCTGGGAAATGGCAAAGCTTGATATTAAGACCATTCCAAAGAAAATGGTCAGTGTGGGCCATTCCTGTACTAAACAGCATTTTGAAGACACCACTTTATCCTCAGCTAATGAGGGCATTGACGCAGGTTTCACCAGGAGAAGCTCTTTGCAAGCTTCCTAGCGATGTCCCACCTCATCAGTGCTCCCACAAGCCTGACACGCTCCATTGTGGAGAAGTGCAGAACTGCAGGGCTGCTGACACTTGTGCTGAGATACCACTCCAAAGCCATCCTTCCATCTTCTAAGTTCATGTGCCACAGGCACATTCATTCCCCTTTTGAATTCACATGCAATAAACATTCAAACCAGCAAGAACGTTTCTGGTAGGGAACTCCAAACTACGTGGAAGTGAACTTCCAGACTTACATGCTACAAAAGAAAGAAAATTTAAAAGCACCACAGAAGCTGTCTGACCACTCCCTGTTAAGCATAGCTTGAATTCAAAATATTTATAATCATTAGTGCAAAAGATGGAAAAACATCTGAGTTAGTCTTTAAAAGCACAATACATTAATGGTATTTCACAGGCAGAAAATGAGAATTAATTTGTCAGAGAAATTATTTGTTGGAAATTATTCTCTAGAGTCTTCATATTAGCTAAAGAAACCAGGCACAAAATGCAAAAAAGAAATGAAAATGTTTAGTTCAGGTTCTGATAGCAATGTTTACCCACCATAGGGATAATTTACAATTCTCCCATTTCAGTGGATGTGGTGAAATTCCTTTCCAAGACAGGTGAGATATTTTCTTGACAAGTATCAGGTGGAGGTAGTAATATGTTATCAATAGTGTTGAATGAATCTCCTGCCTGTAATTAGCTATTAAAACGTAAAAGTCTTGTGCTCTGCTAGTGGGAGAGGTTTATTGCATTGTGGGTAGGGACAGTGGTCAGATTTTTCCCATTTCACTCATACACGTAACTCTCAGCTAGATATATCTGCACTTGGCCATTTTGTGGAGCACTATATGAAATTTAGTCAGATGACTTTCTTTTACTGCCCCCATGTCAGGGCAGTTCTCAGCCTCTTGAGAAAATCTACAGAGAGCAATAAAGCCCAATTGTCCAACCAAGCTCAGCAATTGTGTCAAAGCACTATCAGGGGATTCAAAATAATTTTTCACTCAGTGTTCCTTATGAGTAGTTACTCTCTATTTTAAAACTCTTCTCCTTTACTGCATATATGCACCATTACTACTCTAGCACTGCTCAAGACTTCTGAGCAGAAGATAAGAATCACCTAAAGAATTGCCTAATTCTGTCGCTTACTTCAGCTGGGGCATGAGCTACAAACAACTAGCAAGAGCTAGCAACCTGTCAGAAGTAAATACATGTCCCACAGCACTTCTCAGCAGAAAGAGAACGCATTAGCAGGTAATGTGATCCCATCACAAATTACTTCAATCTCTGCTTAACTGGCCTGATAAGGAAGCCACAAAAAAGTCTCAAAATTGCAATTTTTTCTTTTGCACAAAAAAGCATTTCCAAAAAACTCAGAGGTAGAGCTGAAGATTGAATTCCAGAACTGTCAGAATCAAGAAGGAAGCTGTCTGCTGTGGCTAGATTACTCCATGAACAGGCCTGTGTTTAAAAAGCTGTCTGTTCCTACAGCTTTTTACTTACTGTTTACTACCACGAAAGAATAAATTTGCACTAATAATCTTAAGCGTTCAATTTCCACCCGCATGTGTCATGAAGCTTATAGCTAGCACTGCTAGTTTCTTTTAACTTCCTGGCCCTAAACCTCTATCTGTAACTAAAGCAAAACCCAGGCCAAACAGAGCAGGCTACGGACAGATGGATAAGACAGAAGGAACCTCCAAATCCATGCAGTCTGCTCCAAGTCTGACTCTTCACCTCACTGGAATGTCTCTATTAACAGCAATTTCCATATTAAAGTCTTAGCTGAATGGCGACCTTCCCATGCTCACAAGCATAAACTGTATTTGCTGCTCTTCCGTACTATGGCTTCAGCTACTTTAGCACCACCTCAGCCTCATCCACAGGAGGAACAGATATCATGGTTTTCCACACAGATTTTGTGAATTTGCACTGCGGTGCCTGAAATTCAGGGGTTGGGCTCCAGCAGATGGGCACTAGTAAATGCAAAAATCTATTTTGAACTTAATTTCTATGCAATTTTTAGTCTGAAACTTCACAGTCCTGGTGCCCACATTGTTCTGTACTAGGTTCTTTGTCAATGTAACCGTTGCAAGTATCCCAAAATACGAGAGGCCTTTGTAAGTAGAAGTGGCTCTGTCCCTGGAGTCTTGCTGTCAAGTAACACTGTCACTGTCAGGCAGAAGCCATGCACAAGAGCAGCCCCTCTCGGTACCGCACTGTGCTCCTGCTTCATGTGGCTGCTGGATCTTGGGGCGAGGCCCCTCCTGCTCTGTGGCACACAAGGGAGGCATGCTTCTGGTAGCCTTTCCCAGGAACCTCAGGTTGAACTTTCTTCTTGGAGGCCAGGGAAAATGTGGGCCAATTTTCTTCTGTTTCCTGCACAAAAGACTGATAGGAGATAGCAACAGAGAGAGTCTGCCCTGACGACACCTGGCTGCACCTCCTAGAGCCTCTGGCAACTGAACTGGGCTGTGAACCTGCACCACCTGCTGTGATATTGCACAAACACATAAGCATAGATGCAACTGACATAACTCCTCTGCCAGCCTCCCTGCCAGGGTCTGTGAATGGGCAAAAAGCTGCACTTTCAAATACGTAGACTACAATCAGAAAGGCCATCCTCACTCACAACAGCACAGAAGGTGTGATAATTGTCAGCAGCAACTAAACCATTATCCTCCCAACTGCTGAAAATGCAGCTTTTCATGAGTCGGGAGCAGGGCGATTCCCTTCAGAAATGCTTCCTCTGTAGCTGCGTTCTAGCAGCAACGACGTTTATCTTTGCAGATCTTTGATGCCTCCCTGCCCTTCCTCTTCTCTCCCGCCTTTTCCTTCCCCACCTTCCCACAGCGGGGCTTGCCTCTGACAGGACTCTGCAGGAAGACGAGAAGGAATCCCTCTTCCCCTCCATGAGCAATGGGAGATGATCATTCCTCATGTATTTTATTCCATATTATTTTGACATTCATAAGTTAAAACAAGATCACTTGGCACTTGGGCCAGCAGAGCAGCATCTCCCTTTGATGGCAGGTCACGGCACGGCTCCTGCTGTGCTGCCTCGCGGGTTGTGCTTGGTCGCTGTGCTGGGAGCGCGCTGAGCACACCTCCCACTGCCGCCGTGCTCCGGACAGATGGTGCTTTGCAGCAGTCACACACAGCAATGAAAATCACAGAGAAACAATGACAACAACAAAATCTCTGAACCACACAGAGTGAAAGGCTGCTGAGACTGGCTTTGTATTTCTGCAGCAAAACAAAGCAACAGCCCCAGAATGTTTTGTCTTGCCAAAAACCCTCAAATCTAATATTGCTGTCTTGCCCATCCTAACACTGTCCAAACGTAATATTTTTACATAGAGACTGGTGAAACAGCAAACACACACATCGTATCTGTTACAAAATTCTGAGTGATGCTGAAGAGCTTTCCCTCTACCTTCTGGTAATTCAAAGCAGTATTTGACATTTTTGTATGGAAATCATGTGCTGGATGTTCAGCCAGATTCAGAATTCGGCAAAACACTTGGGAGAGCTGTCAAGCACCCTGTGCCGCAGCCCTGGCAGGACGGGCAGTTGCCCTTCTGCAGAAACACGGGTTACGGTTACAACACCGACAGCCGCGGTCCAGCCCGGGGCCAGCAGCCTGGGCCACAGGAGAGGCAGTGCGAGAGGCTGGTCAAGGGCTCCCTCAGCCGCCTGCCAGACTGTGGGGTCCTGTGAGCAGCGAGGGAGATGCACCCAAGACCTGAGCTGCCATGGCTGCTGGGGCGTTGTAGGGATGTGCCTTGGAAAATACTCAGAGGCCTGTGACGGTGTAAAACAGTGATAGAAGCTTGTGGCCTGACCCGACCTGGAGTTCCTGCCCAAAGCAGCCATTGACTCTGGAGAGCGAAGCCTCCAGCCCCCATACCAGCAGGCAGCAGGCCCTGGGCTGTCTGCCATAGCACAGGCGAGCGCCGTATGGCTCCTGCGCCACCCCACGGCCCGCACCAGCCCCACTCTGGGAGCACCTGGGGTTTTTGGTAAAATGAGAAGATGTTTTACTCCCCCTGTTTATTTACACACAATTATTAGACTAGGCCAACCTGCTGAGATCGATCTGTCATTTACCAGGATGACCTATGTATTCGATACATAGGTCTCATGGAAGAGAGCAGGGCTGGCCACTGCAAATCTATGCTGCTATTGTGGTTTAGACTACCCCCCTACCATACCCGCACAAAACCTTCCAGATTTAGCGCACGTGTTCTGGCATGCCATCTGATCTAAATTAGAGTAGGCCTGTGCTGGGTTCCCTTGCTCAGCACTGAATTCCAGCTGCGGTAAGCCACTAACACTGTTACACCTAGTCTCTAATTTGAATGCATTTTACATTTCAATATATTATGTCTGAACGTTAAAAATTTCCACAAGAGGTGGATTTTTTCCTACTCCATCAAGTCAACCTGCAGTGCAGTCAGCCTACAGAAAGCCAAGCTTTGATATAAATTTTTTCCTTGCCTGCCAAGGCCTATAGAAACAGAAGACATGCTGGAGGGGAGGGCAGCCACAAACACAGGGCTTGTCTCTGCCACCAGGGACACAAGCCCCTTCAGCGATGCTTCTTAGAAAAACTTTTATTATAACAAGGCTTTTTGTCCAAAAGGCTATTCTGATGAACCTTAATTTTTCTGTCAAGGTTTTTCAAGTCTGAGGATAAAAACTGCTGCACAAAAACTTTCGTTTCAGAATTTTTTCAGTTTTGACATTTGAAGAATTCCTTTTCAATGTTTTATACAGCCTGCTTCATTATTTTGTTATTTGCATTTTTTTTTTACATATTTCGCAGCATTTAAGCAGAAGTAATGCGCAACAAACTACTATCTGTGCGGTGGGTGGGAACTGGCTGACTGGCTGCACCCAGAGGGGAGTGGTCAATAGCTCCTTTTCAAACTGGCAACCTGTCACAAGTGGGATCCCCCAGAGACTGATACTGGGCCCAATGCTGTTAACATCTTCATAAGTGATCTGAATGATGGGCTCAAGTGTACCCTGACAAAGTTTGCTGATGATACCAAACTGAGTGGGGAAGTGGACACTTGGGAAGGGAGAGCCATACTGCAGGAAGACCTGGATAGGCTGGAAGAGTGGGCTAACAAGAACATTATGAAATTCAACAAGGACAAGTGTAAGGTCTTGCACCTGGGAGAACATAATCCAGGAGTGCAGCACAGACTGGGTTCTACCTGGCTGAGGAGCAGCTCTGTGGAAAGAGACCTGGGGGTCCTGGTGGACAACAAGCTCAATACGAGTGAGCAGTGTGCTGCTGCAGCAAAGAAAGCCAACAGGATGCTGGGCTGCATCAACAAGGGCATCACCAGCAGAGATAAAGAAGTCATTATCCCACTCTACTCAGCGCTGGTCAGGCCACACCTGGAATACTGTCTTCAGTTTTGGTCCCTGCTATAAAAAAAATGTGGACAGGCTGGAGAAGGTCCAGAGAAGGGCCACCAAGATGATCAAAGGCCTGGGAAGCCTGCCATATGAGGAAAGGCTGAGACAACTGGGTTTGTTCAGCCTTGAGAAAAGAAAGCTTAGGGGAGAGCTTATCACCACGTTCCAGTATTTAAAGGGTGGCTACAAAGAAGACGGAGACTCCCTTTTTACAAGGGAGTCACATGGAAAAGACGAGGGGTAATGGGTACAAGTTACTCCTGGGGAGATTCCGATTGGACACAAGATGAAAATTGTTCACAATGAGAACTGTCAGCCATTGGAACAATCTCCCCAGGAAAGTGGTGGATTCCCCAACATTGGACACTTTTAAGATTCAGCTGGACAGGGTGCTGGGCCACCTTGTCTAGACAGTGCTTTTGCCAAGGAAGGTTGGACCAGACGATCCTTGAGGTCCCTTCCAACCTGGTATTCTATGGGTCTATGATTCATCTGTGGTGCCTATAATGAACCAATTCAGCAATCAACCTGATCTTGAAAAAAAATTTATTGTTTTAATTAAAAGTAAAGAGCAACTGTCTTTAATGACTTTAAAAATAGTAGAAAGGTTTGTCTACTTCATTGCATCATTATCACATTCTCGAAAACAAACAAAAGCAACAAGGAGAGACAGCTAAAACACCTGTGTGACATTTCAGAGAAGATGGCCCAGCCCTGAGGCTTTATTGGGCTTGATGGACACACAGGAGACCTAGGACATCCCTGTCACATTCAGACCAGCTTTCTGTAAAGATTAGTAGTATCTCTGGAGCCAGATCTCTGAGAGCCATGCACCAATGTCACCTTTCTCCAACATGCCAAGGATGGCATTAAGATTACTTAACCAGGTAA
Organism: Burhinus bistriatus; assembly: GCA_013397275.1. Taxonomy (NCBI): domain Eukaryota; kingdom Metazoa; phylum Chordata; class Aves; order Charadriiformes; family Burhinidae; genus Burhinus; species Burhinus bistriatus. The sequence goes on along the minus strand of VYXH01008362.1, from coordinate 248,596 downwards.
GGCTTTCTTGCCACTTTCAAGGCATATGCAGCCCACTGGACAGAGACTAGAATTCAAGTATTCTTGTGCCTTGGGAAGTTTTGTTTGCCATGGCAATGTAGCTTTCTGTCTTACCATCATCTCTTCTGGACACTTACCTTTTCAACAAGCCCATGCCTTTCAGTTCAGGATTGTTGTGTTAAGACAGCCTTTGAGAAGTTTCCTGGTCCACAGTGGCTCTTCCCCGCTAGAGGGCTCTTTGCGTTGATTTTGTCTCACTGCCGTCCAGCACCAGCACTCCTGAGCACTCAGCAGGTCATTCCTGGGACCCAGAGGCCCTAGGGACGTCGTTGGCAGAAACTCTTCTCACTTCCTCCACTTCCAACCCACCAGGATGTGGTTGTGCATAAGTCAAAGATGCTGCAACTTGTGCTAGCCCTTTGAATTGTGAAAAGGCTGAAAGCATTGAGGAAACACCTGGCTTGGCTGATTTATGGTGCAAACTGATTGCCTATGTGACTCTAGAAGCAGATTCCACATACCCAGTACATATAACACAGGTTAGATTATAATAAACAAATATCCATGCTCTGCTCCGTGGAAAGCTCTAGACACAAAGTCTAGGTAAGATACTCAGAGCTCAACTAACACACACACTCCCAAATTTATCTGCATGCTGTATGGCAGGAGTGGCACCATCAGCATTCTCCTGTACCACCCTCTCCTGCCTGCCCAGAGCACACAGCTGGTAAGGGGTCTGTAGTGCAGATTAGCTTCTATATGAATAGCTCCACAAGGTGCGTACAGTACCAGATGAAATTAAGATGGAAAGGTATTCTGTACAAGGTCAGCTTTTCACTCAGGCCAAAGAAATATTTTTGAGGAAGAAAGGTTAAAGACAAGGTAAGGAACAGGAGAAATAAATGCCCATCTTCACAGAAGCTAAGGGCAATTTCAACTTACAAATTTCAGAACTTGTCTTCGATGACAATTAAGCTTAACAAAAGAAAACAATGAACTTCAAAGGAACACAAACCGGATGTTAATTGCACCATGCTTATGTAAAAGTAGTTTGTTTTCCTTTCAGCTGCTCCCTGTGCCCTTATTTAGTAGAAACGTGGTATTCCAGACCAGGAAAATATCTGTTGAGTTGGATCTCTCCCCATCCACAGTGAGCAGCTCTACTCGCTCCAGTTAGATCTGGAGCCGGACTGCTGAGAGTAATCCTGATGGCAAACTCAGAGTCCTCCTGTCCCAGCACCTTTCTTGTCTCACTTGGCATCAAGGTGGATTCACATCCTCCTGTTAAAGATGGGCAGTAACAACACAACTGCTTCTGTCTTTGGAGCGTGCTATTACCCCAGAGAATGTTCTTGTTCACCTGCAGATGAAGTAACATGCAGCTAGTGATTTTGGAAAAGGTTCAAGAAAGAAAACCCTACACCAATGACTACAGCTTTTGTTTGGTTTTGTTGGGTTTTTTTTTTTAAATGTTTGACAAAGCCTAAAAGTTCATCTCCAAATATGCAAGAAAGGAAACAGGTGCAAACCACATTCCCAGGTATTGTTTCCACTATAGTCAAGGAACAAAGGGACAGTCTTCCTAGGCTGCTGAGGCATAGCAGCCACTCACCATAGCATCAGCACAGCAAACTTCCTGGGGCAAAAGATGAGTCAGGATTCTCAGGAAACTCTGAACTAGAAGGAACAAGTGGCACACAGAAACATCAAATTTAGCTTTTGGAAGTTCAGAGGAGCTTGTTTAATAATATCCCTGCAGACTTAGAAGTCAGAAATAGTATCAGCTACACACAGCTGATTAAGCAGCATGCATATTTTGGAGACAATGTGATGCAGATTAGAAATGTGGCGGGTGTTAAGAAGTAGCAAAGGCCAACTGATTGCTAAGGGATAGGAGCCAAGCGTGATGGCATGGCTGGCAGGTTAGAGACCTTTTTTAGCCAGTGCTTGTCCTGGAGTACCTGAGCAAGGTGGGAAGAGCAGGACAAGCCCAGGGATGTCAGCTGGTGTCAGTGAAGAGTCCAGATTATCGGGCAAGTCTGTGGCAATGAGGCAGGTCCAGGGTCAAGCCACAAAGTCAATCCACAGGTCAGGGTCAGGTCCAGCAAAGGTAACTAGCACCAGAGACATACTTTCATCTGCATTTACAAATTTCCTAGTGCAAGATACTTTCCATATAAGTTACACTAATTTTGGGAACCTAAAAAAAAGGGAAAAAGAAATTACCCCCAAAATGACCAGGTTGTATTTAAAAAAATTAAACACATGATAAATAAATAATAAAGAATAAATAAAACATGAGCTGTTCACCCCCCACTCAGCCCTCACCCCGCTCCAGTCAGGGTGAGGGTCAGGAGAATGGCCAGCATGAGCTGCACATAAAATGCTGAGACAATGGCCAGACCCTGGAAAGCTTGGAGGTACTAGTACAAGGATAAAAGTGATGGCATCTCAGAGAGAATACATCTTCCCACTCCTCCTCACACATGCCTGTCGGTAGCAGTTTTGCCAGAGCTGGAGGGGGCTGAAATGACTCATTTCCAGTATGAAGACTTTACTGACCACTGTAGCTCAGTGTAGTGCTAAGCCTACGGTGTGTGTGCCTGACCAGCCCAATCCAAACTCATATTGTCTTTCCAGTCCCTAGACTACCATGACACACACCATCTGCAGCAGTACTCTGTGCAATTGCACCAGGAGCCAGTCCTCCCTCCTTGTGCAGCTCCCACCACAAAGCCATTGCAAAAGCCCCTGGATCTGCAGACTGAGAAAGTGCGAGGTGAAGCACAGGAGCTGCCCATTCAGCCAGATACCTTCTCCAACAACCTGCTAAGTGGAGAAAGTACTCATCTCCAATGCCAGCTTCTTTGAGTTTGCAGGTGATTGGATCTCTGTTTCAAAAAGAAAATGACAGCTGGTTTGTTCCCTCACTCCAGCTGAATACTGCAGCTTTATGCTCAGCAGACACGCAGGAGGGAAAGTAATTTTCCCTGCCAGCAAGGCCAGAAGAACTGCAGAAAATCTTTCTTACTAAGCCTCTCGCTGGTTAAGCCTGAGCACAGTCTCCAGGAGAGCAAGGGCAGCACCAGTGGGTAATTCACTGGGACAGGGAGTACAATCTGCAGCAGCTGCTGCTGCTGCTGCTACCAATATGAGACTCACGATGCTGGGGCAGCAGGTTTTATAACAGCAATCACAAGGGTAGTGAGAGTGATGCAAGTGTAAGAAATAAGGCAATAGGACAAATTAAAGGTTCTGGTTTCTGTAATTGCAGATAAGCAAATTATAAAAATAATAGTAATTTGAATGTTTCAAAAGATTAAGTCAAAGAGTTAATATTTAAATAATAAAAATGTAGCTATTGAAATTTTACTTGAAAGCTATAGCAAAATCTCTGCGACCAGTAGCTTTTGTTGTATGTCTACCAATTCCTCACATTGATCTGCTAATAATAGGATATGGAATGCTTGTCATCATCAGAGATGCTGTAGCTATTAGTCAACCTTCGGATTGTTGGTTCAGTTCATTATTCTCAATTATGCTAATGGAAAAGCTGATGTGCAGAAATGAGGCTGTTGATTTTTCTGGGATTGCTGGAACCCAGGAGTACCAGGCAGCTCTCCAGGTCTTTGCTCTCACCAGCTGCTCTTGCCGAGCTGGTCAGAATGTCCTGGATCCACAGACCAGGAAACAGGGGGTGCTTGTTTTCGTGAAAAGGTAAAATAAGGTCTAAATCAAGCCAGGGCCAAATATCTTGAACAGTACCCTCACCCCACCTGCCATTTTTCTAAGCTATACAGTGGAGTTTATCTCAGCAGCAGTTGAAACAAAAATAGCTAAGTCAGGGAACATTTGTTTTCTTAAAACCTTCCCTGGTTGCAGCCAAAATTCTTCCAACTGAGCCAGCTGTTCAGGTGCCTTTGTGGGACTGGGATTAAAGGGGTCATCAGGTGGTCAGCAGCTTGGAGTTTCATTCCACTGTTGGTCACTAGCAAAGGTTCAGTATTTGGCTCATATTACCTCATCCCATGAGCTGAGCCTCAGAACAAAGCTAACAATGCCAGCTGTCTATAGATGACATGCAAAAAGACATCACATTGAACTACATGGGTTGCTCGCAACTAGAGAGATTACATCATGAGCTTGGTTTGGTCTAGTGAATAATATCCATATCCTATCACCACAAACACATAAGCTTAGGCAACGATGCAGAAGAAAGCATGCTGTGGGGTGTAAAACGACTCTCTTGTGGGTCAGAGAGACACCCTCCTGGATGTTGGTTTTCTGAAATTGGCATAAACTGCAGTGGTTAGGCATAGGATATACACACGCTGGTTAAGTGCCCTGGTAAGGGCAGGTGGCAAACCTAACAAGGCAACGCTTTTCCAGGTCTGGCAGACAGCATCATAGCTGAACTCCAGTCAAGAAGCCACTCTACTCTACCAAACATTTCAACAGCCAAAATCTCTTTCATTAAAAGTATATATATATATATTTCATTTGTTCCCATATTAGAACTTAATCTTCCCCTACAGATTCTTTCTTAGAGCTGTTCCTATTTGCATAATTAAAATGAGGATAGTAGAGTCTTTTGTGTGCGCGCTTTTTGGGTTTGGGTGGGTTTTTTTTCTCAATAAAAGGCAGGGGCACCACCTAACGGTGAGTTAGAACCCTTGGCTTTTTCTTTCTGCAGTTGGCTAGCTGTTACGCCAACACTGACACTACAGATAGCAGAGACAAAATCGAACTGTTCAATTGAGTTTGAACTGTCAATTAGTAATCCTGAACATTGGCAAGATTGATGAGGGTACCTTATATTACACATGAATGCACACCCCAATACCCTCAGCCCCTGTGCATAACCGATCTTAAGAAAGAAAATAAAGAGGGGTTTATGACAACTATATGTTAAATTAAACTTAATTTCTGAGAAACCAGGTTATTCTAGTGCAGGAGAAAAAAAAGCCATGACTACAGTCCAGGATTTGTAGTGACAATCCAGCCTCTCCCTGCTGAGCAATATTTCAACTGGAGACCTGCAGGGGGACCAGGGACAGGTCCTCTGGTAAGTCATACTAAAAATTTTAAATTAACTTCGAAGTGGATGTTTATCTTGATAAATTATTTTTTCTCATGGGCTTCTAAGTTTAACCCAAAGATTTTGCTTTGTGATGTCACAGTGAAAACAAAGAGAAAAGAAAACAAATTAAAGGAAAGATTGCTCTGTTAGAGAAATGTGTGTCACATCTCACTGCATAAAATTGAACCTTCTGCTTTCTAAGGCCACTAGGAAATGAAAAATACACAGTCACCAGTCCTGAAGTCCCTAAAGATGTAGATTGTGTGGGAGTGGTGCTTTTGGGAACTCTAGCATATTTGGGATTGTTGATTACAGTTCACAGTAAGATTAAAGTACCTTCTAGATGAACATTCCTCACACTGATAAATCCAGCAGAAGAAAACCCTTAACAGCTCACCAGTTTCATTTCTGTACATGTAAAATATTCAGGGATGAGCAGGTAGCTAAAGTACCACTCAGGGAAAGGATCAGCCGGGGGGCTGCTAGGGCAGCCTTGCTCCAGAACACAGTCTGGCTAGACTGTGCAAAAGGGACACAGGAAAGGCAAATTCAGAAGGTTTATATCCTGCATTTATAATATATGAATCAAGAAAGGACCACAGGAGACTGCATGTCTAGGACAGTAGCCCTACTAAGCAAATGTCACAAAATTTGCAGTCACCCACTTTCACTCACGAGGCTCACACAGGCAGTGTTGTGCTGAACACAGAGCAGTGCTCTTATTTGTCCATGCTATAATCCTGTGATTGCAAAGTCACTGTTAGCTCCGCAGTGGGAGGAATGAGAAACTGAGGACAGAAGCAAAAACCTTAGAGGCATCCTTAACGTCCTCAGAAGTTGACCAAACAAAACCAGCAAAGTTGTCACTGGTTGGCCAAAGAAACCTGAACACCCTCCTTACCTCAAAGCTGGTACAAGCAAAACAGAACTGCAACATGTTTTTTAAAAAGAGAAAAGAAAAAAAAAGCACAGATACTGCCAAAGCTGGTTTGTGAAATAAATCCTCTCTGTGTAACAGCTTCCACCCACCATTCTAGCTTCTCAACACCTGCTTCATCAGATGCATGTGGAGAAAGGGAAAGGAAACCTAAACTCTGTGCAATGCTGTCACCACCGAAGGCAGGCTGTGAAGTTGGACAAAGGTAATATTTTTAAAATAAAAATTGGATTTATTATTTAAATAAAACTTAATTTAAAAATAATTTCTCAGTAAATCTGACAATTATTTAATATTGTAATTTTCATTCAACTGTAATGATGTTGTTTATGTTACATCCTATGTTTTTTAGAATCTACTAAAGCTATATACTTGAAAAAAACAATATCCCAACTATGTATGATAGCTGTAACAATTTAAATCAAATAATCAATCTGATGGAAGTTAGCCTTTTATACATGCTGTGCTTCCCTAAAATTGCAGGAATTGTCAGGTTAAAAAACTGAATGCAGCTGCATTTCAAGCTATGGATGAAACGTGTGCATGCAAGTGTCTATGATATTTACATTTAGGCTAGGCGGAAATCCAATGTGGAACAGTAAGGGAACATAGGTGTTTCAAATTCAGAGTGTGTAATGGCATCAGACATCATTAAAGAGAAGGAAATATTAGCCCTCAGCTCAGGTTTTGGTGGTCTATAACAGAGCACCTGTATTTGAAGCCACTGAGTATCAAAGGACAGAGTATGCCTATTGCATTATGACAGATTGACATTCTTGCATATTAACTGTACCAATCTCAGAGTTAAAGAAAGAGCATTCACTTTACAAAATGCCTAAGGACAAAATGTGGAACTCCAGCCCAAGCTGATTAATGGTCTCTAGAAGCCACAAGTTTAGAAGAAAAGTCATTGTTTTGTGTCTGTAAGCAATACCTGAGGTCACTAGTTCTTGTTCCCTCAATCAGAACTGGTCTGGCACTGCAGAAATTTGCATTTCATCATTTTCCTCAATACATAGACTACAACAGAATAAACTGATTTATTAGCAAGGTGCAGTCCTCACAAGTGTCAAAGTCCATTTACACCCACGCAGAACTCCATGTGGTTAAGCAGCTGTTACAGGTCGGGCAGGATTAGGCAGGCTCCTCTTGCTAAATGCTGTATGCATGCATAGTGAGATCCTGTTCTTGCCCCAAGGAACTTTAAATTGAAATAAGCATCCAGACTCCCAAAATATCTTAACTGCTTTAGTACGGAAATCAAGCTTTCTAACACCTCATCCTTTTTCAAGGTAAACCTATCAATTAGGGTGACCTCTCATAGGAAATGTTACAAGTCCTGTATTTCTCTGTACCTGATTGCGTTAAGCAACTGGCACCTCCACTGTATCATCACGCAAGCAGCTAAGGGAAATTCAGAAGCTAATCCAGTCTAATGCCATACACTGCCTTGCCTCCCTGGGTAACTGGCACCTGATTGCATCTATCACAAACCAGGAGACCGCACTGTCTCCCAGGCTGGGCTAGCACAGCAACTTGGGAAGCTCTTACAGTAGCTGCCTGTCATTATTTGTCCTGTGAATAGAAAGCACTCTGCCCCAAACTCTTCTGACCCTTTTGCTTTTGTGGTTGGGCTTACTTGTAACACCCTGAGCAGCGTACATCAAGAACTCCCCAGTCTTTATTATTGTTCAGAGTGTTAGCAATCTCCCCTGCAGGTAGTCATGGCAAGGATGGGAAGGAGGATGAGCATTTCTCGTGCTTTTGTGAAATCCAAATACCTGCAGATTATGTGTTCGGAGGACTTGGAAAACTATAACTGAATAAGTATAATGCAGATCAAGATATTAAGCAGCAGACTCTGTGTCAAACACAGAGAAAGTGTGGAGTAGGGAGAGATAAACAGTCTAAAGAGCATGTTCTTCTAACTTATCTATGAAGGAATTTATGCTATGCACTCTTCCCTTCAGCTTTAGATGAACCACTGTTTTATAGCGTGCTCATGGGAAATGCGGAGATTACTCCATTTTCTATGGAAGTTGTGAGGCACAATGAATTTCATGCAGCTTTGACAGCTTACTATACACAACTTTACAGGACAGTTTGTCCCACTTTGAAGTGCCTCTCTTTGGGAACTACAAGGAAATTCAGACAACTAACCTAACTATTACATCAGTAAAATCACATGAAAAAACAGTCACCTTTAGGTTTTTGCACGAAAGGCTTTGGGTCACAGTTTAGAACTTGGGAGCTTGGGTTCTTTAATAGTTTCTCAAAAGTACTCAAGAAAACTTTAAAAAAAACTTTCTCCTTATGCTAACTGGGCCAGTCTAACTCTGGACAAAATTTCAACATATGTAAATGTCACTAGTATAGCTGTGGTAGATTCCTCACTTCTACCAAAATGCTTCTTACACATATGCCTAGGCCTGCTTTAGCTTGTCATCTTTTCATAGACATTATTCTGCAATTAACTTCTCCCTGTTGTGCATGAGGTGTGGACAGCTTCTAACAGGGTCGGTAGGTAACTTCTGCATGAATCTCTCTAAACATTTGTCTATTTCCTAACAATTTCAGTGTCTCTCTGAAAAGCAATCCCTCATCAACCTCCTTGATTTAGCATGATGTGCCAAGGAAGTGCTATCATTTTTGTGTAGCCTGAAATTCATAACTGTCCTGTTTTGAGGTAAAACAGGACCAATTTTGTTGAGTAACTTTACTTTTTAGCTAGGCCTCTTCTAACTGCTGAAATTAACAGCATGTTGTGCAGAAAACTGTTCACTCGCAGAGTGGTAAGACCCATGTTTACAGCTGATGCCAAGGAATGGTATGCAGAGAGGCTCTTGCTTATACTTATTCCTATAACAACCAAGGGCAGCCAACTTTGTTATTTGCCCCGTTGGAGGGTCGGAAGCAGGAAAGTGTAGAGGGGTCACACCTGCGGGGAGGAGTGGACAGGACAGGTGACCCAAAACTGACCAACGGGGTATTCCATCCCATCTGCCTCATGCTCAGTATAAAAGCTGAGGGATCAAAGGGTCAGCCCTCATTCTTCAATGGCTGGTGTCCGAGGAGGACTCTGTCTCTGCATCTGCCTTTAATCTGGATCCTGAATCCAGATCCGGAATCCACTTCCTGTCTATCACTGAGTCCAGTCTGGGACTTCCCCAGTACCTGCTGGTGATGTAATTGTCATCCTGGGAGCTTGATATGGTTTTGTATATACTTAATAATTTTATTTTTATTATTTTATTATTAATATTTCATTAAAGTACTTTAGTTCCTTCTGAACTCTTAAATCTCTCTTTTTTCTCTCTCTCCTGCTCCACTTTGAAGGGAGGCAGGAGAGAGAGAGCATCTGCCATTTTGCCTGATGGGGCCAATCCAGCCCAAACCACGACAATAACAAAACTTTAAATTTTCTTTTTCTATAAATATGGTGCAGACTATTTAATCTCTGAGTATTACACTGACAAAAGCAGCTGGGAAGTTCCTGTTGCTTTCTTCTTTGGCTTCAGAGATCTACTTGTCAACCAAAAGTAAAAAAATGTCATAACTACCCATTATTGCAGCAAGCAAGTGCTTGTGGAGTATAGAGCTAGTGACACTGTTACTGCCACTAAGCATGTCCGATCTGCTTGCTTTCTCACAAAACCTCCTTAATAATCAGGTTAATATGATTACTGCCTGCTGTGACTGATGGAAATACAGTGTACCTCTACTAGCTTTTGAAAAATGCTTGGCTTTGCTTGTTGTATTTGGCAAACAGGGACCTAACCTGATTTCAGCCTCAATAAAGCAGAGGTGTGGGCAGCTTGCTGTCTTTTTGGAAGAGGATGTGGGGACTCTTGACCTGATATGACCTTCACTTTAATGCTTTTTTATAGTTTTATATTGCAAAACCATTTTGGACTCAATGAATTGTTTTTACTACCAACAGGGTGTAAAATCTGTATGTGACCTGCCTGCACTGCAGCAGCAGGCAATGCTCTTCACTGCTGCAATAGTCAAGTCAAGTTAGGTCACAGCAGGTCAGCAAATAATCTCCAAAGCATTGAATAATTTAAAGGGTAATTCAGTGGTCAACAAATGTCAGACCTTTATAATTCTATAAATCATCTCTCCAAATGATCTGTAAATTGCATTAAACAATGAATTTTATAGTTTCCCCATTGACTGTCTGTCCTACATAAATATGGATTTGAGGCAGGTAATTTTACATGTTCCAATTGTTCTGATGATTTATATGACAAGGAAGGCAGGCTGACTATTGTCACTTGCATTCAAAACAATGTGTAACAGTGTCCTACCAAAAGATAATTCAGTAGGACATCATCTCATGAACACAGAGGCTCGCAGAGTTTGGGGCTGCTGTGTCCTTAGCATTCATTGGGAACACTTTGTACTAGATGAGCTTCATTTTTGTTTCTTGATTTGCTTTGAAAAAAATGAAGAAACTTACAAGCATTAAAATTATGAACTGCATGAGTTCTATAGACTGTAGAATGGGTTCTGTCAACTGCTCATTCAATTCTGAGCTGAATCTGAATTGTAAAAGTATTTTCATCTAAATATATTGACATTATTTTGATTTCCTAAGAAGCTTTTACTGATCATGCCCAATGTTATGTAAAAGTTTCTTTAACTAATCTTCTTTATATTGCTTCTTTAAACATCTGAAGTGATCATGTTCTTTTTCTGTGCTTTCTTCCAAGTAAATTAGTCTCCAACAAGTTACTGTGCAAAGTCAGGGATATTGGAATACAGACAGTGAACGGGCAAACCCTGAAAGAGAAATTCAGTGATACCACTTCCACCTCAAGCAGAGTAAAGGTGCCAGCCTCAGTGTCTCCTGCGGCCCTAGGCGAAGCACATGTTATTTCAGTCTAACAGTCAACAACTCTGATCGAGGCAGACATAACATTCCTATAGTAGAGTTTCCTTACCCCAGAAATGCCACCTATCACACTGGGCAGCGTAGAGTCACTTTATGGGTGACAATGATCCTTTTTTCTGAGGCTCTGTAATAGACTCCACAAAGCGTAGCAGACAGTTCTTGGTTCTTTTTTGTGGTGCTGATTTTATGTTCCCATTGCTATTATAGAACAATGAAATCTAGAGGAAACTAATATATCCATTTATTTAACCTACAAAACTGATGAGCAGATTATCCAAGGTTACTGTACCTGCTTCAGAGATTAAACATCATTTGGAAGTCAAAGGGCAACTATTTATCGGCTGCAATGTATTTGATTCAGAGCCTTGAGCAGGATTATATTTCTCATGGGTATTTGTGCTAATTTCAAAGGCTAGACTGACAGACAGTGTCTGAAAACAAAAGTATAGAGGGATGGATTTAAACAGAATGTTTTTCTTTCCAGAATCCAAAGTGGCTGTGTTTTTCAGTTGCTGGACTGAAAAATACTTCCACGTCCTCGGAGGATCAAGGGCTATCAAAACAGACAAAAGGAAGATCTGTGGTTTAGTGGCATCACAGTTCACATGGTTCATATTTCTACTAAGCTCACTGCGCTGTTTCACAGACCATGTGGCTTGGGATTGCTTTCAGACACAAAACTATGCACGGAAGTACAGATTTAGATACAACCCAAGATACATCCACAGATATTTGGTGCTTCTGAACAATCTGTATTGAATCAAACCTGCTTATATTAAAGTATTAAGTACATGTTGTCTTTAGAAATTTTCAAAGGCATCTTTGGGAAGTTGTTATGTGGAAAATTTAAGTAATAGCTTTAGACCAAAAGGACAGTGTACCATCTGAACAAACAGAGTCTGCATAGTATCTTTTAGGGTGAAGGACTATCTCACTTGTAACTACCATAGCAGCATCATTGGATCTTATTACTCTAGCATATGCTGTAAACAAAACACATTTTTCAGTTTCTTCTTCATCAAAACAACAATTTTTGCATTCATTCAGAGCTCCCAATGCAGTGTTGAGGAAAAAACAATTTGAAAGAAAGATCTGAGATGACTTTGGGAGTAGGAGAAAATGGAGAGTCTCTCTTGAATCCTGAGAGAGGACTGCAGTTTTAACCTGACAAATGATATGAGGTGAGTTGAAAGTCTCCACTGCTGTGTCACATAAATGTTGTGGGTTAACCCAGGTAGGCAGCTAAGCCCCACACAGCCACTCGCTCACTCCCCCGCAGTGGGATGGGGAAGAGAAGAGAATCAGGACGGTAAAAGTGCAAAAATGCATGGGTTGAGATAAAGACAGTTTAATAGGTAAAGCAAAAGCTGCATGTGCAAGCAAAGAGAAATAAGGAATTCATTCACTGCTTCCCATCAGCAGTCAGGTGGTTAGCCATTTCCAGGAAAGCAGGGCTTCATCATGGGTACTGGTTCCTTGGAAAGACAAACACCATAATTCCAAATGTCTCCCCCTTCCTCCTTCTTCCCACAGCTTTTGTTGCTGAGCATGATGTCATTGGTATGGGATATCCCTTGGTCAGTTGGGGTCAGCTGTCCCAGCTGTGTCCTCTCCCAACTTCTGCACACCCATTTCTTACACTGGTGGGTCAGTGTAAGAAACAGAACAGGCCTTGACACGGTGTAACCACTGCTTGGCAATGACTGAAAGATCAGTGTGTTACCAAGGTTGTTTTGGTCACAAATGCAGAACCCAGCACCATACCAGCTACTATGAAGAAAAGTAACTCTAGCCCAGCCAAAACCAGTACAACAAAGTAGTTGTAAAATTTGTTGGACAATCACATGCAGTCACAGTCAATGCTAGGAGAAAATAGGGGTTTCTGGAAGAAAATAGTAAGCAATTTAAAACTAACTAAGCACCTCCTCCTTGAGAACCTGCAGAGAACAAGAAGATCCAGCTCAGCCTTGCAATGCGTATCTGAGATGGGAGCAATATGAAAGCTTTGGCTAGATTTGAGTCATTCTTCTAAACAATAATAAGCAGCACTGTGGGCACTGCTTATAAATCAATGACTAGCTAAAAGAGTTGGATTGGGACATGAATTGTAGCACATTATTAGCTCTGTAAGTGCCTGAGCCAATGTCGTGACTACTATGGCCCTTTCAGGGTTTCCATTCTGTTTAGGAGTAAGGCTTGCACAGATCTCTTCTGCAGTGTCACCTGACAGCAAAGGCAAAGCTGATTGATGTGTGCATTACTGACACAGGCATGCTTCCCTGTTCATTCCTTCAGGTCACGCCAGTTCCAAACGCTCTTTTGCACAACCTCTGACCTGATTCACTGCCAAAATCCTGGTCAGAGAGAGCTTGTGTCATTCTTCCTTACAGTATTCACTACCTAGAGAGAAGTAACGCTACAGTAGTGGGCCAAACAGAGTGTATAGCAAATACAGTTCTCCAGCACTTTCATGCCTCTTTTGTCTGGACTGTGAGCTCCTTGGAGCCCATATCCTCAGCAAAAGTGGAGGAGACAGGATTTAGGCACTGGAGTTACAAAGGTTTTAGCCTCACAGCTAAAAAATCTTCTTTGCTGTTTTTCAGTGTTCAGTGTTCAGAATCTGGATCATGAACAGTTTAAAAGGCAGAGAACTGAGTCTGGACTCCTTTTGTTTTACACAAGAACTGCTAAAAGCAAGTGACTAGTCAAAGCCAAAGAGCAGATCTATGCTAATCCCCATTCTGGGTACTGGGGTGGAAGGTTTCTTTTTCCAAACAGCTCTGATCACAGTTGCAGACTATAAGATGCGTTTAGGATGCTAGACCACACACTATTCACATTTGAGCTCTACCAGCATCACTCTAGATCTGCCCTCTCTTCTCTGCAGTGGACTGCTAGCTGTCACGAGGGTGTGCCATGTACAGCCACACACCTGCAACCTGCACAATGTAAAGACAAAGCAACAGGGCATAGAATTTTTCAGCGTAATACAAGGAACAGCACTCTTCAAGAAATCCGCTATTGTAGAGTTACTTCACAGTACCTGCAGAGTCCCTGCTCCTTGTTTCCCTGACTATAGTGTCAGCCATCTCAAGAGAATCCCCTGCAACACATTCTTACCAGCACTTCTGAAATGATGTGTCTGGAGAACTGCAAACTGGTTCAGGTCACTCTAAAGCCCCCTTAGTGGTTAGTGCTGTGGGACATTAGTTCTGGATGACTAATTATTTGGTTTAAAAACAGGTCTTTTGTTTCTTGGGCTATAAAGACAACATGACCACTTTCTGTACTTTTGACCCCAGGGAAAGAAAAGCCACAGATAATAGAATTAAACCCTCATTTCACTTGAGATAATATTTGTGTAAGCTCCCTTAGTAAAATGTCATGTACACTGCCAAGTCTGCAGGTTATCACTTCCACAGTTTGAGTGTTTGGAGACAGGGCTTGGAAGTAGGGGGTATTTGGGGGAAAGCTCTGAGAATTATAAGAGCTGTAACTGTAGAACTTTTTTCCTACTCAGCCCAACATTTCCTTCAAGACTTGAGCTCAGACAAAATAACGGTTAGGATATTTTTTATTGGCCCAACACAGAAACATTATATAAGGTTTCAAGGCCACACAGACGATTTTCCCCCTTTTAGTAAGGCTCTCTATAGACTTTGCAGGGAGAAGAATCAACACATTCAATTGTGATTCCACTTGTGCTCTTCTTTCAAGGGATTATTTTAAAATTCTAAGCACCACAAAGCAAGAGTGCAAGTCCTCCCCATCAGCACTCAGAGCTTTTTCCTTATAACTCTGAAATCACACCAACAATAATAAAGCTTCTTGGCCAAGTGTTAGTTTGAGACATGTCATTCCATTCCAGGGAAGAAATGAGCTCTCCCTCCCTTTTCCTGCTGCAGTCCTGTTGTGTTTGGATGCCCATATGGTTTCAGGTAACCAAGATCAGACTCTTCCATAACTTGGGAGACAATCCTTCCATTGCCTTCTCCCTTCCCCATCACATTATTTTTCTTAAAACAGTATTGCTTGTAAATTGCAGTACACGTTCTGCAAAAAACACTAGTAAAGAGAGAATTTCAAACTCTCTTTGACATAGGTAGCACTCTGAGCAAGTTGGGCAACCTGGTAATACAGAGCTTTTAAGAATGGTTTGACTTCTGCATAAGGAAATGGGAGTTCAGAAACTTAGCTTTAAAAATTACAAGTCCGTTCTTTAAATATTAATGGTATCATCAGTATTTCTTAACTGCAGAACACAGCTCCAGCCTTTCCTGTGAAGGAATTGAAACTACCAGTTCTCCATTATGCCTGTCCTCTATCAAACCTGAATACACTTTCTTAGAGTGCACGTGTTCATTCAGTAAATATACCACAGTATAATGTCTTCCTTAATTCACGGCTCCCCAGTGTTTCCGCTTTTTTTTATCTCCATGTAGGAATTACAGAGGCAAACCACTGGACTGCTGTGTCTTCATGTACAAAGCTGGCTTTTGTGGGTAGGCCAGAGAAGGCTGCTGGAGCCAGCAGAAGGAAAATAAGAGACAAAGAAAATATTAGCTCTGCTTTGTGCCATATGCTTTGGTGTTTTGTTACAGAATAGTCACTGCACAGTGGAAATCAGAGTCCCCATGCAATGCCACAACTGCGACATGACACAGTATGCAGTGGGCATATGCATATATGGATCCTCTTTCATTCAGCATCCCCTCACAGATCAGTGTCTGCTTTGAGCAGCTCCAGAATGTTTGTTTGAAATAATTGTCCAAAACCACTGAGAAAGCTGAGCTATAAATAAGCTCTGGGAACAAAATGGACAAGGGTGTGATGAAGAAAATTTGGAGAAAGCAATTAAAGCAACCTATATTGCTATGACTAAGCTGCAGAATTCTGGGACTGAAGCAACGTGAAAAACATTGGAAGTGGAAAGATCCTGAAGTAACGCTGCTTAGGTCTTCCTGGAGTTTGTTATGCCTCTGGCAGTGGCCAGTTCAGTATTACCTGCCAAAAAGCAATATGACTTCGTATACAGGAGCCTGGCTTTGCTGCTTGTGGCCAAGTCACAATCAGAAGCACAACCCAGAAGTGACCAGGAACTAACTTTTATTCATTTCTACAGGGGACAGGCACTTGTTAGTCAAGACAGGCAAAGCCCCAGCTCTTGGGCAGTGGCAGCTGGAACCTTTACTTTCCATTGGTCTAGAGTGCTTGTGTTTCTAACCATCATGTGGACCATGTACTCCAACATATTTCTGCAGTGACTTGATGCATATATACATATGTATATATGTGAACACACACAAAGATTTGTCTGGCATTATCTCAGGAATTTGGGTAGATGTTCACTGGAATTATAGGCTATGCATCACTTCTATTACTCCAATTTAAACCTGGCACACAGCCCAGCGCTGCACCTCAAAGGTAATCACTAGATAGAAGAGTCTGTAATCTGGAAGGACAGATGTACAATAGACCATTTTTAAGGACATAAGAAGACTTCTGTGGTTACT
Source organism: Burhinus bistriatus (assembly GCA_013397275.1). NCBI lineage: Eukaryota > Metazoa > Chordata > Aves > Charadriiformes > Burhinidae > Burhinus > Burhinus bistriatus. Next base: position 232,169 of record VYXH01008362.1, on the reverse strand, counting down.
TAGTGTATATTATGATATAATAACACGCAATAAAATAATCTCTTACTAAAGAGGAAAAGACTAAGGATTGTTTGAACAAAAATCTTGGGAAAAAAAAAAACAAAACTATAAAACTTTCCACAGCAGTTTAAACAGATTATTTTAAAAATTGTACTGTTAGTAAAATCTTTAAAATTCCATGTGAGGAAGATTATGCAGCCAAAATCCCAGACAGCAGTTGTAGATAATTTCTAGTTATCTTACTGTTCAAGCAGAGTCCTTCCCAAGGATTTCCACTACTCATCCTCTGTTTCCACCCCTCCAACATAAAAATAAAGGAATGAAGGGTCTTCAGGGTTTTTTTTATATTCCAGATACTTAATATTGAGCAATATGCAGGATCCAGAAAAAAGAAATCTTCCAAGTCTTCTTTTTTAGCCTTAAAAATGCTACAGAGGATACAAACATTATTTCTTCTCTTTTGCAGGTCACTTGTAATAGACAAGCTGCTTGTGATGCATTCCATGCTGGGACCAGCTATAAGCCATGCATCTGCTGAACTTAGGAATAAAGAGCTAGTCCATAAAATGTGGAATCAGAGGAGTGGCCTCAGGGGCATAATGGTGCATTACTTCTGTAAGATCAGAGTGTTTCACTAAAAGATATATATTGTTACAGGAAAAGGGCTTCCATGCTTTTTGATGCTGTCATTATTTATTGTTTGCATTGCTTGTTCTGCTATGCTAGATCACACAGCAGAGGTAACCTGAGAGAGCACTCTGCATCTTGCTCTGGAGCTCACGTTATTTGCCACTGCAAAGGAAACTTTTGCTATTAGAGTAAGTTGTGTGCAAGAACATTTAAGCTGTTGCTCATCTAAGATCCTTGGGCCTCCCAAGTGTGAAAAATATTCAGTTTAGGAATAACCTTGGTCAGAATAATATTTCTTCTGTGTCCCTTTCTCTTTTCCTTCTCACTGGAGAGATATTCATGTAAGCAAGGCCTCTGCAAGTAGCATTGTTGTTAACTATCCTAGAAAATGTTTTTTACAATGAAAAGGATTTTAAACAGTTTTTCTCACTGTAGTCACAATGACCACAGTCTGTAATTAATTACTTATATCATTGCCTTCCTAGCTGAAAAGTTATTTGAAGCAGGGGTTCTACCCAGCATGAACTAGAAAGACTAAAGTGATTTATTTTTTAATAAGGACCTTTACCAATGAAGATCACTACTTCTTCTGTGTCAGAAGTGCCACAAGCACTTGCTTTGCATGGTTAAGATGACTATGATGACAGGAGATGGCAGCTGCAAGAGACAAAGAAAGATGGGGAATACCTGAACAAGTCCCACCTTAAGCCTCTTATCAATACTATGTTGAACTGTAAAACATCAGGGAAATCCCCTCTGTTGACAAAAGAGCCTGCCCTGCAGTGGGAGGACCTGGCCCTGAGGCTGTGCCCCCAAGGGCCTTCCAAGCAAAAGGCAAACCTGCTGGGCAGGTAAGGCACCAAGAGGATGGCACTGGTGGGCAAAAGTTCAAGACAGGCTTTTCAGAATACTTCCATACCTCAGTGATTTTCTCTGTTGCTCTTTCGCATATCCACTCTTTGAACTAAGACACCAGAATAAGGTGTCCAGCCTCAGCTATGATGCCAAACACAAGGAAAATAAAACCTCTGCATTTCCACTCCAGATTCCACACTTAATATCGGCCACATTGTGCATGCTTATGACATTCTGCTTTTCTGAACAAAATGGCAGATGGTACCAAACCAGATAACACACTTGGGTCTGTTCTGCCTGCATTGCTACCCTACCCAGACTACAACGGCTCTGCCAGCGCGGTCAGGTCCCCTGCCCAGCCACGGCCACTAGCAAATGCTGAGGGGAAATATGCAGACTAGCCTTCCCCGGGATAAATTCCCACTTCACATCAACCCTTAATTACGGATTTCCATGTTTTCTCATAATAAAAAGAAAATCTCAGATAGTTGACAAATGTTTTTCACAACCCAAGAGATCAGCATCAATAACAACTTTGTCTTTTGCCTTATTCTTGACTGAAACTCTCACCCTTTTTAATACCAACAAAGGGCAAATATCCATTCCATTCTGCTCAGGCCTTAATTGCTAGAAGTCCTCAGGCCCTGGGAGGAACTGCTAACCAGGTGACTGCTATCAGCCTTAATTATTTACTAGATACACCTGAAACTGTGACATTTATAAAGCAAGAGCCAGTGACTGCTTCCCTTCCCTATGTGATTAGCTGTGGATACATTTTTGAAGTTTTTTCTTCTGTAAAGTTCTCTCTGTAGTATAACCTCATGAGCATATCACTCCTTAGTTTGTTGGGTAAAAAAAATATGCATTAGAAGCAGCTTGAATTAATTATTAATTAAACCATCTCATGGGATTTATGTCCAGGAATAGAAATATGTCTCTTTAGATTCAGGTGTCTGTATACATTCCTACAGACTGATTTGCAGCTTACTGCTAAATGCCATTTGGTCTTTCACATGCTCTTTAAATTGGTATGATACCTGCCCTTTCTGAAGCTGGCTCTGATAATCAGGCTGGGCAATGTGTTTCTGCTTAATAACTTCACACATACAAGCAGCCTTGTCCAAAAAAGCAGAGCAGCACTGAGTGACAAGCAGGGATGGATTCCGCATGCTGGGGGGTGTCACTTTTACTAGGTAAATCACTACCACATTTCCCTTCTTATCTTGAAAGCTATGGGAGGACAAATTACATTAGCGTGGATCTCTGCTTTGGCTCCTGCCATGCTCCTGCAGAACAGCAGGCTGCAGTTTTACAAACCTTTGCCCTGATATGCTGTCAGTCAGCTATTGGAAAGGCTGTGGCAGGCTTGAACAAGCTCAGCTAGAACATGTTTGGGTTATTTTTTGTGGATAAAATACAGAAGCAGTAACTGCATGCACACTGGGGAGCCAACTATGGATCCTACTGTTGGTTTCAGCTGGCTGCTGACAGATAAGACCAGTCTCACCTAAAGCTGACATGACCAGAAGCACCACAAACACTAACTCTGCTCTACCTCTGCTATTTTTTGGCTCCTCAGAAAGTCCACTCATAGGTCAAGGGGGAACTTCTGAGTATGAATTCAGAGTTTATCTCACTGCCCAGAGATGATTCTGGGAGTTACAAACTATGCCAGAAAAAAATTGGCAGAAAATATACAGAATAGGATTACTAGATAAGTTAAATCTAATACACTGGTTTCTTTTGTCCCTTTTCAGCACTGGCTGAATTCTCCCACCCTGCCACTTCTATCCTGTATTCCAAGTCCTTGCAAGATAGATGTGTCAGTACAGTTTGTTCCCAGACTTTCACAGAGATTAGATTGGATTCGGTTATGCCTCTTAAAGCCTGGCAAAGCTAGGATTGTCACTGAAAGAAGGTGCCTTACTGAGATGGTGGTTCTGGAGGCACTGAGCCCGCGGAGACTGGCAACAGTGGAAGCACGATCACCAGCTATGGTTACTGCAGCCCTGCAGCTGCTGCCCAGCATGCAAGCAAGGTGGTGCATACCTCCTCTCTTCATCGGGTACAGTACTGAGTGCTGCCAGAAATGCAGCAGATAGGCAGGTGAACCTGCAGACTGTGTAAAATGCCTAGTGGAGTGCATACTGGGTGGTTTTGTGCTATTGATCTAGTTTGTAAAGATGATGCTTTCTATATAGAAAGCCTTGTCACTGTCACACAAGGTATTCTTTTTTTCTTCTGAGCAGTTCTTGGCATCTACAAATGGAGTTTCTAGACAAGGTGCCAAATGAGCTTCATCTCTGTAATCCCAGATCAAGTGAGGGCATCCAGAAGATTAACTTAGGAATTTTCTCTACAGGGCTGCTCCTGGAGAGACCCAAAACACCCCCTGTAACTCCGGTTTGCTCTCTATGTCTAGGTCCCCCATTTTTATTGTGGGGCAGACTGTGAGGAACAAGTAAAGAGGGTAAGTGACAGCACCACAGAACAACTTCAGTCCACTGTGCTGGACTGGCAGTAGTGTCTCTCATGTCAGGTGACTTTCCACTGAGAAGACTGGTTGATCAAGGACTTCTCAGTGGTGCCAGATATGAAACCAAGCAAGGACCCATTTGGGCTGGAGTAGCCATGCTAGACAGGAGCATCCGCCTCAGACAGGGAGGTCACCCGTGCATCAATAAAACACCAGTGACGATGGCGGAGAGCCACCAGTGTCTGTACTATTCATCTCAGTCTGCAAAAACATTGACCACATGGAAAATGCATAGTGGGAATGGTTCCTAAATTGAGTTAACTTCAAACCATACCTGGGAACTGACTGGAGGACACTAGCTGGCCTACATCAGAACCAGGCCAAGGATGATGCTACCAGTTCAATGGTAGGTATGAATGAATACTAGCACCCTGAAGAGTTTAAATACTGGCATAAACGTAGCCTGTATGGCACTTCCCATCCTCTGTCATTTTTTCCCCTGGGAAAGGGGGTCTCAGCAGCATCCCCCCCAGAGGCAGCTGTGGGCACCTCCCACAGACGCCCACTGCACTCCCCCAGGGCCACAGCTCTCTGCCACAGCACAGCTGACTGAGTTGTGTCAAGTAATGTCTTCGGTGAAGAATCTTTGCCTTCAGGGAGTGTAAAAGATGAGTGTGATTTCTGGAGGCTGCGGGAATGTCATGGGACAGAACTCTTTCAGACCAAAAATTATCATTGGACACTGTGTGTAGGGTTAGGGTTTAAAAATGAATTTGTATTTTATAAAACAGCTTCTCCTGCACTGACTTGTCAAATATTGATGTCAGGGTCCTGTATTTCCCATATTAGATTGATGATCTCACATATTCTGCTAAAATAAGATTTTAAAATCTAGTTTAGGTGCCTGTGATGTCACCAGGAAAAATATGGAAAATCCTAACCCCAATTTCTGGCTGAAATAGTAAATAGGATATGGTATTTAAATCTTTCTTTTAAGATGCATTTACCTTACATGCCTACTGGATAAACAACATCTGAGATTTTATACTGCGTTGGGATTCTTTGTGTGTTTTTTGGTAAAAGTTTGTGAACCACATTTGAAGGTACTGGGTTTTTTTCCCAAGACAAATATGGATGCCTGAATATATTGCTAGAGATTTCACTGAGGCAATTCATTAATATTCTGAGAAGAAAAAAGGTTAGTCAATGCTATCTTTGACACAAATGTCATGCAAGAGAATATAAGACATAAAAACTGCATATATATGCTTGATAGTAAGTTGGACACTCGGCAAACTAGTCAGAAGATGTAATTGCAGCAGGGTGAAATGCAGAAAAGTGGTCTGTACAGCCACAGCCTCATCACCCATGGGGACATATTATATCTGCCAGCCCTAATCCACTCCAAAAATCAGTGCTGAAAAGGCCAAATCCCTTCTGGGCTTTAAACAAAGAAATGAGATGCAGAAAGAGAACTACATCCATTTTGCAAGGATGAGTACTGGGTCATGGGTCTTTATACTTTTTCTTAAAGAAAACCTTCCTGAGATGGTTATTCTCATGAACAGCCAAAACAGACGTCCTTCTGACAATATAATTTGAAACTCCAGAAACATAGTTCAGGATCAATCCCCTGTTCACATACATACAATCTTTATTTACTTTGGTTTGGGGTTGTTTGGGGGGGTTGGGTTTGGGTTGGTTTTTTTTTTTCCCCGTTAAGTTTTTTTCTTAGCTCGGATTTTACAGCACTACAAGAGAAAAAAAAAAAAAACCTCAGTATTGATCCTTTAAGGTTAAGAACTTGGTGCACTTAAATTATTCTAACCCAGAGAGTTTGAAATTTATAGTCCCTCTTGAACCTCCCTGCCTCACCAGCTTCCTTGGGAGGACCCTGCTGCAGGCTGCACGCCAACTGCAGTAAAATTTAAAGAGGTGAGAGAGAAACTTCCCAGAAAATATAAACATTTCATGGAAATGAAATAAGTCTTCCCTTATAGGAACTCACCTCAGCAAGCTTTAGATAAATGGAAAGGTATTCAGAATTGTAAGTGGATATAAAGTGTGGTGTTTTAGATACATTTGTTTATGAGCAATGCAGAAATGTGTATTGTCTTAAGAGGGTTGAGTCAAACAGTGAGGCGCTGCCAGTCGCCCCCCGTCCTGAAGCCAGAGCCCAGGCTGCAGCAGCGGCTGGCCCAGTTCATGCCTCCCTCCAGGATGGATGGCAGCCGCACACACCTTCCCCCCCGGCACAAACCCCGCTTGCTGCAGCCACAGCACTTGAACTCATGACACCAATACACCCTGCGAGGGATCAGAAATATTCCCTGAGTTCAGAGATGGGAAACTCAGAATAATAGCAACGAGCAAGGTACTGGAAAGTGCTCTCCATCTGCATCTGAGGTCTCTGGCTGACACAACACAGAAGGCTTACGTGGCTGCACAATAACAACTGTGGAGAGAAATAAAGTGTGAGCATTAGAAGGGCTGTAAATTCCTCAGCCCCGCTCACTGAGCACCGGCTGCAAAGGCCTGCTCCTCTTGCAGCTCTCCGTGACCCACGTTTCCTCAGAAATCTCACCACATCCACAGAGGGTCTGAGAAGCTGCTGAGAGAAGGACACACTGGAAGCAAGAATGAGGACTCCAGAAGGGAACATTTTGCCTGGGGAGATGCTGGAGAATTCCGGTCCAGTGGTGGCTCAGAAATGCGAGGAGTTTGATGTACATCCAGTGCTGCTCTCTTTCTGAAGGTCTCTGTCATGACCTCAGAAGAAACCTGCCAAACACATCTAAATGTTGCTTTTCTGGAGATCCTTCTCACACAGCCAGTCATTCATTCCACAGTGACTTACGCAAAGATCATGGGTAAATACAAGGTGGGTGTGTGCTGACCCAGCCACACGGCTTGCTGCCCAGCACCAGGTGTTTGCTCCCTCCACACTCGACCCCAATCAGCAGCTTTTCCTTGTAAGTGGTTAATTGACCCCTAAGCGTACCCACAAGAAACCATATGTTCACTTCTGTACTTGCACAGCAATCACAGATAAAATCACGCCTTTATCAGGCTTGTCACATATAATAGGAAATATAGGAAAGGATGCATGGGATAAATCATGCAGTTCTACCAACTGTTCCCAAATTCTTAAAAACATTTAGCAAACTCTCTGCAGTTTAATCCTTCTAAGGTTTCCTGTGTCACTCAGTGAATTTTAACTCTATGCTAGCACTGCAGACATTGCTTATGTGGATGTGTTTCTGTGAAAATGAACATCAGCAAAAGCACAGAAGTGATGTTGCACTCCAAAATGCCACAGGTGCTCGGGATGTTTCTAATGCATAAAGCAAGGTAACTGCTGTCCTTTAGATGCCGAATGGGGATATCAGCTGCGGAAGAAGGAAGGCAGAAGCTTCTGAAATACAGATCAAGCCAATGAGCCATGCAGTTCAGAGACACCTGCTACTGAGATTTTGGAAGTTTCTGTCTAGGAAGGCAGCATGTCTTTGAAATTGAGATGGAAATTTTCTCCCTGCTTCTTCCACAGTTGGAAAAGCTCTAACTATTTTCCAGTAAACACACACTGTCAGTACTTTCACTCCTTGTCTTACCTATTTAGCTGTACACCTTGGGACAAGGGACTGCCTTTTCTTCCTGTGCCACAAATATCCAAGGATGCCTTCATCTTGGTCAGGGCCTCTGAGTTCTGCCTTTATTATGATTGCCACTTGTGCATTATGAGAGCTGATTAGGCCATGAATCCCATGTTAACAATGTAAAATAAAAAGAAGCAAAAAGTCACAAAGCCTGGCATTTCCACACATTGTAACTGACTGGAATGGTCTCTGAGGTTGGGTTTTCCTTTACCAGTTGTTTCTACAAAAACGTAAAAATCCATTTAGAAACTTAAACCCATGCAATACTTGTGCATAGGAAATACATTCTGTGAGTGTTCAGCTGAGATTTTTTCTAGAGGTTTGGTGGGTTTTTTCCTTTTTGAATGTTTGTTTCTTACATACCAGCCAACCTCAGACAAGTCCTTGCTCAGCAACTGAAAGCTGGCTTCATGTTTACTGACATCACTTAGAGTTTTCAGAAAGGTCTTTTTAAAGGAGTTTTAAGAGACAATAAGCAGAAAGCTTGAAGAAAAATTTGTCAAAACATACATATGGAAAGGAGACAGTGTCACCCCAGTCCTTCTGCATGAAAGTTTGGGGAATGACCCTAGGGAGAAGCATCACAGGCCATAAATCTTCATTTTAATCTTTCAGCCAAAAGCCATATCTTTCTAGTCAGCTAATGGCATTTTGACAGGGTGTGCAGCTGAATTTCTGTAAAAGTGAAGTAAGGGATACTGCAGGAAGATTCAGTAGTTTAGAGGCAAAATTCTTCACACCAGTGCTTTTGAAATGGGAGCACTAGTGTTGCAAGTCTGCTCTCTCAGAAAAGCTTTATTGTCCACAATTTATTTTAAAAGTTTTATGAGTGAAGTTATGGATCAGACAAGGATGTCATTGCTTTAGCCAAAAATAGACAGGATATGGACAAAGGGGTTTGCAGTGTCCCCATGCCCTCCACATTCCTCGTACTTTAAAATTTAAACCTGCAGCCTCCTTGCAATCACAGCGCGGTCCACAGCCTCCATCAGGGCTCTCTCACAGCCCTCCCATCAGTCCTCACCATATCATTAATTTGCATCCTGGGCCGCCTCCAGTTCTGCCATCCCCTGCACCCTGGACCACTGCCTCCCAGCGGTGGCACAGCCCACACATGCGGGTCTCCAGAAGAGACAGGCATGTTGCTTTCATGGCTTGAATAACCTGTACCTGTGTTGGCAAAATCCAGCTGAGACCTGTGTTGGATGTCTGACAGCCCTCCACCCCACCACTGTGACCTTCCCTGGGTAAAGGAGCTCTTCACCGCCAGGAGCGACAGAGAAGGGTGAGGACTCCAGTGCCGGCAGATGGGTATGTGGACACATGGTTATCAGGGGTCTGTTAAAGAAGAGCAGCCTCAGCACCTGGGCTACCCACAGATTCATGGCCAGAGCAGTACCTTTCCCGAAAGCCACAGACAGCCTGGTCAAGTACACTATTTCTCTTGGCCTTTAGCCCATGCTTATGCTTGTGTTTTTTCATTTTCTTCACCTTTCTGCTAATGAGATGGAGTAACTGGTTACCCTTGTGGGCCTTGCTGTACCCCCGGAGGGGTATCCTGCGAGCACAGAGGACTAGACATGTATGGGTTCTCAGGAACATGTTTTAGCATTTCTGAGAAGTCATCACTTACAAATTCTACTGCGAAGGCATAGGCAACCCCTGAGTGTGAGCATTGCATGAGAGGGGAAAGAAGCCAGGGCTTGCTGTCACTGTTTAATGTATCTGCAGTAGCCTGAAGGCATGCATGGAGGAGGCAGAGGGATAGCAGCAATGCTGCAGCTTCACTCTTTTTTGTGACATATTACATCCAGAAGAGAAAGAATTGCCTTGTAGGGAGCATAAATCAGGGGCTGCTTTCAGCTTTTAAAATAAGGTAAAGTTTGTATGAATATAATTATAGCCTCTGATGCAAATAAAACAAGATGTGACAGATACAGAAGGCTGCCACTACTAAGCTAATGCTATAAAACTTCATTAAGTGACTAGCATTTGGCATGAAGTTCAAAGATTTTACTCTCCTCTGACATTGATACTGTGTCTAAGATATCTCTTTTTAAAGCTTTTTGTTGAATTTTATACACTTTTTAAAACAATGATTAGTTAGAATTGCCTTGAGCTACATCATTTAAGCCAAATTTATTGATTCCAAAGTACCAAATAAGTTTCTTCAGTCACCAAATAACAATGGTATGCTCTTTGTGGTATTTGTTTCTTGACACTGATGTTATATTTTCATAATACAAACATTCTATTTTCCAAATCCGGACTATTTGAGGTTGTTATTTAACGTCCCTCTAAAGCCAGTCTTACTGCACCTGTCTGAAAGACTACTTCACTCTACATGTCCCACAGGCAAATACATGGAGTTTTTATACATACACACAAACGTATGTTCACCCAGCAGCAATGAAGAGTTCAGTTCCTCCACACCCCAAACAGCTCCTCATGGCTACGGGGACCCTAAGACAAGAGGAGCTGTCCTGATCTGCCCCCCAGCTTGGGATGTCCCCAGACCACTACCTTTGGAGTCTGAGAAGGTACACCTTTAGAAGAACTGCCATTTACATGTTCCGGTCTTCCCTCAACATCCTGACAGCCACTGTCAGAAACAGGACCACAGACTTCTGGTCCGATCCAGTATGGCTGGGCACCCCAGTGGTCATTAGTGCCTGGCTTCTAGGCAACTGCTCTGACCCGTAGCCTTTATTACTCTTCCCTTAGCAAGACACAGTCTCATATGTCTTTTCATGAAAGAACTGGTCTATAATGATGCATTTCAGAATCTGCAGCTTTAAATTCCAAAGTGTCCTCCAGTTTGGTTTTTGGGTTTTTTTAACAGACTGCTTTCCTTATGTGTGTAGCAGAGCAGTGTTCAAATACGTGGGCAATGTTCTCTATAAGGTGTGCAGGTTTCATAAATAGATATAGCAACATTATTTATATGTCAGGTAAAGCAGTTGGATCAGGTACACAATATCTAGAGGACTGTCCTGTCAAGAATTTGCAGGATTTGGGGATTCTGCTTCGCTCTCTGTTAGAAGTTACCCAACTGTTTCCCATTTGACTGCTCAGATACTCACCAAGTAATCAATCACTATGACCCCTCACAAAGATAACGTTTTGAGTAAGAGTAAATTATAATGACAAAGTCTCCAAGGGAGTATTGAAGTAAACTATAATTACAAAAGGTTACTATCTATGACACTTCCAGCTGCATATTCCTTATCACTAAGTCTCCTACAATTTGTAACCTTAATTTATACCCTTCTGGGCTACATTTATCTTATAAGTTGCCAAATTTCTCTGGTCTCACCCCTAAAATACTCAGCAATTAGGTTGCCTGATATACATTCTATGTTTTGTAAGGCCGGACGCTGTAAGCATCATAATCACTACTGTCATAGTAGTGGTTTAATAAGCAGGGATGCATAATTCACGTAGAGATGTGCAGCCATGGCTTGCATTGCTTTTACTTCAATAAATATTTATGTTGTTGGCACACATTTTCCTCTTGCAAATAGAGCATGGTGCTGGCTGCATTGGTCTACAGAAGTATCCCTGTGCCTCTCTTTAACAGTCTCTTGTTTTGTATGGTAGGTGACCTTTACATCTCAGGGACGTTGCACACAGGTGTGCCATACCATACCATGCCATGCCTCAGAAAGGTTGCTTGTAAACACGGCTATTCCCTGCCTGGGCTATGCCATCTGCATGCTTAGAGCAACACAGAACAAAGCACCAGTTTTTGCTCCCTAAGTAAGGGAGTTCTTGCTCTTCATCCTGGGACAAGTTGTTCTATGATCAGCTAATTTCTAAAAAGAAACCTTCCTTTTGTCACTTGGATGCAGCAATTCCCCACATCACTAAAGCAGATCTTTCCGTGCAGTGTCATGCATACACTTCAGCATCACTTCTGCTCTAGTAAATTTCTCTGACCCGTTAGAATGGGCCCTGAGAGCTACACACAACAGAGAGCACTTGCACAAAGCTGTTCAGATGAGTCACCCCAGAGGGGAATTAGAGTCTTGATGCCACTCAATGCAAATGCCAGCTGCCAGACTGGGAAGGGGGTGGCTATAAATCTCTGATCAGAGAAGACTAGAACCACAAATTGGAACATCCTGCAGAAACCCATCCAGGCACCCACAGGCTTGAAGTTCCTGCTCTGTTGCCTTTACTAGTGTTAACCCTAAAGCCAAACCCCAGAAGGCAGGTGTCTCACCTCAAGCTGCACAGTGTAGTGGATGCAGGGAAGGGTAAGAAAACTAGCAGCTTGCATGGGTTAACAGGCTGGCGTAAATCTCAGGTACAATAGGAGCTGTATTGTTATTGTTTTTCTTCCTTAGATCATTGCAGAAAAAGCAAGAGGAACATTACCACGTGCAAAATGGAGTACATGACATGAGATGGTCATACCAGTCCCTGCCATTCTCCTTTGTCTCTCACTATTGCAGGCCATTTAGTCTTTACCTCCACTGCAATTGTGAGAGCCATCTAAATCATAGCTGCTTTCACTCTAAGCAATATGACTTTCCCCAAGCCATTTGCTGTTTTGAGTGTAATAAAGTTTTGCAAAATGCCTGTTTTTTCAACCCCATCAAATAAGACTATCCAGTAACCTAATAATGGTCAGTGCCAAAGAGCAGGCAGTCTTCAGTATTGCCTGCTAAATGTCCCTCCCCATGCCCCAGCACCTATTCTGGTCTGAGATGACATCACAGATCTCCTGAAGGAATGAGAAACAGAGACAAAGAGTAACAATGGCAGCAGAGAACAGCCTTGGGCAAAGGAAAACAAGAATATCCAATGCACCTGCAGCATGACAGCCGGCAACAACTTGCCCTGTTGATGATGCCACAGCAGAAGCTCTGGGCCAGTGCCGGGAAGGCCATGTAGCAGCTGTGGTTCACACTGTTCAGTGAAAAAATTAATGCGATCAATTACTTTCCAAGAACGTCTTGTCTAATGAATCACTGGGCCATTAACCTGAACAGTTGAAATGTATATTCCCAATGTCAGTATTGCTTGAATAATCCCCAAGGGAATAATTAGAAACGCATCATGTGTAATGCATTAGTGGATCGTAATAAGTACAATGACTCCCTAGCATACTGTCAGTGATTTAGAAAGGAGTCAGTGGATGCAAGACAAAGAGGAAGAGACAGTGGCAAGGTAAATGAGTAGCTGATGTTAATACCTTGTTATGACTAGAGAATTTGTGTATCTCTTTAATGGCATTAAGACTGAAGATGTGAAGCAGAGAAGGAAGGAAGTTATTTAAATTCAATGGTCAGATTGTTTCTAGAAATGGGATTTAGTCCTCCCTGTGTCTAGCCTACAGTCTGACTTGCTCCCTTATTTATTCTAGACCCTGGTGTCTACATAATCCATACTTCAGCCATGGTACTTCATACTTAGGTTCCTTTCTAGTTAGCCAGTTATTTCCACCCTTGAAGCAACCCAAGCAGAGCTGGCTGAGTAATTCACACAAAGGATACTCCAGGCAGCAATTATGCATAAGAAAAGGCAAATTTCCCTGCCTCTGTCCAGGACAGGATTCTAACACTACCCTAAAAGCATTCATCCACCTTTGTGCCACACCACAATGCACAGAATGTTCATCCTCTATGCAATGTTTTAAAAATTATCTAACTGCTTGCATCTTTCACTAGTACAGAAATTACAATTAGGTGTTTTGGGAGTACAGGGCATCCAGAGGAGACATGACCAACTTCTCCAGAGTATGGATGGACATGCTCTTCCCCAAAGGATGCTAGCCATGAACAACACAGATGTGAACCAGTTGACATAATCTGAGCTAGATGCCAGAGTCCTCTTTCTGGCATGTCCCAGCAAATCACGGAATCATAGAATTTTCAGAGTTGGAAGGGACCTCTAGAGATCATCTAGTCCAACTCCCCTGCTGAAGCACATTACCTAGAGCACATTACTCAGGACTGCATCCAGGCGGATCTTGAAAATCTCCAGAGAAGGGGACTCCACAACCTTCCTGGGCAGCCTGTTCCAGTGCTCTGTCACCCTAATCGTAAAGAAGTTTTTTCTTATGTTTGAATAGAACTTCTTATGTTCCAACTTGTGCCCATTGCCCCTCGTCCTGTCACTGGGAACCACTGAAAAGAGTCTGGCTCCATCCTCCGTCAACCCACCCTTTAGATACTTATAAGCAAGAATAAGGTCTCCCCTCAGCCTTCTCTTGTCCGGGCTAAAGAGTCCCAGATCTCTCAGCCTTTCCCCATAAGGGAGATGCTCCAGTCCCCCAGTCATCTTTGTTGCCCTATTCTGGACTCCCTCCAGTAGGTCTCTGTCCTGCTTGAGCTGGGCAGCCCAGAACTGGACACAGTATTCCAGTTGTGGCCTCACCAGTGCCGAGTAGAGGGGGAGAATGACCTCCCTCGACCTACTGGCCGCACTCTTGCCTATGCAGCCCAGGATTCCAGTGGCCTTCCTGGCGATAAGAGCACATTGCTGGCTCATGGATAATTTACTATCTACCAGGACCCCCAGATCCTTCTCCTCAGAACTGCTTTCCAGCAGGTCCACCCCTAACCTATATTGGTGCTTAGCATTCTTCCTCCCCAGGTGCAGGACCCTACACTTGCTCTTGTTGAACCTCATTAGGTTCTTCTCTGCCCAGCACTCCAGCCTGTCCAGGTCACGCTGGATGGCAGTGCGGCCCTCTGGAGTGTAATACAAATACATAGGGAGATGGATACGATATAGCTATAGACATAGCAGAATGGTGCCTTAGTCTGTCTACCTCAGTTTCCCATCCTTATAAGCTATTATGGGTATTAATATTTCTATAGGTCAATATTAGGGACAAAGCTAAGCACTGTTACAGTCTGTATCCCTCCACAAGAGCTGGTAGGCACAGTAGGATATAGATAGGGGCAGCATAGGAGAAGGTATGTTTATGTGAAAGCTTATTTGAAAACGGGAAAATGTGGACAGTGACTGGCAAAACTGACTGACTGGAGGTAGCTTCCCACCTAATAGCAAGTGAGATATGGCAGCAAGATTCTATAAACCATGATGGACCATGAAGAGAAGTCAAGCAGCACACATTTGAGGCAGTGAAGAGAGCCAGTGGAAGGATGACTAGAGAGCTCAGGTGAAAATTATCTTTGCAGTTCAGGCAGGGGGACAGGAAGAGGAAGTCTAGAAAACCAGGCTGCAGTATTGGAGCAGAAAATGATGACAGCTTTAGTAAGAATTTTTAAATACTATATCAAGTTGAAACTAATTCAAACAACAAGTGAATTCCTACTATCTTTCCAGGTACTTACAAGTCTGTCTGTTAGAGCATCATCTTGTATCTGCTTTTTTACAGTACAAGGCAAATGATTTTCAGTCGTCCCATTTATATTAATTATGAGCCAGATGTAAAAAGTGCTGATCCCATGCCTGTCAAATTCATCAAACTATTCAGCAAACTCAGGGCTACAGCCTGTGTGCATGGAGAAAACAAACTCAGTGTTGAGGGACTGTTCTTGTCTCTCAAATATTTCATGAACTGTACACATCTGCTGTGTTTTGAAATGGTCATAGCAAAGTTCATTGCTGCTGAATGTGAGTACACAGTTGGATAACCAAGCAGCCTGGTAAAGAAGCCTTATCCCACTTCCTTCTCTCCCTCTGCCTTCACCCCTCCCCCCCCCAATATTTATTTAATTTCAGATCAAATAGATCAATATGATGCTTGAGCTAAAGCTTTAGGGCAAGCACCTGGCTCTGATCCTCCTGGTCCTCCATAACAAGCAGGATCTTAGAGGTTACTATAGGTTGATATAAAGCTAAACCTCAGAGGGAGTGCCAACCGTAAAGTGAGTTCACAGGATGGGGAACTGGTACTAGCTGAATGTCCAGGGCACATCAAAAGCTCTGCTATCAATGTTACTGGGGAAAAGAAAACAAACAAACAAACAAAAAAAAAAAAAAGGGAAAAAAGCCAAAATAGGGATATTTGTCAGCTGCTGAACTTTCACCATCATGTCTAGGGGAAAAGACATGTCCTGCCCTGCTCCACCAGATTTGCTCTGGAGTCTCCTGACTGCTTATCTCAAGATGATTAAAAATGCGGAGAGGTGCTGCTCTGGAACAATGAATACAACTTTTCCTGGAGCAGAAGGCCATGTCTGTGCAGAGCCTGGCCTCACAAGCTCCAAGGGGAGCGATGTGCCCTGGGCAGGGGGCAGGCTGACACTGCAGTGGACCATTATTGCACAATAAGGCAGGGGCAGGGGCTGGAGGATCTGCATGTCCATGGCACTAGGGGTCTGTTATTACAAAATTAAGAGAAGCTGGCTCCTCATAAAATCCCTTTGGTGGAAAAGCTCCGTTTACACACCTAAGACTGTGAGAAGACATAAATAATTCACTGCCCTCTATCTTTCTTACTGCAGAAAAGATTTCAGGTAATATTGACGTTGTAAGAACATAAAAAGAGAGATACTCATCCACCATCCACATTTTTTCCTCATAAGAATGAAGAGTACATTAAGTGACCTTCCTTTTCAATAGGATAAGAAATCTAATGCCAGCTTAAGAAACGTAAAAGTTGTTAGCAGTTATATATTACTGGCAACATATTTTACACTAGGCAGCTATGAAAAAAAGTCATAAAAACTGCAATTAAATGTCTGAACTGTTGCTATTTTGGAAATTAAAACAACACACAGTATCCTTGCTGCAGCTTATATTACTTACTTATGACTTGTGCACAGTTATTTTCACCAGTTTAACCATGCTTCTTTTCCATAAAAGTCTGCTGTTTATAGGTCCTTTGGGAACCCTGAAAATAACAAGATCTGTAATAAAAAAATTAATAACACTGAGACAAAACTCAAGTTAGAAAGGCTTTTTAGAGGACATTAAAGGTTCTATTAAAAAAACCCAAAACCTAAGATATTTGCAGAGAACCCCAGTGCTCTGTAGCAGGTAAATCCAAACTACCATGGCTGAGAAGTAAAAGAAGGTAAGTTCAGTCTTCGAGAGTGTCATGACTTTGTGGTTACTGAGAATACTACTAGACTCTCTGATGTTGCATTAAAGAATCTTGTTCTCTTGATAAAGTCATACACAACAATATGGGGTGCCAGTGAACATCAGTCATGTTTACATTATTTCTTCATATAAATTATTCCTGTACCTGACAAATTCTAAAGGTAGCACTGCCCAATTCACTAAGCAGATTCATTTAAGGTTACAAATATTCCAAACAGAGAGTATAAGCTAAGGGAGAGAAGGAAGGAAAATTATACAAATAAAACATGTTACTGAATATTTCCAGTAGAATGCTGGTAAAGTGCTGAATTCTGAACATCTGTGGTTTCAAAAGATAATGGTTTTCTCTTCCTTATTGCTCATAATTTGTCACATATTTGTCTAATTGAACACTGATGGGGGGGGTTGTATATAGCAGGACTACAGAAAGTTCTAAAGATTTTACTGTTTCCAATGGAAATGGTAAACTGTCTGATAAGGTAGAAAAGGCAGTGTTCAGCATATATTTCTATCCCAAACGTGAGAAAAATTCACCAAAAATGGTTATATTGATGGGAAGTGATGAAATGAATTTCATTGGAGTGAGTTTGAAGGTTACTAAAGAGCAATAATTTAAGTCAGATATTTTTAAATCAGCAAATCGAAATCATTTGCATCCAAGCATGCAAGAAGAAATAAGTAAAGATTGACTTGAACTTTCAATGTTAGTTCTTTCCAGAGGCCTTTGAACATTTGGCAGTCTGGAAGAAAATTAATTTTTATTTAGAAAGATTATATGAAGTAATCCAAGGGTTTGTAAGCCAGTAAAAGCAGTCTTCAGTTTCACCATTACTTTGACAATGCTTGAAAGGTAGACTTAGAATCAGTGCCAATAAATTTAAATTTATGGAGAATAATTCTGAGACTAATTCCATCTTTTTTCCATGTGGATTGCTAAGATTGATATAAATGCTGCTGAAAGAGGCTTCACTACAATAACTGAATTGTTATAAGACAAATTTTTAATTTAGAAACAAAAAAAACCTTTGAAACAAAAGAATATGCAACATGCAAATTGAACTGAAAATGGCTAATGGATAATGTCAAAATGTGTTTGTTAAGAGGAAACTGTTGCTCAGTAGGCATGGCTCTAGAAAGGAGCTGAAACTGTGGAAATTCAGGCTAAAATTGTCAGTGTTGGGCTTCAGACTTTCTTTTTTTCCTTTTACTGTGAGGAAAGCTAAGTAACTTATTAGGAGTTGTACTGGACTTTCCCTAACAGCATTGTTTTTCTATAGAGATTATGTGTTCTTACTAAAACAAACTCTTTAGTTCCAATGTCATGACTTGCAGAAGTCCCATGTCTTGTGTTCTGTGGGAGGTCGGAGCAGTTGATTACCACAGTCCCCTACAGTCTTTATAAATTGACCAAGAGACACGATTCACCTGTCCAGCAACACTGCTACCTGTGTTTCCTCTACTCTGCTGCGTATTTTCTTAGGCAGACATGTGCGTGTATGGTGGCCCTTCTGCACAGCAGTGCAGACATCAAGGACATACACTTGTCATTCATGTCACAAGAGTCCAAAACATTCACACAACAGTGATGTCAAAATACTAGCTTCTGAGAATAAACCTGCACATTGCAGCTTTCCCACCATGGAGTTTGCTTGAGCCGTTCCTCACAAACTCTCTCACTCAAGGTCCACCCTTGCTGCATCATCACTTGTTCCAATATAATTGGCTATGGGACTGCACTGTAAACTGAATCTTTGGAGTGACCTGGGTTAAAAGTAACCTTCTTTGAAAAATGTGTAAAAAATAAGTTTATTATCAGTAAATAGAGCCAAATTAAGATTGCAAATGAATTGGGTAATTCCAACCTGGGTACCTCTCAGAGGCTACCCAAAAGCTGCAGTGTTAGTTCCAGCCCTTTTATCCTGACACAAACTGCTCCTAGCACCGGGGTTAGCTAAGCAGTAGCAATCTAACAACTACTGCATTTGGGAAAAGAGGCAGAGATGAAGAGTTTTCGGTTTCACACTACTAACAAGCTTGGCTGACATTTGTGTGGGAGACTGTGGTATCTCTGGGATATTAACAATGACTTTCCCACAGACCATTAGTGCTTAATTAATCTACCTCTTTGCTGTTGATTCTAACCTAAGATTTCTGGATCTTTCTAGGGGTGTGGCAGGGGTTGATGCAAGCAAGTCAAATTATTTTGGCTGCTAATAAAAATTCTAACATTCGTATAACAAGTCTGCAATGATCACAAATCCTTATCTGCGTAGTATATGCAGGAGAAAATTGAGCAATCCTTGATGGGTCTTCTAGCATTGGACTTCGTGGCTATTCCTGCTGGAGATACTGTTGCTGCCTTTCTCAGGCTAGCAAATGTGAGCAGGATGTGAGACAGGAGCAAAGCTGGGAGGTATCAGTCAGTAGGTCTCTCAGTATGCCCAGAGGAACCAGGGAGAGAATGAGATGCACTTAGAGAAGTGCTGGAAGCAAAATCCACTTCAGGAATAAATCAGTGGCCATTACAAAATGAGAAATAGTCTAACTGCTCTTCCATCTCTCAACTGTTGTGGGAAACATGGGGCAGCTGTGGATGCATTACACATACTTCTTGTGTTTGAAGATTATGAAGATTTGTTACCACATCCTCCACTAGCTGCTGAAGCTAACAGCACTGAAAAAACAGGGAAACCCATGCTCTTGGTGGAGTGATGAAGGTGCAGCAGCGTAAAAACACTCCTGTCTCATAAGAGGGTGTGCAACCCTCTTTGTCCAGCCATCCTAGGGAAAAGGATCCTTCAGAACCTTGAAAACCATGAAAAACCCACCATACAAAGGATGGTGTAACCTGTTTAGTGGCTGGGTGGCAAGAGGAGCACCTCAGGGCATGTGTCTCCTCCTCTCCCAAAAATGCCAAGTGCCCATCCTGTCTTTTTTTGAAGCCAGAAGCAAACCAGGGAAAAAAAATCACATTTATGCTGGATCGTTTGGCGGCAGTCTGTGGTCAGGGTTTTGAAGGCTAGACAGATTCTATGTTTTATCCTTCATTTTTTTTCCTTTTTTTTTTCCCAGTCCTAGCCCTTCTTTTTAATCCCACATAACTACTCAAGTGATTAAAAATAATTACGTGAACTGATCACACTCAAAAGAGGGCACCATCAGAAGCCAGTTTTGTCTATTCTTGTGTCTTCGAGACTGTGTAATGTAAAACAATAATGGAAGAGCACTTTTGTAAAACGCACACACGAACTCCTTGATGTGATGGAAACAACTCTGAAGACAACATGTAAAAGCTCAGATGTGTGAGAAGTCTCACTCTGCAGCCTTTTAAACTGCAGACTTTGGTGTGAGATATATTTTAATAACTAAAACATCCTCTGCAAAGATGAAGAACGACTAATGGACTATGGCACACTATATAGCCATTAGAGCTGCTATTGTTATTTTTCATTATCCCAGCACCCAAAATGTGCCAGGCAACAAACAAATGTGAAAGAAAGTATTAACATACTGGTTACCTGAGGGAGAAAATTTAAGGATTGCCATACTAAGCCTGTTATGCAAGAAACTTTATATGATTTGAACTTTATGACAGTAGGCAATCAGAAGTACTTGCTAAATACTAATTGCACATGAGGTGGCCAAACATCTGGGTTTATAGTTTTATAACCAAACATTGCTGGCAATGTTTATATAGTCCTGCAGCAGTGGCATCCAAGACCTAGATCTCTGACAGTTGATCATAGAATCATCATGGAATGGTTTAGGTTGGAAGGGACCTTAAAGATCATCTAGTTCCAACCCCCTTGCCATGGGCAAGGATACCTCCCACTAGACCAGATTGCTCAAAGCCTCATCCAACCTGGCCTTGAACACTTCCAGGGATGGGGCATCCACAGCTTCCCTGGGCAACCTGTTCCAGTGCCTCACCACCCTCATAGTGAAAAATTTTTTCCTGAGATCTAATCTCAATCTACCTTCTTCCAGTTTGAAGCCATTCCCCTTCATCCTATCACTACATGCCCTTGTAAAAAGTCCCTCTCCAGATTTCTTGCAGGCCCCTTTCAGATACTGGAAGGCTGCTATAAGGCCTCCCCAGAGCCTTCTCTTCTCCAGAACCCCAACTCTCCCAGCCTGTCCTCATAGCAGAGGTGCTCTAATCCTCTGATCACCTTCATGGCCCTCCTCATGTCCTTCTTATACTGTCAGCTTCTATGGACTCATAGCAAAATGCTGGCACCGACAAAATTAAAAGATTAAATGATCACATGTTACTGAAACTTTCTCTTGCTTGCTCTCTCTAAACAACATTTTGTGTAGCTGAGAACTGCCTTGCTGCACAGCGAAGCAAAATGGTTAACTAGTGAACTGACATCTGGTGCTCCGAAAGAGCCAAGAATGTTACTGCAGAGGTCACAAGGTGAGTTGTGTAGTCCCCAAATAAAATGAACCAGGAGATTTCATGTACAGAGTATCACATTTCTGAGCATATTCTTGACATCTTATCATATACACATCACCACTGTTATAAATGGATCATAACAGCAGTTCCCTTTGAATGAGGTGCTTACACATACAGTATTCTTCCAAGAAATTCCCTGGTTTTGAAGAGATTTGAAAGCCATACATTTTTAAAGCAATATGCTCAACATGAATGAATGAGTCCCTGCAAGGTGTAGACAATGACTAACCAACGGAGACAAAGACAGTTATACAATTTCTCCCACCTTTTTATTTAATTCTTCTATTCTTCTACACACCTACCTGGCAAAACTGGCAGCAAGAGAGAAGCATTATCCGTGGAAACTATTTTTGGAATTATGAGGATGTAAAGTGTTCTTTGAGCTCTTAATGGTGTTTAAACAGGAGAAATATACTCCACATGCTGCAGAGCAAAACCAGCACATTGCAGCAAGCCAAGAGGGCACAGCCAGGGCTTGGTGTGAAGGTCTTGGCTGGCAATGACGATCACTGTCTGCTGCCCTTCGCCGGCCCTGCACCTCCCCATGCTCCATGGGTGCCTCTGTCTGTCCCACAGCAACAGCTGTGCCCCCATTAGTCCCCGAGCTAATGAAGTAACCAGTACCTGGTAATCAGTACCAGCAGTAACGCTACAAACACAAGGTGAAACACATTTTGGTTTTCTCATGGGGGAAATTTAAAGTAATATATTGGGTTTGCATTTGCGATGCACTGAGTGCAGAAAGTTAGATGTGCTGGTTCTGCTGATATATTGTAATTACCTAAGCTGTGATAATGTAAGCATGTGACTGAGCAGTTTGTCTTATTTAATATATGTATATAAATACTAGGCGGTTTATAACCTAGCTGCTGGAGACAGCCCTCAAATATAATCTAATTTCACCTTTCCTTTTGTGACTAATTGCTGTGCAGTCACAGCTGGCATTCATGAAGAAATGCCAAGAGTATAAAAACCCCTTTCTAGCCTGCTGATGAGGTGGCTGAAAAGACTTTCATTGTGTGGTAAGGAGGAAGAGAAGAGAGCACTCTTCTCTAATCAGAATAATGAAAGTAAAGCTAAGACTTGTAGTGCAAGATTATATTTTTCATTATATCAGCTGATACAATGGGGTCAGACAAGCTTCTGGCTACACAGGCCTTCTTCATGTCGGAAATAGCAGCATATGAGAGACAACACAAGAGAGAAATTTGAATTGGAGAGGAGAGGCAAGGTGAGGCAAAACCTTCTCCTCCATGTGATTCTGGCAGTTGGACACTGTGTATCTCATCTGACTTTCCTTCGCAGTGCCAGTTTCTTCCTAAACACTGCTCAGTGCTTGTCCTACCAGAAGCAACAGTTTCTAATATCTCTAAAGATGTGAAAGAAACTGTGGATGTTATTTCTTTCACTGTTTAAAATCTGCTAAGCACCTGCTAAGCATCCCATGAATTCCACAGGGTGACCAGGAGAAAATCCTTTCCTGTCCTCAGCTGCATTTGTTCTTATGTTATGAGAAAGGGTAAACATGAGAGCATGATTTTCTGTGGACTTTTTTGACTTATTATTACATTCTCTCTTTTTTGTCTCTTCTCTCAACAAAACAAAGTTATTTGCAGTAAAATTGAACCCTTTTTGTGGCTTGCCTCTGGACTCACTGATATTTGTATTGTTTCATTTTAAGAATGAAAAGTGGACAGAGTAGCCCTAGAGCTTGGATCTGAGTAATGCAATTATAATAGTTTTTAGTTTGTTTGCCCAATTTTTATTTACCACTTTTCTTTGAATGAGGGCTGCACTTTCTCTGGAGAATTTGCTCTCCCAAACCATCTATTCTCCTTCTTGCCAGCAGCTAAAATTTGTTCTCGTTCCTCTGTAGGTCTGAGGGCATGCAGGCGTCCTCCATTCACACTATCTGCACTTCCAGAGATTTTACTTTGCACTGACTCCACAGACTCACTTGAATGCCACTAGCACCTGGTGAGCACTCCAAGAGTGCAATCCTGGTCTGAACAACAACGTCTCTCTGTTGTGCTTTTGCATCTATTTCCTTCACTTGTAAGCCTTCTGTCATCAGCAGCAACAATGCCAAAGGCACCTTACCACCAAAGTAATGTTATATTTTCTCAAAAAGTATGTCAGTAGAATACTTCAAAGCCACATTTATTATAAAATTCATACTTGATCCCAGATATTGTCCCTTAGGAAGTTCATGTGTACTTGTTCCAAATTGTCTTTTTAGTTCAGTTGCTCTGTAACATTTTCTCTGGCAATCTGACAACATCTACTGACCAGCAGTGACTCTACAAATCAAAACAAGTTATTGATGGCTTTATGAGTTGTAGCTAAGAGACATCAATTCAGCTAAGGTGTAAATAGCCTTCATGGGCCTCATAAAGTCACCTCTAACATCTGCTCTGGTTAATGCAAAAGGATGAGGGAAAGCATCGTTGTTCCAAGCCCCCGTCACAGAGACAGGACTGGGGTACCAGCCGGCGATGACTGCAGTATGATAGATGCCCATTTGCACATGCCAATGACTACCCTGAGTGCTGAATAAATGCTGGAAAATGTGACAGAGCCATTTCAATAGAATGCCAGGGATCAGCTTTAAATTGTAACATGACTACTTTTCAGGCTTATGTAAGGGAGACTAGCTAGAATTTTACTCTGCTAAACATGCCTTTTTTCCCCATGAAACCAACAGTGAACCACTGAAGTTAAACTACGCACGGCAGTCTCCTTCCAACAGGTCTGAGTCAAGAGTGACCAAAACTCCGCATTTTGTGAGAAAGCAATGAGGATTAAAGATCGAAATCTTTCAAGTGCATCCATCCATCACTGGCATAACCAATGTTCAGCAAAGCCATTTTTTGTCAAGCTTGCTAGCTGTTTTATTCTTGCAAAAACATTTCCAACTCAGTAACAGTCTATACAGAAAAAAATCTTCTATATTGTTAAAACAATAGCCATGCAGGAAAATCTATTTTTCGAGCTGCAGTGTGGCAGAAGTCCTGTTGGTCATACCTGTAGTTTTACCCAAGGTGAAATGACTGGTTAAGGAGGCTGAGTGCCTGTTTTTTCCACCACAGTATACTCCATTTTTAACCCACTCTGGGAGTGCAGATCCCTTCCAGTGTTTTGGGTTTGTACTGGGAGCTGGTTCTTCATCACCACTGTTTTTTGAATATCTATTGTCAACGCTGACAGATGTGCAAGGCTGCCTTCAAACAATAACTGGAAATATTACTGGCATTATCTTGCATGTCAATGTCACTATCCAGTCACTTAACAATCACTCAAAGAAATGATATAAAATATCACTTTTTTACATAGATGAATAATAGAGTGTTTGTCAGTCACTTCTAGGCTGACTGAGCCCCTTTAACTCTCTGAAACCAGAGTCCTTTTTTTTTCTAAACCTCCCGAGAAAATGTTGACAAAACAGGCAATTTTCTGTAATTTCTCTGCAAGCTTCTGTCAGCAGGAGAGGCAGTCAGAGCCCGCTCATTTCAGATAACACCACAGGGTAACCTTTGACATCCACCCCCTCACTGCCTTCGGAGGCTCCTCTAAGTGCAACAGTTGTGTCTTTCAGGTTGCAGGATGCAGGCCCACAATTTGGGCTCTTGTTCGCTGAAGGCAGCCTTTGTTTCCCAGCTGACTAAGAAGCTCTTATAAAAGGGATAAGAAATGTAGCTAATAGCTCAAGAGTGGCCTAATCATCGGCTGCTATTACCCCTCCAATATTAGGGAGGATGACAGACCTATCAATAACAGAGCCCCAGGTGAGGTACAGGAGCTGATAATGTGAACTTTGGCTTGATCTTTGCTCTGCAGAGCACAGCACTTATTTGAAAGAGAAGCCAGCATCTATTTTTTTTCTTCATATTGTGCCAAAAATCATTCAGCTGAGCAGCTTTTGTTGTGTTTTTCTATCTTAAACCACACTGATTTGACCAATTTCATTTATAAGCAGAGATGAAAACTTAAGAACTCTCCTATCAGACCACATAAGCTGGAGATATGCACCTGTCTGCTTGTGTAAAATCAGGTGACATGAGAAGGCGAGTCTCCATGTGCTACTCATCTTCCTATATATGTGAGTGCAGTCCAATATGTACACAGATTTGCACACACAGCACACGAAAGCTAAACATACAGCAAACATCATAATGCCATCTTATGGTCATGACAAACTACAACACAAGCAAAAGCTACAGACTAGTGCAACTGGATATACTCTGGCTTAAAAACAAGGCTTGGGCACGCTGTACAGGAGTCTCTTTTAGTACCATATCATCTCAGAAGGTATTAGCCTGGATCCGGTCTCCATACATCCCAGTGGCCAGCACCACCTGTTTCAGAGGAAGTGCAGGAGCTCTTCATTAAGAGACAGGAGAGACATCATATCTCTCTTGATCCATATCCCCTAAGAGAGAAGGGACTTTTAGCAGTGGGAGGGGGGAGCTGAAGGTCCAGGACTGATGTGAGGATTAAGGGAGCCTGGGCAGAGTGGTGGGTGTGATGATTTACCAACCACTCTCTGGGGTGCGTTTTCTGCCCCCAGTCTAGAGGGGAAATTAGGATAGGCTCTCATCACCACAGGCTTAGTTCCAGTCCTGCAGAAATTGGTGGGAGTCCTTCTACTGTTGCTGTGTGCCTGGGGTCTGGGGCTGTAAGCAACTCTTGCTCAAGTAGCTGGTACTGGGACTAATTCACCTTTCATCATGACACTGAGAAACCCAGGCTGCAAACCACAGAGTCCTTAGCAGGCAGCTGCATACTCCCATTACGTTGCACTGAATGAAGCTTAGTATTTAGAAGAGAAACAGCTGAACAGTTTTTCTTCATTGTCAAACTAACTTTTTCTTGGTTTGTTTAAAGAAAAAAAAAATTTTCTCTTTAATCCTTTTCTTTTGAAATAAGGGAACCTTTAATATAGCCAAAGTGGATGCTGTTTTTAAACAGATCCAGTCTTTTGAGAATAGCTTTGTTTTCATCAGGTGTTTAACTGGAGTTTTGTTACTAATGCTGGACTTATAGTAGCTAAAGCCAATATAATACTTCCCCGAAATATTACTCAGAACTGCTTAGGCTAATATTTCCAAAGCCAGAATTCTTTAAAAAGCTAAGGGCACAATCTCAAATGGCTCAGAGCCACATACCACAAAGTCAGATGCTAAAACTTTTTTTACTCTAGGCAAGTTCTGTGTTCTTAAACTATTGTGGCAATTCTTGCATCAACTTCTGCTATGGCAGCCTTTTCCTAAGCATTGGTCATGGCAGTCTGAAAAGCGTAAGAATTTATAATCCTAACACTCATGAGAGGATGCAGTGAACAGATTGGGATCTAAACCCAAGGAAATCCGATCCCAGGAAGGAATAATCCCTTTGAATGCCAGCAGCATGCAAAGGTGAAGGAACCACCCCAGCTGCACTCAGGGGCCCTCTGCGATTTCCTGGCTCAGAAGATTAAGCAGTGCTCTGCAGAGACTACTTCATCCAGATACTGCTGCCATGGTCTGGGAGCACGAATCACAGTTGTGGTCTGGAAGATGCAGCGATTCCAGATGTTAAGGCTGCTGCAGCCAGGCCCTGCGCATTGAGCACCTCGACAGTCACAGCTCTCACTGGGCACGGCAGACCTGTCTTAGCAGAGCTAGCCCCTGCCTCAGGTCCCAGCACCAGACCCTCAGCAGGGAGCCAGGCACTGCCTGCTTCTTAGCTTTAAACTGGGCCGAAACCCTGGCATGTCAGAAAGGCTTAATGCACGTTCCCACAGCAGTGCCTGCCGCGCTGCAGCCCCCTGTGTGTCCCCGTCCCATGGTGTTGTCCTTGGGAATCGCAGCAGGCCTGCAGTCTCGGCTCGGCATGCACACAGCACAGCAATACACAAACAGGGTCTAGAGAGAGGTACTGGTTCTCTAGAACAAAGGGCGAGCAAGATGCTGACCATTTTGGCTGTGCTTTTCACATGCAGTTCAATCAACACGCATCCTGGCAGCTGCCACACCTTGTCCAGCCTGGGATGTGCACTTGGAACATCCTCCTCTGTCTGCTAAACTTGGTCTGTCTTCTGTGAGTGAGGCAAGTTTGACATTTCCATTGTGCTGCAGCAATGCTATTAGTTATCTAAACTACCCTCCATCCAGAAATGACAATCCAGCATATCTCCAAATTAGCCTTTTTATTGAAATCAATAAAGGAGAAAACACATGACACTAAACTATTTGGTGGCAGCTTTGTTATAAACTCATTACTGGAAAAACAGCAATTGGACAGACCTTTAACCACTGTCATTGATTCCAGCACAGCAAGAGTGATCTATGGAGTTAATCAGTGAAGTTCCTGCAGTTAGCAGTGTCTGTATGCTTTCCTGCTTAGGACTCAGCCAGGTGTCTAGAAAAACTCCCTGTGTACAGGACAGTCGTAAGCCAGGTACAAGTCTCACAAAAGCAAAAATTACCGCATTCCCCAAACAGGTTGGTGTTAAAGGCTGTATTTCATATTCTAGAAAAACTAGGGGAAAAAAAAGCCTTTGCACAGCCCGTAAGGTCCAGGAAGATGGCATATAGACAGAAAGAGCAGATGGTGCATAAGCAGCTCTCGGCACACTCCACATCTTCTGCAGAGATGTGCTTTTAAGAATTGAGCAGAAGTTTCAAAGGATGCATTCATACAGATGATTTTTGCAGGACTGACCCTTTCTGACCCTCACTGCCAGTGCCATGCCAAAAGTTTCAGCCCCTTGAACATTGGTGATTCCTGGGACTATGTACCTAAGGAAAGGTTAACATTGCTTTTTTTCCTCCAGTGACTAGACTTTTAAGTTCCATTTGTGTTCCTCGGAATTCCTTTTTCATCAAGGCTGCTGAAAGAAAAGAGACGGCATCAGTATTAATACAATGGTCTATGTCTCATTCCTGGTTTCATGACAGAATTTAGACAGTAAAACACTTAAAATAAGATTTGTTTCACAAGAAAGAATGAATTGAAATTTTGCAGGTATCCAGTATCTAAGAGCTTTAAAGACCCAGTATCTGATAACAAATTATTCTTGCAGGAGACTGGTATCAGTTTATTCCTAAATACATATTTACTCGCAGGCATTTGGCATCAAGCTGCTTCTTGATAATACCAGGATACGGCATGTGATGCCAAATCGTTTTTAACATTCTTTTTGGCTGTGGTTCCCCCAGATAAGCATCTTCTCATAAGCACCTGTGCAGTTTTAAAAAAAAAAAAAAACCAACAAAAGAAATTCAGACAGAAAGCAGACCCATTGTATAGGGAAGCAATATCTGAGAATAAGGCACACTTTTTGAGACAAGTGNCCCCCGAAAACCCCTATAACAACAACCACAATTTAGAACTGAATTTCAAAGTGCTTCCAGCCACAATTACCATTTACATGCAGCTGCCATTCACTGGCTACTGGAGCAGGATGGGACAGGAGAGCCAATCTCCCCTCTGCCTCTCCTCGTGCCCTTTGGCATCCAGCAGGCTTGCACAGCAGCTGGGTCTGGGCCTGCCCAAGACACGAACTTTGCTCATTGCCAGTGATGGGCAGGGCATGATGCATTTGCCAAAGACACCATCTTGACAACAAAGATGCATGCTCCCCACGACTGCTGTATTAAACCTGAGCTAAAGTGTTTTTCTACTTTATAGATTTTTTTAATGGATTTTCCCATACAGATACTAACTTCTTTTTACAGATTTTTTTGAGGATACTTTAATTCACCCTAGGGAGAATTTATTCTATTTATTCAAATGAAAATGAACTATTTCCCTTGGGAACTTTCTGCAGGTTTCTCCCTAGGATGAAATTCACTATTTTTACATGAAAACAAAGTTAACTGTTGCCAAACTTGTTAGGTTTGTTTCTGTTTTACAAAATAACTATTTTACATTACAGTAATAAATAGCATTTTTTCCAAGAAAAACAGCAAGCAAATTGAAGCAAATGTGAGAACATATACTTGCAAAATTTTCTAGAGACCAAAAGCACTTCAACTTTCTTATGCAGGAATAAATGCATATAACCTCAGAACACTCCGCTCAGAATGCCCTTTGCAGCGATATGGAAACTAAAGCAAGGCAATTTTTTGGACCAAAATTTTCCAGGAAGATTTAATCTATTTCATGGACTAACAAGGCACAGCCCAGAATCATAATAGTAACTTTTTTTTCTCCCTGTAAACAAAAAAAATGAGTGTCAACAGCCTCCTGTGCAAGGTTTTTCACAGAATTCTAATCACTGTCACATAACTGAAATTTCTTACCCATTTGAAAACACACTAAACTACACCAGCTACACCAGTTGCTTTAGCAAGCCAACACACAAAACCAAAGTTACAGGTATTCATGTAGCCACACAAAATTGCCTCCAAAAAGAGACTAAAGATGATAGTGGTATAATAGGAAAACATGCAAATCTAGAAGCAACAGCACAGTGATTTTCAGCTTCAATTATCTCAGCTAGTAGACGTGCACGTGCAAGAGCCCGGCTGTTCCACATAATGAGCTTCCTCAGCTCATCAGTCTGCGCTGCCACACTCAGGGAAACCTGATAAGCACAGCAATGGCACAGCCAGCTGCACACCTGTGGAAGGTCAGCAGTAATTTCATGTCCACGAAGGCAACACTCAAGAGGCTGGCAAGTTGTTCTAGGACCTGTTTCTGGATAGGTTTCAAAGAGGCTTATTCAGAACAGCCACTGTTTATGAGAGGGCTTTGCAGACTCATTCTGTGTGAGCATTTTAGCTGCCTCAGCTTCCCCATGGCAGAAGACTATGGCAGCAGGAGTCCATCACGAAAACTGAGAAAGTTTTCAGCTCCAGGTTCCTGGAGCCAAATTTTCAGCATTCATTTCAAGAATTCAGTCCGAGGGAGGGAGTGCCAGACTCCAAGTGCTCCACTAAAAACTGTTCACCTATTTTTTCACATAACCTTTTAATGTGAAATCTCTACATGGACGATGACAGCTCTGCCACAAGTTACAAAAGAGCTGCTCCCTGTTAGCTGCATCTTTGCACTCTCATTCCTCCGCTCCACGTTACACACCAGACATGCCGGCCACCAGGAGAGCCCCTGCAAGGGTTTTTCAGCTTATGGTACAAGAAAACCTTGCTCCCAGGCCATTCCATACTTTACTGCAACTGAGGTAGAGGTACTTTAGTTTTCTGGTAGCAACAGCAACAGATAGTCTCTTACTCATATGTCCTGTGCTGAGAAGATTTTTTTTTTCCTCGTCCATCTGTACCTTATACTGTTCCTTCTTCAAATTTTCTCCTTTCATATCCCCTGGCTTGAAGCCCACTTTCAGTGGGATTATTGTTTCTTCTTGACTCTCTGTCCTGAAATGTTACTAATTTAACAGATTGATTCTGTACATCCTCAGTTCCCACTGATGAAAGTTGCAAGAACTTAGGTCCGATCTGCATCAGACTTTTAAACTGTGAAGTGCTCTGGGGTCCTCTCGAATCAGAGCAGATAGACCATATCTGATAATACCAGCTCCTGAGTGTCCTTTCCTCACGCAAACCTGCAAAACTTACAATGGAAAAGAACTTTTTCTTCCTACTTTTTCCTTGAACTGTCAAACTGACCTTGTTGCTGAACATCAGTATTTGGCAGATAGGAGGTCAAGTAATTTTTTCAGAGCTTTATTTCACGCCTGAAAGGATGTGACAGGCAACTAGTCATATATTGGTCCAATATTCCCTTGGATATCTGGAAAATTTGGGAAAGACTCAGAGAGTTCCCAAGGTTAGAAACACAGCCAAGAGCAGCATACTGTACATCTTGTTGAACAGTTCCTGAGCTATACATTTTGCTTTAAAATTATATCCTGATTTTCAAGTTCCAGAATAGTGGTTTCTGGGACACAGTTTGGGGGTGTCATGCTTTGATCCCTCACTCAGTTCAGAGGAAAGGAAACAAAAGGCAAGGAAAGGATTTTGTTAAATGGCCAAGTCCCCCTTATTCCCATCATACTGCAGAATCAACTACATCCCATTTCAAAGTGAAAGAGATACTGCTCTGAAGTGCACAGACTGAAACCTTGATTTAATATTGGAACAGGATAATGTACTTATTGTGGGAAATATAAAAATGCAAAGCTTAAAATAGCTCATACAGTGCGCTACAATGTGAAATGTGGTCAGATATAAATAAAAAAAAAAAGTTCTGAAAATACAAATGAGGAGAAACATACAGATACTGTGTATTCCAAAACTTCTAAATTTTGGTCATTGCATGAATTTTTATCATCGATCCCACATCCAGCAAAATTAGATTTACTGTCCTTGCTTCTTATGAAATTACACAGAGGCTGCTGCTTTATTCCTCTCCAGGACAGTAAAAAGCAATAAAATTCTTGCAGATTTCGACAGCAGGCAATTCAATAAAAGGCTATGTATATTTTATAAGTACAATAAAGAGAAGTCTATAGCTGAATCATAAATGGGGTTTTGTTTGGCTGGGTTTTGTCTGTTAGCATCCTTGTTGGAGTCTGTTTTCAACACAGGTTGGTCTTCTCAACAGACAGCCTTCCCTTTTTGGGGAGAAGAAGAATGAAATTTATACCTTTATAATGTATTATTTAAGTTTTGCTCAAGGGATTTTGCAATGTGTGTCTGTTTAAAATTTAAAGGTGTTGCGGAACTCAATACTTTCCTGTTCTTGATTAGTGCTATAAAATTTTACATATAATTTTTGTTACATTGTAAAGTGTATCTATCTTATCATTGTAGCATTACCTTTTTTATGAGCAAACAATAAATATTTGATACATACATAATTATTTCCTAGACTTCCATCAACACTCAGATTTTCTTTTTAATTCTGCAATAATATAAGATAACATGGAGATTAATGGATTGGTGTATTTCTGAACAATAAAGCTACAACAGATTTCGTGACAGTGCCTGTCTGCTGAAATATAAAATTTTATACAAATGTAAAACACAAAGTTAACAACATGCAAATGAACTGGCCTGCATAATTACATATGTGTAAATTTTTTCTTCTCACTTGAAGAGAGAAATTTTAAAATTATGAAGAAGCTGGACTCAGATTAAAGAAAAAATGTGCTCCCTATTTCCAGTCTCTAGGACAAGTCCTCCAGCACTGAAAATCAGTAAGAGATTTATCTAAGCAGGGAGTGTGACATCAAAACCCAAGTTTCCTGGAGAAGGAAACTTTTCTATGCATCTACATAGAATCCACAGGTATCAGAGGTTGCTCTTCTGCGTAGTTTGCTCGTTAAAGTCTGACTCATATATCAAGGTACTAACTATTGTCACCTTATTAGATTAAATAAGGTTACAAACTTTCAGAGTATCTGAACACTATGGGATAGACCTAAACACATTTTTTCACCATCATTGCACAGCTAAAGCTGTTGTGCTTACTGTAAGAATTATAAATAAAGGTGTTTTGTTTACCAACAGAAGGTGATGCAGAGTATCTCTGTCTCAAAATCAAAATAAGTATGCCTTGGAAAGACACCTATGTCAGCCCATCAAATGTCAAGGAAGAATTCCTTGACTTATGAGAAAATTATATTTCTCATTATAACAGAAAAACTGTGAAACCCACCACCTTAAAAATAAATTATTTAAATGAATCACAGCAGGGAGTATAGAGGAGGAAAAAAACACACTACTATAAAAAAAGCATTCAAGGCAGAAAAATTATGGTCTCTAAGCTTAGAATGATCAAGACGTGAGTGGGGGAAAAAAAAGAAAAGAATGAGAGCTATGGACTCATGTCATATTTCTGTTTCCAAATTGTTGGTGATTTGAAACCTGCTCCTAGATACCATCCATATCAGACCCTGTACTCAGCCCTTGGCAAGTAAGTGCTAAACCCTTCCTAAAATAATTGCAGCCTTCTGCTTTCTGCCAAAACCTAATGATAAAATTCTCCTTTGGCATTGTCTTTTTGCTATTTCAAGACGTGTAATCTGGTTACCGTATATTTCTATACGTTTGTGACTTTGCTAGTTAAATGTTAGGGCATTTTATATCAGAAGTGTTAGACCTAATTGCTTTTCTTCTTTCCAAGTCATTTTTATCCATCCAAAGCAGATATACCATCGAAAAAACATTGAGTCACTGGGTCTATACATGTACTGGCACCTACATACCGTGCAGGACAGCAGTGGTTCAGGCCCAAATACAGGACTGTGGGCTTTGCCTGAACATCTCACTAGCTTGCCCAAAGAAGCAAATAAAACGGAACAATTGAACCTATACTTTGATAATTAGAAGACTTTTTTACAACTTAATTAAATTTTAAAAGCATAATAACTGATAAATGGCATTTCAGCCCACAGCTGATGCACTGGGGGAAAAACAAGAGGACCTGGTCAAAGAATGGCGACTGCGTTGAAATTGCTATCTTAAACACAGTGCTGGGCACTGGGATACATCACACACCATCTCCCCAGGGCAGGGGTTCAGTTTCCTCCCAAGGATGGTTCTTCCACTCTCCTCCGAGAGAGGACAGCCTGACTGCCGGTGCAGGGACTGGGACGCTATAGACTGGCTACAGTTGTACACCATATGCCCTCAAGTACCGTTGCAGAGCATTTATACAAGTTACAAAGTCCTGCAGACATAAGAGCTTCTATCATTTCAATTGTGCTAGCACAAACACACCTTTCCCAAAGGTTTTCCCACTAGAGATGTCAATGCAGGATGCGGCTGCTTGAGAGACAGCTGTTTCTATTCCCTTTTCAGGTAGAGAGTTGGGCAGAGAAAAACCTAATGAAGCTCAACAAGGGCAAGTGTAGGGTTCTGCACCTGGGGAGGAATAAGCCCATGCACCAGTACAGGTTAGGGACTGACCTGCTAGAAAGCAGCCCGGTAGAAAGGGACCTGGGAGTCCTGGTGGACAACAGGATGACCATGAGCCAGCAATGTGCCCTTGTGGCCAAGAAGGCCAATGGCATCCTGGGGTGCATCAAGAGGTGTGGGGCAAGCAGGTCGCAGGAGGTTATCCTCCCCCTCTACTCTGCCCTGGTGAGGCCGCACCTGGAGTACTGCGTCCAGTTCTGGACACACAGAAGGACAGGGAACTTGTGGAGAGGGTACAGCAGAGAGCTACAAAGATGATTAGGGGACTTGGAACATCTTTCTTATGAGGAAAGGCTGAGGGACTTGGGTCTTTTTAGTCTGGAGAAGAGAAGACTCAGAGGGGTTCTCATCAATGCTTACAAATACTTAAAGGGAGGGTGCTGGGAGGATGACACTAGCCTTTTTGCAGTGGTGCCCAGTGATAGGACAAGAGGAAATGGGCACAAACTTAAACATAGGGAGTTCCATCTGAACATGACGAGGAACTTCTTTACTTTGAGGGTGGCAGAGCACTGGAATAGGCTGCCCAGAGAGGTGGTGGAGTCTCCGACTCTGGAGACATTCAAAACCCACCTGGATGCCATCCTGTGCAACCTGCTCTAGGTGACCCTGCTCTGGCGGGGGGTTGGACTAGATCTCCAGAGGTCCTTTCCAGCCCCTGTGATTCTGTGTAAAATTTCCTCAGAAGAGCAAAACTTAACTTTCACTAGAAGGCTGGTATAGAACCGGACTCAAAGCTCTCAGCCCTTCCCTGTGACCGAGCAGAGGAATGAAGGAGCCTCCTGCAGCATCTGGGGAGTGGGGCATCCAGCTTCCCAAAGCCTCTGCCCAGTCCCTGAAACACTGGTGCGCACATCAATGGTTTTGTATGGCGTAAAAAGGTATAGTAAAACATTTCCTTAGCTATAGTGTTTTCAGCAGAGGATTTTTAGGCTATAGAAATGCCCCATGGAATGCCTGAACTTCTACCTCTTGGAACTGCAACTGCCATAAACCTTGCCCAGTCTGATAGTGAGTATCTAGCAGAGGCATCGTCTGAGCTGGGGAGGGTTGTGTGGATTTGCAGTGGGTCTCAAGTTACTCATTTTTACTGGACCAGCTCTTACAATGATTGCTTCAAATTCATTCAGGGTTTTTATAACCCCTTAGAAGTGCACGTTTCCAATACTCAGACATGGATATGGAAACAAGTTGATGATGGCATTGTTACACTGAATTCCTTCTCATCATCAAATTTACCTTGGTTGCTGTTAATGCTCCACTGCATTAAACAACTGGTATTCAGTGCACCTTAAAAAGCCAGACACAAGAGGAGTGGCGAACTGATAAAGCCATGTCCTAGCAAGAAAAGGAGTGGAAAATAGGGAACAAAACACAAATAAAAATTCCTCTTCTATTAGCAACAGCCAGTCCATCAGTAGGTACTGTATGTAAGCCATGAAATTATTTTCTTCAGGGCACTGATGAAAATGTGGCAACATAGATCCAGTCTGCCAGCTCAATACACCTGCCCCGATACAAATGAAACCTTCCGTGCCTCTAAAGAAGTGCAATAGTACATGCGGGTCCTGGTTTGAGGTAAAACAGGACCAATTTTGTTGAGTAACTTTACTTTTTAGCTAGGCCTCTTCTAACTGCTGAAATTAACAGCATGTTGTGCAGAAAACTGTTCACTCGCAGAGTGATAAGACCCATGTTTATAGTTGATGCCAAGGAATGGTATGCAGAGAGGCTCTTGCTTATACTTATTGCTATAACAACCAAGGCCACCCAACTTTGTTACTTGCCCGTTGGAGGGTCAGAAGCAGAAAAGTGTAGAGGGGTCACACCTGCGGGGAGGAGCGGACAGGACAGGTGACCCAAAACTGACCAACGGGGTATTCCATCCCATCTGCCTCATGCTCAGTATAAAAGCTGAGGGATCAAAGGGTCAGGTTTCTCTTTCTTCAATGGCTGGCGTCCGAGGAGGACTCTGTTCGTCTGCCTTTGATCCCGATCCTGAATCCAGATTCGGAATCCAGTTCCTGTCCATCACTGAGTCCAGTCTGGGACTTCCCCAGTGCCTGCTGGTGATGTAATTGTCATCCTGGGAGCTTGATACAGTTTTGGATCTATTTAATTATTTTCTTTTCCTTTTTCTTTTATTATTAATATTTCATAAAAGTAGTTTGGTTCCTCTAAACTTGTCTCTTTTCTCTCTATCCCTCCTCCCTTTGAAATGAGAGGTGGGGGAGAGCATCTGTCTTTCTGCCTGATTGGGCCAATCCAGCCCAAACCATGACAATGCCCTTCTTTTCATTTTGTAATTGTACATGAATTGCCTGTCTCAGTTTGAAAAGAAATGGATCCTCTGAGATGAAGAACTGTCCATAATGACTGACACCTCCTACCAACGGACACAGCTTCACAGAAGCACATGATTTTTCCCTACCTAGAGTTCAGCCATGGGTCTAAGTTCCATTAACTAAAGACAGAGGTAACTGATTTTCAGCCCCACTATTCTCTCTCAGCAATGTGAAATAACGTCGGTGCAACTGCATGCCAGGATATGAAGCCCTAACTCATAACTCACAGAGAGTCCAACTTACTCCAGCAATCTATGCCAAGCAACTAAGAATTTTAAATCAGACTTCCATTCTGGGAAAACTAATTCGGGGTGGGGATGTCTTGTTTTTATTATTAGCTTCAAGGAACACTTATAAAGGATTTGTTTCTGCAATGAGAGAATTTAATGAGTATTTCCTTTAAAGAGCTAAGCAGTTGGCAGTGCTATTACACAAAAGGAGTATTTCAAGTATTTGGCTTTGGAGATCACAAGCATCACACTTCAAAATAATTTCTTTTGTATAGATATAGTGTTTCTATTTTCCAGTAGTAAAAGGAAATGTGTTACATTATTTTGGGATGCTTTCAAACTACGCAAAAGCAAAAATTTCCAACTGTTCAATTCAATGTCAAGAGTGGCCAGATGGTGCCATGTGGGAATAAAATAAGGGTCCCCTCAACAGTACAAGCTTCTGGGATGGTGCAGCCAAAGCTCTGGGAATGGCACCATCTGTGGCTTCCTGCTGACCTCAGTGGGCCCTGGAGATGTGTGGGACCATCGGGGCTCAGCACATGAGCAGCAACCAGGCAACATCCCCAAAGGCTGCTAACAGCAGGAACAGCCAACGGGCAAACATTCTTTTAAATTAAGTTCATTCTTCTTAAAAAAATATGACGAGAGAGAAGCTTATGAACCACCTGCGGCCTCCGTGCAATTGGTATTCAAGGAATAATCAGTCTGTAAGTTGGGCCAGCTATTTTATCTCTGCAGAAGATCCTTGGTAAGAGGAAGAGGACAGCTGGGTTGCCAACCAGCTTTTCAGTCAGCGTTCTGCTTCTTGCCCTCTCAGTGCACTCATTTAGTAAGCACCAAAGAAAACAAAACCAGCTACCAAAAGCATCCACAACAAAACCAGCGTGGATGGGAATCTGACATATTTATCAAACATCCAACTTTCGAAACAGATGAACAGTATTAGCACTGCATCCGCCAAAATCAGGAGAAAGGAGGGAGGCCAAATATGTGCTGTCAAATATGTAAACTCCAGCACCCCTAGCTATGAGCAAACCTCTTCAGTTGGACCTCTTAGCACAAACATCTCGCTAAATGAAGCTGCATTTTTGTGTAATACTTTACAATTATATTATTCCCATTTTAATGCTGATATTATAACAACTACTGGTTATAACAACCAATAGCCTTAGGGCCCTTGTTTGTGCTGCAATTAAAATGCAAAGTAAACTTTGACATGCTAGTAACAGGTAATAAAATTCTAGCATTTGGTTTGGTATCCATGAGGCTTTTATATTTTTGTCATGGCTGCAGATTTCAAACTGAAGCTTCACTATTTACAGGTGTCTGGAAACACCAGAAAGTGCCAAAAATGGTAATACACTTGCTTATATTCAGGAGTTTGATCCAAACTTTTATTACCTCAGGAAAAAGCAAAAAATACAAGAAATAGTTAATGCTGTTTCCATTTGCTTCCTTTGTAAAACAGAAATTTTGATTTAATAAAACAGCCTTGACCCTGCAGCTCTGCTTCTGTAGTCAGTGTGATTATACGGTAACTGCAGAGCTGGCCACATGAAGGAAATCCAAAATGCTCTTCAGGCCATGCTCACAGTTCATCATAACTGGCAGTGCAGGCAGATTTTAACCTTTAAAAACATTATTTTTTTTCTGAAGAAAATACAGGAGCAGGAAATCAGAAGAAGCTAGCAAAAGTAGCTGTTAATTCCTCAAATCTTGCAAAGTAAATCATTACAGGAGTTCACAGCACAACAGTTCTGACACTAACACA
The DNA here is from genome assembly GCA_013397275.1 of Burhinus bistriatus. Lineage (NCBI taxonomy): Eukaryota > Metazoa > Chordata > Aves > Charadriiformes > Burhinidae > Burhinus > Burhinus bistriatus. Next base: position 193,848 of record VYXH01008362.1, on the reverse strand, counting down.
AGAAGTGAGTGCTGTCTGTCTTTTAACAATATAGAATGATTTTGTCCGTATTTCGAATCATAATCATATATTCCTCATACTACAGTACCCTTGTCCCACTTACTCCATCCACTGAGTGTGCTGCAGCCAGCTGCTGTGTCTTGCATCCCTTTTTCAACAAATATTTGGGCACGAACATCCTTTGTTTATTCATTACTTGGCACTATGAGATCCTGAATCTAACAGGGACTGACAGTGCTAATTCAGTGTAAATGCTGAGCCAATATAGTATTTCAGATCTTTCATTGACAGCGTTATGCAAAAAAGCAATGTAGTACCCATTGCTTAAACTTAAAGAAAATACAAGACTTCCTGACTGGCAAAGAATCAAGTGGGACAGAGGATAATGTGGGTTTTTTTGAATCATGTTTAAGATTCTGTATCACATAAATGTAGAAAGAGAGATTAAAAAAATCTATCTAAAGAAGAGAGTCTAGTAGCTTCCAATATTATGAGGGCAAAAAAGAGGGTTTGATTTTATATTCTTCACCATGATCTCAGAATTCTACTCCTTAGTTCAGAGTTATATCAGACGTATCCCATTCCAGCTGGCTTCTGTTCGACAATGCAGAGTCAGAGTCCATTTCAAGGAAAGGATGGGAGAGGAGTCTGGCAGGTGAATAATCATCAGCACCTGACTAATTTAGAAGAGAAGGTAGCAGGAGCTTTTAAGAATCGCACTGAGGTCCCAGTTTGCAGTACGAACCTGGCATTAGTCGGGATATCTTCTGAACCGTGAGATTTGCTGGTGTGGGCTTCCCATTGGGGAACTGTGGTGCTGTTGTGACCAGAAGATGGAGCTTGTTAAGTCAGTTATCAATTGCATTTGTCTTGTTGACTCTTTACAGAAATCTGACATTTAAAAAGTGGGGTACACGTTTGGTTTCCTATCCAAATGCTTAGCAAAGCCACCTGGCAGGCCAAGAAAGGTGCAGAGTTAATACTATGGTAGTCTAGAGAGAAATTCCAAAAGTGGTTTGTGCAATGTTAGAGTGGAAATTAGATTACCCTTGTGGTAACACTCTGAGGCTGTACCTGAACAGCTTGCCTACCAGTAGAGGGTATTGACTCCCATACCAGGAGCAAACTGAATCTTCTTTCCTCTTGTCTGGGCGTTGAACATGCAACAAGGACTGCCAGGGCAGCCAAGGATGTTTCTATGGCTCTTTGTGCTGCTGAAGGTTGGGCTGAGTTCTTTTCTGTTGTGAGTTTCTTTCACATTGGCTCTATGCATCATTATTCACTTTTTGCAACACTTTGCATTTCTAGCCATAGGATCGCGATGTCCTCTACACAGGCTAAAACATAGGCTTCAGTTAGCTGTTTGCTATTTCATCTCTCAACTACAGTTTATTTGTCATCTAAAAAAAACCTATGGAAGGTGGCATAGACTTGGTCTTTAACAAATTAAGTATTTTCTGCTTGTAAATAAGGAAAGAAGTTTTTTGCTTCTGTAATCCTGGTGAGGCTGCATCTGGAGTACTGCATCCAGTTCTGGGCTCCCCAGTTCAAGAAGGACAGGGAACTTGTGGAGAGGGTACAGCAGAGAGCTACAAAGATGATTAGGGGACTTGGAACATCTTTCTTATGAGGAAAGGCTGAGGGACTTGGGTCTTTTTAGTCTGGAGAAGAGAAGACTCAGAGGGGTTCTCATCAATGCTTACAAATACTTAAAGGGAGGGTGCTGGGAGGATGACACTAGCCTTTTTGCAGTGGTGCCCAGTGATAGGACAAGAGGAAATGGGCACAAACTTAAACATAGGGAGTTCCATCTGAACATGACGAGGAACTTCTTTACTTTGAGGGTGGCAGAGCACTGGAATAGGCTGCCCAGAGAGGTGGTGGAGTCTCCGACTCTGGAGACATTCAAAACCCACCTGGATGCCATCCTGTGCAACCTGCTCTAGGTGACCCTGCTCTGGCAGGGGGGTTGGACTAGATGATCTCCAGAGGTCCTTTCCAGCCCCTGTGATTCTGTGATTCTGTAATTCTGTATCAAAAGAGTTCTTGATGGATGGCATGAGCAGCAGAACAGTACCTGACATTGCTTGTTCCAGAAGCATATATAAAAAGACTTTCCAACAAACTACTCTTTTTTTTTTTGGTCTTTGACTCAGAGCTGAAAGTGTTGGCATCTGCAGCCAACATCTGGAATTTGGTCCAGAACAGCTGATTCACTACTTGTCCTGCAAAATCATAAAACATGACACACTGTATAAACTTAAAGGCTTTTAAGGCTTCTTCATATTTATGTTCTGATTTTTAGAAATACTGTTAATTCCTCATAAATTGGAAGGGGACTCTAAGATTCCCCATGGACCAACCTTGTGTTAGACAAATCCAATGACAGTAAAACTCGAAGCATAGTGGTAGGGTCAGAGTGTCTTAGCCTTGTGTCTTTAGTTGTTTAAGTGCCAAGTTAGAAAAAACATCCATCTAGCTGGTAACTCTGAAGAGTTTAACTCTGATGCCTGACATAGTGAGGATCTTGTATTTGCCTGCTGACTGTTTCTAAACTGGGGATTGAACATTGCCCTCTACCACCAAGAGACACAATTAGATTATCAGGGTTTAGAGCCTGCCCTGAGATCGCTCAGGAAAATAATTGCAATCTCACAAGCACTGTATGTAGGCATATGTTCTCAGTCAGCTGAACCCACAATAAGTTTCTGTTCACACGAGCTGGTTCTCAATAAAGGAAAATCAGCTTTTAGAAGAAAAAGAGACACATGGAATGAAATAGGAATGCAAGAGGTGTATAGTTGACAGAGGTTTCCCACCTACAAACACACTGCTAGAAAAAGCTGAAGTAAATGACATTATTTCTATTCATTCTGAAAAAGTAGAATATAATTCGTCTTTAACAATGAACATGAGGAAGGCAATGAAGAAGTTGAAGGATGAACTGGAAATACTTGCAAAAGTTTTTTTATAATAAAAAATTCTAGTTTTGCTATATGCTTTTTGAATGCCCTTCTACTCTTCTCTGCTACCAATTATATTTGAAATCCCTTTCCAGTCTTCATGTACAAAATTTCCTTGTTGAAACCCCTTCTCAAAATCCTCCTGGTGAAGACAACTTCTGAGTATATGCCTCCTCATCTCAGTTGTGAGACGGCTGTTTCTTATTTTCTAGGTCAGAGACTGAAGCTCAGAGAGGCTGTGTGGCTTGCTCAGGGCAATCTGGTGCAGCAGGGACTTCTTCAGCCCTCTCGAGCAGTGGGGCCACCGTGGAGCAGCATGCTCCATGCAGGTGGCCAATTTCAGTTGGAACTCAGGCCATAGAGATTAGGCACATAATTTGTCAGATTTAATATCGAGCATAATTTCCAGCTAGCAATTTTTACAGTCACTGCGGGGGAGGGAGAGAGGGCGAGGGAAAAAAGTCTGCAGCAAGCTTAGACTCATTTTTTAGTAAATGAAGCAACATCATATAGGATCAGTAGCACCCTCAAAAGACAACAAAGTTCACTTGAATTGTTTTCAGTATCATTTGCAATTATCCTATAGGGCAATGGGAAATCAAAAACAGTAACAAAAGTGACATTAGAGAGATGTCACTTTTTAAAATGTCAGCTTTTGGCTGTCACTTTGACATGTTCTTTTGTGTGAACATGAAATTTTAAAGGGACGATGTCAAACCAAAATGAAAACCTGTAGTGCACTCAATCCTTTGCTCTGTCCCTCCGAGAGCAGTGAATAGTATAGGAAAATCAACATAAGGATCAAAAGCAAGACCACTTGCCTTGCCTGCCATTTTGCCTATTTACTTTTTTTTCATATAGCGCAGTTCCCACTGGAGACAGTTTCATGGTACACCACGGAATGTTCTGTCACTTTAACGTCATAATAATAAATCATCATGAAAAAACATAATGGTATTAATATTTTGTCAGTTCATCGGCTTTGATTGTCTCTCTGGTTTTGTTACATGTGATGCTTTATTTATCATTCCCACCAGCTCCATTGTGGATCTGATTGGATACTGAGGCTATTTCTAAAACCCTCCACTAACCTGTCAATAATTTAGGACGTTTGCCCCAGTCCAGACCAACATCCATCTAGGCTCACGTCACCCAGTGAGTCACTTCCAGATACACGCCAGAGAGCTCCCCAGTGTCCTGTGGCAGCCCTCAGCTGTCAGCAGCCCTTGAGCATCCCAAGCCAGAAATGCTTTCTGCATGGACTGCACAAAAGGCCTCTGGGGTATTCCTTTCCTTGCCCAGATAAAGGCATCCTGATCTATTTACCCATTCTCACACAGAAACTGATCACTCCTGCTGAACATCTTTGCCAGCATCCTCTGTGCCTCTTCAAGATTTGAGATCACACACAAGGACAACACACCATGCTGCTTTCTTTTCCATCCTCTATTCAATTTCTGAGAATTTCCAACATCCTGTTGGTCACAGGGGTCTTGATTCTGCTTTGTGCATTAATCTTCAAAGACCCATCTATTGTAATCTATGATCTGCTTCCACGGTATTGTTATTGCAGAGTCCATAATTACCTACAATTTGTTTCTCCTGATGGGTGCCACTTAAATTTTATCTCCATTAAATTTTATGCAAGCCTTTATCACAAGTTGTTCAAATGAAGTCTTTCTAAATCCCTTGCCTTTTGGTTCTTTAAAAAAAAAAAACAACAAACAAAACCTACCCTGATTAACTCAGTATTATCAGAAAACTTTGCCACCTCACTGTTCAACTCTTCTATACAATTTATAACCTGGCAGATGACAGATGCCTCAGCACAGACCCCTGCTGGACAACACTGTTAGTTTTCTTCCATTAAGAAAAACAAACAAGTATTTCTACCTTTTCAACCAGGTTTCTAACACAAATGTTCCAGGGTCTCTCCTATACCTTGTTTCACTTGTCCTTATTTTTATTTGCCCATCTTTAGTACTGAGGCTTTCTCTTTCCCCTACCCTGCCATCGTAAGTGTTAGAGGTTCTTCTCCTGCAGCAGCAGAAGTCATTGTTTCGTTTTCAAATTTCATCTGAAAATAGGTTTCTCCTCATTCAAAACTTCCTTGCCCTACTGCTTATCATTCTCATATCTTTCTTAATTTGCTAACTTATTCTGATAATGACTACAAAAGACAAGTAAACAACTGTGTTGTATTAAATATCGGCTTTCCCTTTTCTCATGTTTGTATTAAAGTTCTTATTAGGGTTCCTATTAACGCAGAAAGGATATGGGCTTAAGCTCTGTGAATGTGCACTATTAGACTTGAAAATACATGCACAGACCAAATTTTTTTCAGATATAGTACGTGATAAAATGGGTATGGTTTCCATCTCAAAGAACTCATTTAGTGCTTGTGGAACAGTGTGCTCTCTCTTTTCCCTTCTGTGTTTTAATATGTTTTCTTGCTCAAGATAAGGCAAAGAAAATCTCTATTGTTTCAGCTTGGACCTCCTTTAGGAGCCACGGGATGAGACTTCCACAGCCTGTGAATGACCCTGGTTGGCGCGATGCTGCCAAGCACCAGACCTTGGCCACGCTCCGCTGGTGCTTCTCAGCCTTAACAGTAAAGCAGCTTTCTGATTTAGAGCTGTGACAATGCAAATGGGAGGCAAATGCAGTTCCCTTACAGTGTGAAAGCAGGATGCATTATGAATATACCTAGTACATGTTTTCTCCATCTATACTCTTTCTCCAGATTGCTGCATTTCAGTGATGAGTCAAACCTAGTTGGAGTACTTGTGATTAACTTAAAAATCCGGATACTATCGTCTGTTTTCTTTAAAAGAAGATTAAAGGGTAAACATAAAAAATACCAATTTTTAGAAGTTTCGTCCTGAGGAAACCCGGCGCGTTCGGGGCTCGCCGACTGCAGTGGCCGCGGGCCGGCGCTGGGGCGCCCCCTGCTGGCCCCCCCCGAGATCGCGGGGTGCAGGGTCCCCCCCGCACACCCGGCCTTCACCGGCAGAACGGACGAGGTGCAGGAACACAGCCTTCTGCAGGGGCTCCTGAAGTAATAGAGGTCCTGCCCTAAACTCCCGGCCTTCCCGCCTTTAAGCTCCTGAAAGATATTTGGTAATTGGCAGCAGAAATGTCAACTAATTAGGTTCCCTGACACAGAGCTATATAGACGCATATAATTGCAATTTCTTATCCTCAAAGACCATTTTGTAAGGAACACCAAGTACTGCGTGCGCATCTAAAATTAAAATCATCATTATTTCCAGGTAAACTTAGAGACTCTGATCAGGACAAGATAGGGAACTATAGAGAGTCACTGCTTATGCCAGCTATCTCCGAGACTGAAAACTATTTTGCTGGATTTTCACTTGTAAAGAAGACTCTGTCATGTTTTCTTTCTAATAGAGTGGAACTGAATGACAAACCTCTGAAACAAAGATAAAGTGGCACTACCCTTGCTTAGCTCACCAGTTTCTTACAGAGAAGCAACACAGGTCTTTTTCTGCATCCTTAACAACTACAAGAAAATGCTATACCATCTAGCACGAACAGAAGCTATACTTGAACTCCCTTTCTTTTTCTTAGAGCAAGAGTCACAAAGTTTCAGTAGTTTACTTTCCCCAAAATGCTTAGTATTCGGTTGCCTCTCTTAAGATACTGTCCAAAACTGTGTTAACTTTTTGTTTGGAGGCTTGATTCCTGGCAAAAATAGAACAACTAGCTGTAGAGTTATGAATTCCCTTAATACGCTGGCACAATAACACTATTATGAAGGCCACAGGTTTGTCTGGAGAGTTCAAAGTAAGTCTTTGATCTATTTTCATCCTATAAATCATTCTTGTGAAATCTCATCTTAATTTTGAAAAGTTTGTGTATGTGCTCATTGCATGGCCAGTTGAGTGGTCTGACTGTAGAACAATTCTTGTCAGATAGCAGATCGGATATCTGTCCTTAGTATGTGCAGAACACGAGTGAGCAGCCAGAGCCCTGCTAGGACAGTAGAATCAAGTACTGCTCTCTGGTGGTCCCCTCCTAGTAGTGCCTATGGCAGTGGTGAAAACATTGGAATGGAGAGCATCAGTGGAACAAAGAGAAAGGAGGAGAAATTTTGTGGTTACAGTATTATATTTATCGAATGCTTATATTAGAAAATACATCAACTTCCAAATCAAACAATAAAAAGGAAGTCATCTTTCAAGCAATTATGCATTATCACAGTCCCTGAGTGGCAAATGCTTCTCTTCAGTATACTACATTAGTCTTCGACTCTGGAGACATTCAAAACCCACCTGGACGCCATCCTGTGCAACCTCCTCAAGGTGAACCTGCTCTGGCAGGGGAGTTGGACTAGATGATCTCCAGAGGTCCCTTCCAACCCTGGTGACTCTGTGATTCTGTGATATGTTGGCAACTTCCCTGCTACTTCTTTATTTTCCTGTGCTCGATTTTGCATTAAATTTGCTTTCTGACCTAAGTGCAGCTAGAAGTGAACTGAGCCCACCTAATCATTGTCATTAAGGGCACTTTTCATCCAGGATTTGGTAGATACACTCTGGGTAATATGAGAAATTATACACAGTACACTGTGCAGGTATTCTTTAAATTCTAGTTTAATACATTCTGGGTTTTCATCACTAAATCAACCTCTCAATTCTGACAGTACAAATAAAACAATGCTTATCTAAATGTATATACTATACCTTAATATCCAGACAAAAACAGCAGTACTATTGGAGGACAGAGCTATTGCCCTTTGTCTTTCTTCAATCATACACAAACTTTGCTTGAAGACTCAAAAAGGAGTTCTTCCTTATATGTTAAGTTTGGAGAATGATCTCAGAATGCACATTTGCACTTAAACTTCAGTTAAAAAAGGAAGAAAAGAAAAAAGTCCATTAACAATCAAATGAAACAACTAATCCTGAGTTAAATTAGAGCTCCTCCTTCATCATGCATGAGAGTATTTTTCCTTCATCCTGCTACTTGGAATAAAGCTACGTGAATCTGCTTCCCCCTACTCATTAAAGCTCTGAGATTAACATTTGCTGAAACTGATGGTATGAGTTACATTCTTGACCAGTCTATTGCTTGGACTCATTATGTCCCCCAATATAGCACTTAGTTACACACACAATATTGGTTCAAACCCCAATTTTCCCAAGATGCAAAAGCAATGGCATCTTTAAACTAGTATCACCACTATGAGTGTTGACAGTTTGTTCTGAGAATCTGAGAATGCTGTCCCTGGGCAAACAATGCAACACCTCTTCCTTATGCTTCTTACACACATTCATGATGCTGCTGGCACAACACAGGCATCTGTAAAGCTAACACACATAAAACATGCCATCACTCTTCTCCTTTTGGCTTGACTCCTACATGTCTCCTGTCTTGCCTTCTAATTCACAGACATTTTCTCCCTTTCTGTTCTTAATCTACCTACTGGGCAGAAACCTCAACCTTGCGAAATAATGCTGGCGCGCCTGGTAGTTTTGCCCACAGAGGATTCAGAATGAGCAAAGCGGCTGTGCCTACAACCCTCTGAGACCACTTTCACAGCTTCTACCTGCCTTCCTAGAGACTTGAAGTCTGACTCCGCTCTAAGGCTTCATTCTCCTGGCCAGTATAGCAATAATGCACAGTACTTCAGGAGCAGTTCCTGAACCACCTGTGTCCTTAATTAAAGTATTTCATCTTTAAAAGAATTCTACAAATAATATTGATTTAAACCTCACATTGAAATAGTTTAGAAAGGAAGGAAAAACTTGAAAAAGGATGCACTTTACCAGGATGTATCATATCTGTCCACCATTATGTATCTCACACATACTAGCAGACTGAGGGCAGGCCAAAAAAGATATTTCTCCTCTGCAAATGGCACCTCCCTTGTATATACAGTAACTTCACTCGCTTTTACACAGAAAAACTTATTAACTGTGATTTTATTAGAGATGAGCTTGCTATACATATCTTGCACTGCATTTCTACACATGGAGTTCTTGATGAAGGATTCTTGGTTCTAGATCATCAGGAAATCAGAAAGGCAAATGCCACATTAATCCAAAGAACCAGATTTGAAGAATGTGAAATATCTGCTCCATGATCTTGCCAGGCACAGAGGTGAGACTGACCAGCCTGTAGTTCCCTTGGTCCTCCTTTTTTTGCTTTTTAAAAATGGGGGTTATGTTTCCCCTTTTCCAGTTGCCGGACTGCCACAACTTCTCAAATATGACAGACAGTGGTTTAGCAACTTCATCCGCCAGTTCCCTCAGGACCTGAGGATGCATCTCATCGGGTCTGATAGACTTAAACATAAAAATTTCTTGTGGATAAATTCCTACAAAATTGCATATTATAATTTGCTACCATTTCCTGCAAAGCACATTCACTTGCCAAGGAAAAAAAAAAAGGAAGGTGGACTGCCGATTATTGTTCTGCTCCAAAACATATTTCCTTTGTTCTTTCTCAAGGCATTAGACGGCATTTGTTCTGTGCTATGTGTAAAGTAACCTGCTTTTGACGGCTTGTTGGATTGTGCCTCTTTTCTTATACAGTACAAACAACTTGTTTTAGAGATCTGGTGCTCATTAAAGAGCTAATGCTTTCCATGTTGTTCATAAGAAATTATACTGCATATATTAGTCTTAGTCTTGTAACAATATTTTTCAACAACTGAGAAATCTTGATGAAATGATAATGCACTCTTTAGTTGCTACTACATTAGTTTAGCTTTAGTTTTGCGAAACTAATTTACTCTTTGGCAGCAATACCATTTGGCAGGGCAAACCAAATGCTCGTTGCTAGACTGCCTGCTTCCAAACCTTTTTTCTGGTTCTTTTCTGGATGGCCATCAGGTAGGTGTTCAAAAATCCTCTACTGTATTCAGAGACCGGTTGAGGACGTGACGCCACAGTAAGTATCAATTATCGTTTATTTCTCCTCCGGGGGATGCCAGCAATAGTCAAGCAGCGGTGCCACCCCAAAGGACTAGTGCTCTTTCTCCCTTATTTATTGCGGTTTCTGTCAACACAAACGCGGGCGGGGGGCGCAGGGACCCACCGGGAGCGGCCCCGGAGGGGGTGGGGGAGACACGGCGTCACGTGATCAGGATGCGGAAGCTCTCCACAGGAAGTGGGGGGGCTGCTTCCAGTGTCGGCTGGGCTGGGGCGCGGAGGCAGTGCCGGTCGCACCGAGTGCTGAGGCCGGGGTTGCATCCCGGTATGCGAGAGACTGAGGCCCGCAGGTGAGATGCTGCCCGCTCACGGCCCGCGAGAGGCCGCGCCGCCGCCGAGCCTTGGTTCCGTGGGCCCGCTCTGGGGCGGGGCGGCGAGTGAGGCCTTCGCTCTCTGCGCCTCGCCTGAGAGCTCCTGCGCCGCGTCCCGGCTCTTCCCGGCAGGCCAAGGATCCGCGGGAGACGGGTGCTGGACGCGGTCCGCTGCGGGCTGTGTTCCAGGCAGAGCCAGTCGGCAGGTCCGGCCGCGGGGGGGGCCGGCATCGGGGCCTGGCTGCGGCCGTGGTCTGTAACGGGCCCCACCGGTGCGCCCCGCGGCAGCTGGTGCGGTGGCGTTTTGGGGTGCTGCTGTGGCAGACGTAAGAGATTAATTTCTTCAGAAGCTCTGTATACGGAGAACTGAAGTAACTTCCTACGAGCTAGTAAGTGCCTTGTGCGTTTTGCTCAGTGTTGCACCATGGAGACCAATTTTATTAATTAAAATAGAATACTTTGTTATAGCTGGGATAAAGAAAATGCAGAAGCAGAATGGATTGCAAAAGGAGGAAGTGAAACCTCTTTGGAAAAACAACGTTTTCTTGATGTGTATGGCTTTACTAATAGAAAATATTTTACTTACATTCTGATGGCTTTGGTCTTCATAAGAATTAAAATATATAAAAGTCTGCTCCCACCTGGAATTGTTTGTGTGCTGGCATGCAGAACCCTCGCTGAAAAATGGCAATTTAGACTAGCTGTAATTATATAAAGTCTATAGACATGTCTCTTTAAATTTGAGTTGAATGTATCCTGAAAGCTTATCTTTTTTTGTAGGCAAGTATTGAAATATAGAGTATTAAATCTGAGAATATTCTGAAAGAAGGTAAAGAACTTCATCTGCATAAAAAAAAATCTGATTGTTTAAAGTAGGTATAATGTACAATAGGTATAAGAACTGCTTGAAATACTTAAATAACATTGTGAAGTTGTTTTAAGGAAAGTGGAAAGAAAAATTAACAATTGAACTGTCAGGCATAGTATTATGTTACTCTCTGGAAAAACATCAGTAGCTGATTTGGTCTCCTGAATTGCATTGTTTGTATGGGTACATAGCAGGACTGATGCTTTGGGGAAAGAAACTGAGGAGTGCTGAAGACACTAAATTTAAAGGTGGTCTTCTGCTATTATGTAGGTGACAACTTCAAGAAGACCAGCTGAACTGCAAGCTTTTCAGAGATTCCTTTTCCAAGGAAGTAATTTAAAAAATCTGCTGTTTCTAGTATTCCATTGGATTTACTAAATTAAGAACCATTCAGACTACCGAACAGTTTATATTGACAATCATACAGAATGTTCTTGGACTAGCCAAAAGTGGTTATATGACAGCTGGGTTATAAATGTAGTAGTACTCAATTGAAATTCCACAGTTACAGTTGCGGTATGACAGTTTGTGATAATTCACTTCTGGTGAGTTGATTACTGTCCCTAGATTTTTTTATTTCACTTGAAAGGTGGGAAATGGTGCTGTTTTCTGGTTTGCACCTTCATGAGGTGTACTCCCAAAACTATATGGAAATTTTCAGAAGAAGCCTCAGGGATGTGCATATTCAGTTTTAGCTTGCCAAATATTTAAAGGAAGCAGTGAGGGCCTAAGGTGAGGACTCTCTGGGGAGTAATGCTTTGTGATGTAAAGGGCTTTCCTCTTTCATAACACTGTTACTCAAAGCACTTGAAAGTAGTGGTATGCAAGATTTGCAAGTTTCAGGCTGTTTCCTCAGTTGATGCATCTTGGTTACTGTCTCAGCAGAATGTAACTGCTCACCTGCAATTCATGCGAGGCAGTATTTCTAGGAAAACTGCCCTGTGTCACCAAAGGGTTTTAAAAAAAAAAAAAAATTAAAAAAAATTTAAATTATGACTAATCATCATCTTAAATCTGGTAAACACCTCTTAAGTTAAACAATTGTTTCAACCAGTAGAACAGTAACAGTTTATGAAAATATAAAAGGGAATGTGACTGTATACAGCAAGTTTCGGTGCTCAACTACAAAATTTTTAGTCATTACACTGTCCTCCAATGGGAGCCTTATTGAGTCCTTTCAGTTCTTCCTGATACTCAGCATTGGAAATTAGTGTAAGATTGAAGAAAGAAGGAAACCGTGGTCAAAAAAGGTACCTTTTTTCTTTTGACTATGTTGCTGTCATTATTTATGGTTACAGATGGGTTTCATAAATAACAGGTTATTCTTCCCAGTCAGTTTTCTTCAGAGACCTTTATAAGAGTCAGATTGATACCATGCTTCTGGTGAAAAATTAAAAGGAAACTTAAAAGCATATTTTTCACAGTTCTGCAGAAGATGCTGGTTTCAATGTTTATATGGAGTTTGGGCCTGTATTTGTTGAAAAATCTTGATGGCTTTCTGACGCCCCTGCTCTTTTCTCTATGGAAAGCCCAGCCACCTTTATGGAAGACAACAGTGACTAATCTGTGTTCACCTATACTCCATATGCTTGTCATCCTTTTCTAGCTCTGAAACTTTGGAGATGGAACACTGAGGTTTTTGGGGGAGTGGGGAGTTGTCAAGAATATGAGTTGGTGGAAAACAGCTCAAAATGGTGAGGAAGGGATTATGTAATCATGAGCTGCTGATTAAACATTGAGTGATTTACATAATCACTCCTGTGTAGTCTGCATTTTTTAAGCAAACACTGCTGCTTTTCCTGCACTTAGCAGTCATACGTTTGTGCCAACGTGCCAGTATTTTAACACAGTGCACCAAACGAACAGTTTTCTATTGGTGGTTACGTAACTGTATGGAAGGTACTGTCATTATTGTACAGGCTCTCTGTAGCAGGGATTCATAATCATTTTCTCGACTCCATATTTCCATAGAAGTACTTTGATTTCAGAGTCCTCTAACTGTAATGCAAATTCTGTTTTTGCACTGTATTAACAGAGTGCTTTAATTTCTGTATGTATACACTATCTGCTAATTTACTAAGTATTCTCTCTCAGGTGTGCAGCCCCATCTGTTAAAACTTTGGCACTTTGCCACTTATGAGAAATAGAACTTGACAGAGGAAAAGTGCTTGCTACTCCATGGCTCTTCTGGAATTCCTTTATATTCAATTTCCGTGTTAGCAAATTGAAATATTGCACAAGTTTAACTTATTCATGCAGTTAATGTTGGTCTTTCATAGTTGCATTTAAATTTCTGTCATTATTTCTAATCATAGTAACGTGCAAATTTATCTCAAATTCAATTTCAAATTTAAAGGAGACATTTTAAAGAATTACTGCTTAAAAGACTATAAGACTTCCGAATCACATGGGAATACAGTCATTAAAATCTGAGCTCTTAACTGAGCTTCTAGCATATAATTGTTGCATTGTTACAAATATACAAGGCACATGCAGAAAAAATTCTGTACAGCAGAGGTATCACTTTCCTGATTAATATTTTAAATCCTGTAAGGTTTTTCTTAAAGTAAGGAATGTTATAATAACATCAGGAAAAGCTCAGAATTAAAAGATTGAATTATAGTCCTGCAGCTGTACAAGATGTTGCTATTCTGCCTTTCAGTTAATAAAACGACAGGGAAGAGTCAAAAGTCTCATTCTCACTAGGGTTCTAACTGTGCTGCCTTTGTCATTGTATGAATCGCTGTGGTGGCTTTTGAAAACTTCATTGAAAGTGGAATATTTCGTAAGAGTACAGTCAGTATTTATTGGGGATCGATGAGATGATTTTGTTGACAGTTGAAACGCAGAATCTTTCATACACTGTTATAAACTATGGGACATCGTGGAGTAAGAACTCTACTGCTATAATTTCATCAAATAACTGGTTTTGTTGTCCTAAACTTATGCTTGAAATGCTTGATCTATCTCAACTGGGTAACATGTTGTTTGTAGCTCCTGCTATAGTTGATGAGTCCTCTTGGATAGAAGAAACACAACAAAATGTGCTGGCACAGCAATTTGTAGCCTCAGTACAACTTTCAGAAAAGAGACAAATGAGGTGGGGTAGGAGAAATAGAAGTACAGCAGTGACATAGGTTCCAAAAAATTTCGGGTTGAGTTCCATGTGAGTCTACTTAAGTGTTATTTGTTAAAGAAAAAATAAAAATCATAGAAGGAAATTGAAAGATCAATACTTTACTAAGCAGAACTTCTGATTTTTTTTTTTTTTTTTCTTGCAGCACAACACTAAATTTGTAATGAAATGGAGGCTGGGTCAAGCTCTTTTCGAGTGGAATTTCCAGATTTTTCTAGCACCATTTTGCAGAAGTTAAACCAGCAACGCCAGCAAGGACAATTATGTGATGTGTCCATTGTAGTTCAGGGCCATCTCTTCAGAGCCCATAAAGCTGTTCTTGCAGCTAGTTCACCTTACTTCTGTGATCAGGTTCTCCTAAAAAACAGCAGGCGAATAGTCCTGCCTGATGTGATGAATCCCAGAGTATTTGAAAACATTCTTCTGTCTACCTATACAGGTCGGCTGGTAATGCCTGCTCCAGAAATTGTTAGTTATTTGACAGCAGCAAGTTTTCTTCAGATGTGGCATGTAGTGGATAAATGCACTGAAGTGCTAGAGGGGAACCCAACAGTTCTGTGTCAGAAGATGAACCATGGCAGTGATCATCAGTCCCCGAGCAGTAGTAGTTACAATGGCCTCGTTGAAAATTTTGAACTTGGCTCTGGAGGACAGACAGAATTCCACAAAGTGCAGGAACTAAGGGATGGCGAAAATGAAGAAGAGAGCTCTAAAGATGAACTGTCATGTCAACTGACAGAACATGAGTACCTTCCCAGTAATTCTTCAACAGAACATGATAGACTTAGCACTGGAATGACAAGTCAGGATGGTGAAGAAGGAACTAGTGATAGTGCAGAGTATCAGTATACTAGACCTATGTACAGCAAACCCAGCATCATGTCTCACAAGCGGTGGATCCATGTGAAACCAGAAAGATTTGAACAAGACTGTGAAGGTGTTGATAATCCTTATGATGAACACCAAGTTTCTGAATCCATGAATGCTATTCAGGCAGATCACTCAATCCAGTCTTCAAGTGTTGAAGACTTTCATATAGGTGACAAAAAGATGGAAGCAGAATTTGATGAACAGGCAGATGAAAGTAATTATGATGAACAAGTTGACTTCTATGGCTCTTCTATGGAAGAATTTTCTGGTGAAAGGGCAGATGGAAATTTAAGCGCTCACAGACAGGATCTTATGATAGCAGCAGGCTATGGTGAAGGCATTGAAATGGCTACGGGAATTAAAGAAGAAACGTCCCTCACTGGATTCTCACATGCTGATAAGCTGTATCCTTGTCAGTGTGGTAAAAGCTTTACACACAAAAGCCAGAGAGATCGGCATATGAGTATGCACCTTGGTCTTCGACCTTATGGCTGTGGTGTCTGTGGTAAGAAATTCAAAATGAAACACCATCTTGTAGGCCATATGAAAATTCACACAGGCATAAAACCATATGAGTGTAACATCTGTGGGAAAAGATTTATGTGGCGGGACAGTTTTCATCGGCATGTGACCTCTTGTACCAAGTCATATCAAGCTTCTAAAACTGAGCAGAGTACTACTGAGATGAACTAAGACATTAGTGCTTACATTTGTTTAGTACAGTAAGCAAAATAAACTAATTATGCAACTAATGTCTGGTACTTGCTATTGTAAATTCTCAAAACAACAAGTTTTAATGATTATGCTGGTATAAGCAGACCAAACTTTTATTTTATTTTCCACAGTCTTACTCCAGGTGTTCGATGTGTGAAGTGCAAATGGTTAATCTGAAAGGTGCTTGCAAAATGAGATCTGTAAGGTCTTTGTGATACTGATTGTAATCACAGCAGTATTTAGAAGCCCTGATGTTATTTCTAAGTCTCCTAAATTCACAGTAAAACCCAGCTCTAAATTGACGCAAATCCTGCAAATACTTACATGAAGCAGGAATCCAAGTAGCCCTACTTAATGAAAAAGAGAACTAAGGTGATTAAACCAGGTTATATGATTCACATTTTAATGAAAAAAAATTAGGATTCCACCTCAAACTAGAGACTGCCAACATACTTAACATGCATCGTTAGATAGTCTACATCATTAAATAGCCTTTGCTGTATTGCTTAATGAAAGGCTGTGTTAAAGATGGTTCGGCTTTCCTTTATCCGTCTTCTGTTCTTTATCCATCTTCAGTAAAACAAATGTCTAATTTTGTGCCGATTTCTATTTAGAGTCTGTAAAGCACTTGAATATAGTTAAGCACTATATAAATTTCAATCTATATTAAGTATAATTTGTCTTCGCTTCTCTAGGGTCTAATGCTGTGTGACTCTTGGCTTGACTTGATTTTGATTGCTACATTGAGAGCTTCTAGAAGTGTGTGTAATAAGTATGTCTTGTCAAAAAAAAAAAAAGTAAGATGTAACATTTGGAACTTAGCCAAAATAATCAAACATAGTTTTCTGTTCAGATTTTTGTGGCTTACTACAGTAGCAAGTACCAAACTCTGTGGATTCGCAAATTGACTTTTTATTGGTACAAAAACTTCTTTGAGAACTTCTTTCTAGTTTTAGAAACCTGCTTTAGGAAAGTGATTTGGTCATTGATAGGTATTTATACTTTTAGTTCTTTACTCTTTGAATAGTAAGAACTACTACAGATCCATGGTACTGAACTACTGTGACTAGTTACATGTGATCACAAGCAGCCAGAGTTGTTTACCTCTTCAAATGAAGTTGCTTGTGGAAAAAAGTAGAAAGTATGGTATTTGGATCTATTAATGGTACTGCAGAACATGGTACCATGCTTATGTCCAAAGTCTGGATTTTTGCTGGGAAAGTGGCACTATATCCTGGGCTCTCATTCTTGGGAGATGGATGGAGGAGTGTTTGTAGTTCTGAGAGATGCTGCCAGCTCTGCAGGTAGAGTGAATGCATCAGTTGTAAAGGTGGCAACAGGATTTTGGGGTTGAAAGCTTAATGCAGTCCTATGCAAAAGCAATTAACCCTTTGTAGTTTACTGAAACGTATTATCAAAAGAAAAGAGCCTTTAGAGCATACATAGACTATAATAGAAATAGGTGGTGTCCAAGTACAGCGGTGGTAACATGGGGGGGGGAAAAGCTAACGAGCATCGAAGGCCGAAGCCTGTCTGGCCCCACTTTATGTATTAGATACTGCAATATGCAGGATAACGTACTTAAACAGATGACCCTGTATGGTGAAGCAAAACCACACAAAGATAATTACTATTTAGATGCTTTTTTGAACTCCCAGTTACAAATTTTCTTAAGATACAACTGAACTGTATCCTGAGCATGAATGTCTGGTACAGGCTGGGGGTTTACTACTCAGTGGGCTGTAACTACTGTAACTTCTTTTCTGGCATTCTACTTAAAAACTTAATTTTTTTAAGAGGCTCTTAATTCTTAATCTTCTGATGGTTCAAATATTTTTCGTATGGAATTTTGTTAAAACAGATATTCCCAAACATGATGAACCCATTGCTGGCAATGGGCATGAATGGTCAGCACCACAGAGTTCCTATTCTTAGCACTTAATTGAACTCTACAGTATACCATGGTGGCCATATATAACCCTTGTAATCAAGGTAACTAAACAGGGATTTGCTCACTAACACTGTAACCTGCTTAATGTATAGAAGCACTTTGTATTTAAAAAAAAAAAAAAACACAAAAAAAACCCAACAACAAAAAACAAACCATAAAACTTTATAAGTATGTTTTTTAAACTTAGAAATTATATTCCCTTTATGGTTTGTTTCCACACTGCTAACACTGTCTTTTTTAATATTAAAAAAAAAAGTAATATTATAATGCTTGCCTGTTTACATGAGTGTAGAAGAAAGGGTTCTTGCACTCAGTGGCCCTATTTTTCCATTCTCCAAGGCCTTACTACATACAGGGTGTCATTTCTGCAAGTATCATCATCACACTTGAGGGAAGGTATTCTCATACTCATTTCAAGAATGATCTTGTGTATTACGTTAGTTCTCAACCCCTTTCAAATTGTCACTTCAGTGTTGCATGAAAAGGTTAAGGGTGCCTCTTCCCATTTAACTATAAAAAAGGCTGGTCAGAAACACCAGGCTGAAAAAAGCAAAAAATTATTTCTGTTAAACCCAGACCATCCTACAGAGCTGCCAGCAAAACTGTTTCGTTTACCAGCTTGGAATGACTTTTCTATGGGACGCTTCAAAATTAAACATTACTCCTATTTGCAGTTAGAGTACTTTGAAATAAAGCTTTAAAATAAAATGTACTGTGAGAGACACTTTAAGGGTTTTATAACAGGTCCAGTAGATCATATTATAGAACCGTGTCCTTTTTTAATGACTTAGCATGAATAGTAACTTTTTAATATTTGTCTATTACTGTTTTACCCCATATTATCCCATGGTCTTGAAAGTCCAACAAATGTTGCTCCACTGATTTTGTAGCACTTGGCTTTCTGATGTTAATTTACATGAAACCATTTGATTGCAGGAAAGTATTGATATGATTGTTGTGAGATCTAGTTGAGAGGATTGATGATTTAAGGGAAGCTTGAGAGACATGTCTAAAATCCTTACTTTTGCTTATCACAGGCAAAACAGTTGGGTTTTGGTGTTTGGTGTTTTTCCTGAATTTAATTTATTGCCCTTTGACAAACGTCTAATCACTGATTCAGGTATGGGGGGGGGAGGGGGGGGGGGGTAATAAAAAATTACTTAAACACTTAAGGAAACATCTTTCATCCCCCTTCCTCAGGCTCAACTTAAGTCTAACACCTCTCCTTCCTGCCTTGCTAGTCTGTTTCCCTTGTTTTCACTGAAAGTTGCACTCAGTCTGTGCCAGTTCTTTAGTGAGGTGACAGGAGGTTGGGCTCACATGCATACTGGCTTGTCTGACCCTTTTCATTTCTTAGTGGGTGTCCTCTGCTGCTCTGGGCTGGTCAGTGTCACTGTTCATGGTGACACCGGGCCATAGTCCCTTCAGGGATGTGCCTGTTCCAGCTTGGGTCTCCTATGGGCCCCAGTTACTTCAGAGGTGTACCTGCTCTGGCATGGCTTGCCTTTAGGCCAAAATGCCCTCAGAAGTGAATCTCCTCAGGCATGGAGCATGTCCTCCTGTGAGTGTGCCTCCATACATGTCCTCAGTGTCTTCTCCATGTGTTTTCCCAACAGCGGCCCTTCAGTTTCTCTACATGTGTTTCTTCCCCAGGAGTATCTTCTCCTTACACGTCTCCTTGCACCTCTTGCTAGCAGCTGCCACTCTTTCTTAAATATGTTTAAGGAGAGACATTGTGCGCACCTCTGGTTGAAGGTTTGGCATGCAATGGATCGTTTACATCCATTTCAGTGCAGGCTAGAACCTGTTTTTACTAGCACAGGGCAGTTGGCAACCTCTTGCCACATGTCACCCTTGCAGCTCCCTGCTACTGAAACCCTGCAATTTATGGCCAATGCAGCTGTACATAATAAACCAAGATACGCAGATGCAGCTTCTGTCAAGCTCTTAATCTTTACTAATGAAGTGGTCTTGTTCAAGATACAGGAAATTATTTCTTGTTTGTGGGGAGGAGGGAAGCAATCCATATATATATAAAAAATATATGAATGCATATGTGTATGATAAATTTCATTAATCTTCCCTTCAGCTTCTTCACCTTTAATGATATGGCTTAGAAACATTTGTGTGTTTTTATATTGCTCACTGTTGGCTGTAGTAAAGTGAATGTCTTCTGAAAACCAGAATCATTGTACACGCAGGAGGCTTTCAGAATTTCCTGCTACTGTGAAGCCATTCATTGTCCTATCAGTGATAAGAACTCTTAATGATACTATAGCTAAGTTCTTTTTCATTCCATTCTGTAACTAAGATGTTAATTACCATGGAATCTGTGTAACTGCCACTCTGAAAAATTCAACTATTAGCAGGGTTAAGATCCCTGCTAAGGTGTGTATCTGACCCTTTTGAGAAAGGAGATTCCTATTTAACACACCACTGTTGGGGGTTTTTGTTTTGGTTTGTTTTTTAAACATTACCTTGTTTGTTTTATGGGTGTGCAGGTAGACTCTAGAAAGTACTGTCAGTACAATTTTTGGTCTTAGCTTTTTTCATCTGAGGTGTTTCTGGGTTTGAGAAACTTTGTCCCATACCAAAAGGAAGGCGGATGATCAAAGGCTGATGTATAGGGTTTCTCATTGTAAAACAAATACTTGATGTCCCTGTAGTATTGAGCCTGAAAGAATGGAGGCACATCAGATCTTGTAATCTCAACTTTTGCATTGGTGCCAGAAAGGTGACCTGTCTCTGAACTATGAGAACCTACAGCAGTATATTGGGTATTTTGCTTTAACAGAACTAGAACCTTTCTCAAAACAACAAAGGAAAGCTGGGTTTTTGTCATTTAAATGCTTCATTGGATTGCTAGGCTTCATTAGCTATAAGCTGTGAACTGTCAGTGCCCTAGGGGAAGATGCTGGAGAACAAAATGGTATATTTTTAATGTGATTAAATTGTAGGTTCCAATTTTTGCTTGAAGCCTGTGTCTGTCAATTGCTGCTCCTTTTTTTAATTAATCATGGGATTCCATATTTCTTCCAGAAATGTAACTGTTTATGCAAGTCAAGTGAATCTTCCTTAATGAGCTATAAGTTTTTATTCTAAACAAGTCATTTATAATAGTAAATTTGCATATCTTGATATTTTGTGGGATGTTATGCCTGTATTGCAGAGGTTGGATAGTTTTGTCTATAAATATTGCTGTCCTAATTGTACAGCATGGTTTTAATTTAACTTTACTGTTCAATATTTTCTTCTTATAGAAGAGTCCCATGCCCCTTTTTTGTATAACATGTTTTAATAAATGTTATCTGTCAACTTTGTAAATGTTTTCTTAAGCTTGAATGAAAGGAATGCATGTCTAGTACTAGTATTTAATATTTCACTTTTGCCAAAACGATAAGTGCTCAAACAAAAGTACAAATCCAAAAGTTGTTGATATATAACTTTATTAAATATATAAAGAAAAAGTGCATCTAGTAATGTGTCTTCTTGAAATATTGACAACGTGCCAGCCTAGCCTAAGAAAACACTTAAGTGATTTTTATAACACTGTAAGTTGATGAATTTGTGGAATTGGGCCCATTTCTTTGGTGCTTAGGTAATTAGTTCCCATGTTAGTCCAAATTTATCAAACAGGTTTTATTATAACTTTTTTTTTTTTTTGCAGAATGGTAATCTGTAAATTTACAGTACAGCATGTACAGGCTCATAGGAATATTCCAGAACACTCACTTTATAGTAGCAGCGACTGCACGTCCAAAAAGCCTACAGGTAAATTTGAAGTAGGTACAGATAACGTGTGTCTAAGTATGAAAGAAATTTTACACCATGAAAAAGTAGTCCAAGATTAAGTTTCCATTATCTTCCTGTGAGGATTCCTCCTCTCCCTGAATAAATTTAGGTACTCTTAGTGAACAATTTACTTTGTCCAGCCTCCATCTGTTTAGTCCTTATGGAACTGTCATAGCTGATGCTTCTTACTCAGCAGCTTGCTATCTAAACAAAAAATGAGCCCAGTCTCATTTAAAGCATATTCAGCTAATTCCTGGAGAAATCAGTATTTGTATACCACACTCCTCTGTCTTCAGCAACTTTAAATGGAATATGGTACAAGCAAATTAATTTCCTATTGCTGTTGCTTACACTTACTGAACGCACATAAGAACAAGCCTGAAGTATTCTGTTTAGAATTAGGTGTTTGATTTTGTTTTATATGCGTGAACAAATACCATTTGTGTGTCTGTTCTTTGTTATTTATGCCCTGATCAGGATGCTCCCCCAGGCTGCTACTTTATCTGATTACCATTCAACACCTAATTTCTGAAGACTGTCTTCCATATGTTTTATAGGGAGCGAAAGACATACCTCCAGAAGACAAAATGCGATGTCCAAAGCTAGACCGTGTGGATATCCCAGCAGCACCTGCTGGCACCAGTCACTCTGACTTTACCAAGTGGCACATGAACTGTCTGGTGAAACAGTGAATCGTTGCCCTACATAAACTACAAGCATAGCAGGATAAGCTCAAAAAATATGTGCATGTTTGCTAAAGCAATTTGTGTAAGTTGTAAGGACAGTGTAATGCAGCTGAACTTCTTAATACGCTGCTCAGTAAAGGTGGAGGTTCGCAGCTCGGGCCGGGACTCCTCTCCCACAGCTTCAGCGGGACGGGTCTGCCACCCGAAGCGTGCCCAGACCCGGGGACAAGAGCCCCCGGCCTCGAAAAACACGGGCAGTCGCGCCGTTCCGCAGACGAACACTTCTGGCGTGGAGCTGGGCAGTTCGTCGTCATCGCTGACGCTCTCCACTGCCGGTGCATCTCTGAATGCGTGTGACGTTACGAAGCGAAACACCGTGAGGGTTCTAGGAACGGATCTGCCTGTGTGCACACCGACTACCGTTACCGCTTGCGCTCGCGCCTCCACCAGGCAGTCGCGCTGTACGGGAGGCGTCAGCCTTCCCCGGCCGCACCGCGTGCCCCGGGCTCGGCGGCGACTGCCGGAGCGGGTCTGGCCCTGCGGGCTCCGCAGCCTAAGCC